>CM056052.1:143879680-144224805 GCA_029574335.1 Rana kukunoris
CTTTTGGAATAATGGAAAAATCTTGTATCCCATAAAACAAGATCTGCTTTTGGCAAACTTGGATTTTAGTAGTATAATATATTTGAAAATACGGGTAAACCGACGTAAATTTTACCACATTAAAGAAATAAGTATTAAAGTCCAATTCAAGTCAAAATTATTTCAATTTGGAAGGGTTTGAGAGCCTCTGGCAGCCCACTACTAGCCCCTATAAAGGGTGTACAGATCCCCAAAGGGAATCTTCTATAACAAGTTTAAGACATAGGCACTGCCCCGCACCTAGGTGGGGTGCTTGCATTACTTTGGTTGTCATCTCACATACAATATTTACACAAAAAGGGCAGCCTTTTCCAACACATAAGCACCCAATGTCTCAAATCGACAAAACCATAAACACCTTGTTACAATAGCGAGGAAGGTGTTAAGATTTAACAATATATTTATCCTAGTCTTTTACTTCCCATCCAAGTTATGACTGTACCCCTCATTACATAAATAACCATCACAGGAAAATAAAAAAAGAAGGAAATTTAGTTTAGGGGGGAGTTGAGCAATTAGGACCATGGTCAGGTAGTTTCTGTCTGTGACTGCATGGGGATATCATGTCCCCTCAGTGCCTATTCCAGTTTTGTGTTCCATCTGACTCAGGAAATTGGTTAAAATACCCTAGACAGGTACACATAGAAATTTAAACCTGACAAGGGTTCTAACCCATCCCCCACAATATCCAAAACTAAAAACATGTAGGGCTGACTTAAACTTCAATATTTCTACTATATAAAAGTGAAGGATGCTATGGGAAACTTCCATTTTGTGCTACTTTTAAAAATATTGGACTAAACTCCATACATTATAAGTAGGAATGAATAATTATATATATATATTTGTTTTTTTAAAGATGACTGTAGAGCAGGGGGTCTACAAGTTTTCTAAACAAAACGGGAGTAGAACCAATGCCACATTTTTAGCGGAAGAAATAATGCCCCATCATTGGTGTCAGTGGGCAGAAGAGTGCCCCATCATTGGTGCGAGAGGAATAGTGCCCGATCATTAGAGTCAGTGTGTGGAAGGGTGCCCCATCATTGTTATTGGTGGGGTATTAGAGAACCATTTCTCCCAGTTACAACAATGGGGCACCGTCATTGGTTTCAGTGGGTGGAAGGGTATCCATCATTAGTATCAGTGGGAGGAATAGTGCTCCATTTTTGGTTTTAGTGCTAAGAATTTTGCCCCCATTGGTGGTGTCAGTAAGAGAAATAATGTCTCAAGGGTCCCAATGTGAAGACCACTGCTGTAGAAAAAAAAAAAAAAAAGTCATGATTGGTTTATATTAGGGCACAAGTATAAATTGTCATTTGTACCAGAAGGGTTTAGCAATGTTAGTTTTTTCTCATTTGCATGTCATTTCTGGGCAGGCAGGACACATCAGTTAGAGTGGAGCTAGAAGAATAAGGCATAAAGCGGTTTCTTAAAGCCCTGCCCCAGTCAAAAATGTAAAGTTTCTGTTTGAACAGAATAAGGATAGAGTCCAAAATATCAAGATGTGCTGTTCAGACCTTGGATATTCTTGTGATGCAGTGTGGTGACACAGACATACTTGAAAGGCCATACAACCACCTGTTTGTCAGAAGGTGTCGTATGTAGTGATCATTTGATCTGCAAAATTTGACATTTCCATACACAAGACCATGATTGCCATAAAGAACTGTAAATGCAAAAATTGTTGTAAAGCAAATAATTAAAAAAAAGTGATAAAATAAAAAACAAACAGACCATTCACTTTATAGCGCATTGCTGTTGTCAACTGCTTTTTTGTCTTCCCATCAGCCCCCAGTTGAAGCATTCCCAATACAGAAGCAATTCCATGAGGGGATATGACCACATTGTCATGAGGTTTAGTCTTCACCACCTGATTGAACACCTGAATTCCAATGTCCGATCCAAGTTCCTCAAGGGATCTAAGACTAATCTGTGACTGTGCTGAAGTCCAATATAGCACCGCAAATAAAGCCAAGAGGAGCCTCGTCATGATCTTATAAACCGCAAACTTAAACACCTGCAAGGAGAATGGAATATTTAGTTACAACATAATTCTTACATGCCTACAGCAAATAACTTTATACAATTGTTTTGAGTCAAGGCACCCTTTAAAAAAAAAAAAAAAAAAAAAAATCGAAGCACTCCACTCTAAAAAATAATAATAAAAAATAAAATAAAATTAAACTACTAGTTTTACATAAACACAGCAACACTCACATATGTCAGCCACCCAACATTGGAGGGGATTTATTTTTCCAAAGCAAAATACACCTTTGGGGGCCAATGTGTTGATGGAGGGGGCAGAAGAGAGGTAAGCAAGGATGCTATGCAGGTGCCCAATGTCCTCATTAACTGATGACATCACTGGTTGTTAGAATGTTGGTGGCTGGAAGGTTGTAATGGTGCACAATGAAAACCCACAGCCTTGAAGTAAAAGGCAGGCTTTATTCACCCGCTTGATTGCATACAATTTTTGAGCATTTTTTTTTGTCATTTTGTCAAGGCATCCTTGAAGAAACCCCAGAATGCCTGGGCACACTGGTTGAAAAAGACTTGGCTAATGTACTGTGTAGCATTTTGTAGGCAATATCCGATTTAAAGTGTCATTAAACCCAGACCAAGAACTCCTCATTACATGTGTAGCATCCTGGGGTTTAGGCAGGGTTGCTAATAAAAGCAAGGTATCAGGTATTAATCACCCTGGCTGATTGTTGGAAGATCCACGGATTCCTCTCCAACTCTCGATTGCTGCACCTTTTCTCTTCTGTCACTAGGTGGCACTTGCTGGTGGCATTAGATTAACAATGGTGTAGCAAGGTCAGCGTTTAGTGCAAGAGTCTGTAGTGCAAGAGAAGAGACCTATTCTGTGTTGCCAATAGTTAAGTACAATTACCGATCGTGACTGTTACAAGATTTTTGGCCCCTTGGCCTGCTGGGAGAGACTATTTGGGTGGAGCCAGGTGATAGGCATTCTGTGCCACCTGGACAGCTGTCTGGGTGGACATACGTTAGGTCACCGCGGGTTGCTAGGCCAAGCCAGAGGCCAAGCCAGAGGCCAAGCCAGAGGACAACTGGCTGCTAGGCTGCCTATCTAGGAGCAAGAGAAGCAGCGTAGGATTGGGACTGCAAGATTGGATTTCAACCTAGTTGTAAAGTTTCAGCCGGATTGGGAACCAATTATGGTTGGAGGTAGAGGGGAAGCTGTCGCCACTAAGGGACCAACCACCTTGATACCGGAGAATACAGTGAGTAATCTTCAGTCAGTACCAGAGCAGTCTTCTCACCAGCCAGGGACGCTGAAGGAGGAAAGTTTCAGCAGGTGTCAAACCAGGGACCCAGCAGGGGTGACACTTGAGGATCATCGACCAGCTGAATAGTGGGGGTGAGGCTTGAGGAGTATACAGGGTGCTAGCTGAGCTCAGGAGATTCAGTGGCGATTGGATCTGGAAGTCTAGTGAGGCTGGAAGTCTAGTGAGGCTGGGAGCTCAGCGAGTAGAAGTCTACTGTGAGAGTCAGTAGTGTAAGAGAAGACCTATTCTGTGTTGCCAAAAGTTAAGTACATCTACCGTTCGTGACTGTTACGAGATTTTTCTCAATAGGTGACAGCAGTCCTACCTATACAGAAATGGTAATCAGCTGGAGGCCTTCCCCTGTATAGCGGTCTATCAATAGCAGTATCGGTGTCTGCCAATTAACATTGCATCTACTTAAAGGGGTTGTAAAGGAAAAAAAAAGGTTTTCATAATAAGCATCCTTAACCCCGCAGACATTCCTCTTTTCACTTCCTCATTGTTCGTTTTTGCTCAAAAGTTGCTCCATTTCTTCTCTGTTCTGTCCACTTCCTGCTTGTCTGATTGTTACTCACCATCGTGAAGGGAGGCTTTACTGTGGTGGTCAGTGACATGCTCGCCCCCCTCCTGGGAACTACATCTGTGCGGCAGGATGCTCTCTACGTGTTAGAGACTTCAAGGAGGTGTGAATTACTGGGCGTGCCGCGATGCATACTGGAAAATGTAGTGCTTACATGAACGAGCACTGCAAACCAGGAAGTGAATGAGAGAAAAGAAACTAGAACGCCGGAGGTGATATAGATGAAGGAATTTAATAGGTATTTACTCGTTTTTTTAACAGAATCGTTACACTATTCTGTCTGTCTACCTTGCAGACAATAATTTTAGGCAAAAAAATGTTTTCCTTTACAACTCCTTCAAGGGTATTCTGGCCCTAAACCTCTCCCCCACTGTTCTGTTAGGGGACAAATCTCTTTTGCATTCAATCAAAAAGTGTCTGATACCCATCACCCCATCTTGCACTACACCCACAATGTCTTGTAACCTACTCTACAAAAAAAAAAAAACTGATAAACAAAGATATCAGCTCTTCCCAACTCTGGAGGTCACCATTAGGCCTTTGGAGGTCTGGGACCTTGCTACACATGCTATATAAAAACAGAGTGCATGCTCACAAAGCCACTAAAGTATTTGTTTTTTTGCACAGCGATTCTGCCTTTAGCCAGCCCTCTCATCTTCCGTGTCCCTACTGCAGCCTGGAATTGTGTAGACTAGCTGCTGCCATCTACTGATCATGCGCCAGTTTCAGTTCCCCACTAAGCTTTTCATATCTGCCTTTTGTATTCTGTGCAGCCCATGTGACTATCGAGTCACACACACACACGTGGGGAGATATATTATATATATATATATATATATATATATATATATATATATATATATATATACACACATGAGTTGTCAGTCCGCCCCTGCCTGTACCAGGACTATAACTAGCCCACATTCAGGTTAACGGTCGTTAAGTGCAAAGGTGCTCTTAAAGGGCTCCGACAACAGACCGCTGAAGAACCTCTCAAAAGGACTGCGACTCCCATAATAATTATGCTGCAAAGCCCTTGATCTCCTGCCCCCTCGGTTACCATCCTCCTTTTCTTTTGAACAGTGCATACCCAGTTGGTCTAGGACTAGCATTGCCACCATAAATGTGTCAGTTTAGTTACAGAACTTGGTAGATTAAACTTTACTACAGCTCACCGCTGCACTTGAGGTGACCTTGCTACTGTTTATGCTGATTTGGACGCCAAATGTCATCCAATGCCGACTCTTTACCGTTTATCACATTGTATGCTCAAAGCGGACTCCCACCCAAAAGTGGAACTTCCGCTTTAAGCACTGCTTGCATTTGGCATGCAATTTTTTTTTGGGGGGGGGGAGTGAGGGGTTCAGTAGGAGTGGCACTTCCTGTCCCACTCCCTACTTCCACCTGACTCCTCCTCTGCCCCTCCCTACTTCCACCCGACTTCTCCTCTGCCCCTTGGTGGCCCCTCCCTCTAGGCAATCTCCTGGGACACATGACAGGTCCCAGGAGATCGCCTGCCATTCCGGGAGTGCAGCGTATGCCCAGCCGTGAGGCCAAAAGCTTTCACAGCCGGGTGCCCAAAACGTGAAAGGAGGTGCTGCTGAGGAGAGGAGCAGGGAGAAAAGCGACACTCCGTGCGGCCACAGCGCTGGACCGTGGAGCAGCCAAGTGTCTGTTTATTAAGTCAGCAGCTTTTGTAGCTGCTGACATTTAATAAACATTAAAAGGCTGGAACTCCGCTTTAATTGTGTTATTACCATGTTAATAATTGCATGCTTGCTTAGTTACCAACCATATTGGGTGTCAATATATTAGAGCTGTGAAAATTAACTTTTAAATAAATCGATTCATCTTTAATTTCTTTGATCGATCAAAATTCTTTTGATTGGTACTCGCCTCTCCGCCGGCTTCTGGGAGTTCCGTCGGAGATCCGGTAACGTCACGGACACCGCGGTCCATCTGAAGGGCTCCTTTGCTGTGCCTTCATATCTGCATGCCAGCGGGACCTTACTATTTGCCACACGCAAGGGCTGTTACACTTCCCTTTATCAACCTGGGATTCTACAGCCATCCACTGGGAGTTGTGATAGTTCCCTTCACGGGACATCTACATGCCGACGGACTGATGTTAACCTCTCCTCATCTGGATTCAGCAGTGGCATCGTTGTACACATTTTTATACCAGTATCATACTTACAGGTTTTTATGACTGCTTTTGGTACCGTTTGGTATTACTCGCACCATTTTTACAGTTTATGTAGCTACATCGATTTTATCTCCAGTGCAATATTTTACTTGGTTACCTACTTCAAGACTATAAAAGTTTTAATGCTATTCCCTGCGAGCGCTGCCTTTGTGTGTTTTTTGTTTTCTGCTATCCATTTTCCAGTGGTTGGGAGCTGCACTGTGAATTGGCCTGCAAGGAAATCAGCTAAAAGTAGTTGGATCTGTATGTGCGTTATAATTAATCGAAATTAGTCGATTTAAAAAATAAATTAAAAAAAACGCGATTAATCGAACACAAACATTTTGATCAGTAACAGCCCTACAATATATTAATGTTTGGGAAAAACTGTTATAGGGATAGTGGCGCTGCCAACCCTGTGTGGGTTAGAATTAATGGTGGGTGCCTTAGTAATGGATTAGAACAAGTGTTGGGTAACCTGTGAGAGGGCTCAATCCAATAGGAATGGATGAATTAGAGAATATATATATATATCTTTTACTACCTGGTTTGGTGCTGGTTTTCTTTGATAAAGCACTACTATTGGGTACTAAGTATTCATTTCAGCGATTTCCTGTGATATTTAGGTTTGTCCAAGGGAGAAAAAAAAAACTATTTTAGCTCAGTAAACTCAACTAATCAAAATAGTATAGACCTTTTATTATTGCTATGGTGTAGACTTTTCTTTTTCAACAAAAGAGTACTGAAGAGAATCAAATGCTTGTTGTTTGCTAAGGATAAATTGGAAGTTCCAAATGATGACGACGTTTGCCAAACTTGGAGTACATTAATTCAGATTCACTGCACCAGGAATAATGCCAGTACAGGAAATAGAAGGGAGGGAAGAAGCCTAGAGGGTTTCTAATCAGCTGAGAGAAAAAGGGGAGCCAAAATCCAGGAAGTTAGTTGGACGTTGTAATCCTAATTGCTTACAGCCAGTACACGAGGGAGGCATAGAGCCTGCAGCGCATTTGGAACATCGTTGTTGTTTTAAATACAGTTTAGATTCACATCAGAAGGACATTTGTGCACATCAAAAACTGTCCTGTAAAGTAAGATTTACGATTTTTTTTCCTGCAACCATCAGGTATACCATGGCAATGATTATTACTAGTCTTTAGTTTAAACTTTTTCCTGCATTACATTTCCAACTCCTACCCAAATCTATTGTGCAAAGATTGCAAACCTTTTTTCCACCGACTTACCGTTACTGAAATACCTGAAGGAGGAGCAGGTCAGCATTCCCTCCTGTGGCATTAGGCAGTGGCATCACTAGGTTAGAGACTCCCCTCCCACACTATAGACCCCCCTCCCTCAGTATAAACCTCCCCCCTCAGTGCAGACACCTCCCAGCAGTGCAGACACCTCCCAGCAGTGCAGACACCTCCCAGCAGTGCAGACACCTCCCAGCAGTGCAGACACCTCCCAGCAGTGCAGACACCTCCCAGCAGTGCAGACACCTCCCAGCAGTACAGACACCTCCCAGCAGTACAGACACCTCCCAGCAGTACAGACACCTCCCAGCAGTACAGACACCGCCCCCCACATCAGTAGAGACACCACCCCCATCAGTATAGATGCCCCCTTTACAGACCGCGGTCAGATACACACAGTGGTGTGTGTGTCCCTTGAGCGCGGTCTCCGCCTCCTCCTCCTCTGTGGATGTAAACAGAGAAGGGGAGGTGGGGTCGGTCTGCTCTGCTGAGGGACACAGCTGCGGTGCTAGCCACAGTGGGCGGTGTTCGTGTTGCCGCTACCCACGGGTGTCACACCTCTGGTGTCACCCGACCTAGTGATGCCACTGTCATTAGGGGGGCTGGTCTGTTCCTACAATAACTGCATGCTAGCAGAAATTTATTCTTAGGCATCAAGATAAATAAAAACCTTCAAATACAGCTAACCCCCTCCAGACCCCTCCACACTAAATACTTATGAGAGCCGGATCTTGACCCAGCCATTTGCACGAGAGCAGAGGCCCAGACACAGCAGCGGGAGCCATTGGTTCTACCTGCTGCTGTCAATCACAGCCAGTGAGGAGGAAGCACATCGGTTGTCTTTCTCCAGTGTGTGCTTTAACCACTTGACCACTGGGCACTTAAAGCGGAGTTCGACCCTCAAATATGACTTTACATGAGTAGTTCTAAAAAAATGTCATTAGCCCTTTAAGAAAAAAATAAATACAAATTACATGCCTTTAAACCCTTGTTGCTAGGCAGATTAGTAAAACTACCTACTTCCTATACCGCGGTTCTAAAGCTTTTTGACCTACACCGCACAGACTCCTGGGAATAGAGTGGGTGTAACTTTCCAGGAGTCTGTGCCTCCCCAGTCTGGAAGAATCGTGAGACTTGGACAATACAGGTGCTGCGATTCACAGCACCCCTCCCCCGATATTCGGGGTCTCCCCGCGATTCACGCCCCGCGCGAAGCGCGGTACCCCCCCCCCAACAACTCTGATCCGGGGCCACCCCCCCCCCCCACTCAACAACTCCGATCTGCACAATTTTTCATTTAATCATCCATGTGCTGGGGGTCATGCCATTTGGTGGGAGCGATGCAATGTGTTGAGCCGATGCGGTGTGCTGCACACCGCATCGGCCCCCGGCGCGGTGTCATGGGGCCGATGCGGTGTCCTGGGACCGATGCGGTGCGCTGTGATCGGTGCGTTGCCCTGTGATCGGAGCAGTGTGATCGGTGCGGTGCGCTGTGATCGGTATATCTACACAACAAATGATTTAGTATGTTTACTGGTTCCTGGAGGGTAGGAGAGTTTTGCATAGAAAAGGGGCAGAAAGTTCCTCCTGTTGCTATGGAAACCTGACCTGAAACCTATTACATTGCTTGTGCAGTACTAAGCATGTGCGAGATCAGCAAGGCTGAAATCCAGGAAGTCATACAGTCTGACTTCATGGATTCCCACACTTAAGATGGCTACGGCCAATTTCTGTTTTATAAAGTATCTAAATGCTGTAACAACCTAACAAAACGGACCTTAGTTTACAGACTAACGTTACTACAATACATTAAAGGGTCACTAAAGTCAGGGATTTTTTTTTTTTTAAATAACAAACATGTGATACTTACCTCCACTGTGCAGTTCGTTTTGCACAGAGTGGCCCGGAAACCTGTCTTCTGGGGTCCCTCGGCGGCTGTCTGGGCTCCTCCTCGCAAAAGCTTTCCTTCTTCATGCGAGGGCGCTCGCATGGAGGAAAGCTTTTGCGAGCGCGCTCCCGTGATACAGCGGCGGCCATAGCCGCCGACTGTATCACTCGGCTCCGCCCCCCAGCGCGCCGCGTCATCCGCCCTGATTGACAGCAGCGCTAGCCAATGGCTGCGCTGCTATCAATCCGCCCAGCCTAGCCAATCAACGGCCAGGCTGGGAACCGAAGAGGACGACGTGGACGCGCCCGGGAGATTCGAACGGTCAGGTAAGTACAACGGGGGCTCGGGGGGGCCGGTGCTGCTAGATGTTTTTTTACCTTCATGCAAAGGATGCATGAAGGTAAAAAAACTTGTACCTTTAGAACCCCTTTAAGCTTGTGTATTACTGGGGTAATTATATTTAAAGCGGAGCTCCACCCGCATTTTTTTTTTTCAAAGTCGGCAGCTACTAACAGTGTAGCTGCTGACTTTGAATAAGGACACTTACCTGTCCTAGGCGCCCGCGCTGACGGCCCCCGCCGATGCTCGATCCCGGCACCGCCATCCACAGTCGGGGAAACAGGCAGTGAAGCCGTGCGGCTTCACTGTCCGTTTCCTACTGCGCATGTGCGAGCAGCGCGGCGCTTTGTGAATGGTCCGGCTGCTTTCTGGGATACACACAGTTCCCAGAATGCAGCGCGGCCCATTCACAAGAAGACACCGAGAAGAGGAGGAGGAAGAAGAAAACCACACCGCGGATCATGAGGGCAGATTCGGGACTTCCGCATAGCAACAGCCTATTTAGGGTGAGTATTTTTTTTTTTTTTTCCCATTAAATTTATTTTTATTTATTTAAAAAAAAAAAAAAAATCAGGGTGGAGCTCCGCTTTAAAAAGTGAAATTGTGGCCGGAACTCCACTTTAAACCCCCTTAATAACCAGACCAATTTTCAGCTTTCGGTGCTCACAGTTTGAATGACAATAACTCAGTCATACAACACTGTAACCAAATGAAATTTTTGTCCTTTTTTCCACACAAATAGAGCTTTCTTTTGGTGGTATTTGATCACCTCTGCGGGTTATTTTTTTCGCTATAAATGAAAAAAGAACGAAAAATGTTTCTTCATTTCTATTATAACATTTTGCAAAAAAAGTAATTGCTTCAAAATGTTAACCTAAAAATGTATACTGCTACATACCTTTGGTAACAAAACAAAAAAAATTTGGATATTATTTAGTCTGGGTGAAAGTTATAGGGTCTACAAGCTATGGTACCAGTTACTGAAAATGTATCAATTTGATCACATCTGATGTACTGACAGCCTCTCATTTCTTGAGACCCTAACATGCCAGAAAAGTACAAATACCCCCCAAATGACCCCCTTTTTGGAAAGAAGACATTCCACGGTATTTAGAAAGAGGCATTACGTTTTTTGAAGTTTTCATTTTTTCCCACAATGCTTTGCAAAATCAAGATTTTTATTTTTTTCCCACAAAATGTTCATATTAGCGGGTTATTTCTCACACACAGCATATGCATACCACAAATTACACCCCAAAACACATTCTGCTATTCCTCCCGAGTATGGTGATACCCCATGTGTGAGACTTTTACACAGCGTGGCCACATACAGAGGCCCAACATGCAGGGAGCACCATCAGGCGTTCTGGAACACCCAGACCAATTCTGACATTTCTCTCCTACATGGAAAAATCATCATTTATTTGCTAGAAAATTACATAGAACCCCAAAACATTATATATGCTTTTTTAGCAAAGACCCTAGAGAATACAATGGTGGTCATTGCAACTTTTTATCGCGCATGGTATTTGCACAGCAATTTTTCGAACGCGTTTTTTTTGTAAATAAAACAGTTTTGTGCTTTAAAAAAAATAAAAACAGTAAAGTTAGACAATGTTTTTGCATAATATGAAAGATGAAGTTACGCCGAATAAATAGATACCAAACATGTCACCCTTTAAAATTGCACACGCTTGCGGAATGGCGCCAAACTTGCTACTTAAAAATCCCCATAGGTGACACTTTAAATGTTTTTACTGGCTACATCTTTTTAGTTGGAGAAGAGGTCTAGGGCCAAAATTATTGCTCTCGCTCTAACGTTCGCAGCGAGACCTCACATGTATGGTTTGAACACCGTTTTCATATGTGGGCGGGACTTACGTGTGCGGTTGCTTCTGTATACGGGTACAGGGGCGCTGTGATTTTTTTTTTTTTTTTTATTGTTCATTTTACTTTATTTATTTTAGTTTGACATGTTTTTCCCCAAAAATAAATGATTTGATTACTTTTATTCCCATTACAAGGAATGTAAACATCCCTTGTAATAGGAATATAGCATGACAGGTCCTCTTTACAGTGAGATATGGGGTCAATAAGACCCCACATCTCACCTCTAGGCTGGGAAGCCTGAAAAAAAAAAACGATTGCAAAGTATTGCAGAGTATTGCGCAGGGAGTATTGCAGAGTACTGGCCGGGGTATTGCAGAGTATTGTGCAGGGAGTATTGCAGAGTATTGCGCAGGGAAGGAAGAGTATTGCAGGGGTTAATGCAGGGATGGCTAAGCAGGGATGGCTGGATCTGTGACTGCAATAGTCACAGATCCAGCCACAGCGCTGCTGACACCCGCGCTCTCCTCTCAGACTGTACCGATCAGTACAGAGAGAGGAGGGAGGAACCGGCGTCATCAAATGTAATTGGATGGAGCAATCACGTGGTAAACAGCCGCCATCAGCAGCAATTTACTGCGATCCGTGGTCACGGACATTCCCGTGTGCGCGTCCCAGGGAGCGCGCGGGAGAGCGACTCTGGGAGGACGTTATATAACGTCCTTCCAGAGTTAAGGAACCACCTTGCAGCCATTATTTTACGGCCTGAGGTGGTTAAGTGGTTAACCTAATTTTCACAGTAAATGGCAGAACATTCACCCATGATGCAAGACAAATCCTCTGCGACATCAATCAGGCAGCAGAGACCGGAGATTCATACTGCTTCTTCCATGTAATCCACGCAGACCTAATGGTGGGACCAGCTACAAGCATGGTACCCATCTATTCTTTTGCAGCATCATACACTAAGGTAAAAGAAAACCGCGCTATAAAACCCCTCCCCCCCAAGAACTACAGGCTGCAGCAAGCGTGTGATATACAGAAAACAATGGAATATAAAAAGCCGCGCTCCACACAGGTTATTCAAAGTTAGTTACACCAATATCAATGATGGTAAACAAAATAATACTAAAGTCCATTGAAGTCCATAGTGGTAGAAATAAAAATTCCCAGAAGCGATCCTCTGTAAAGTGTCACCAAGCGAACACACTCCAAAAGGTGCACCCACCACCGAGTGAATAAGCAGCTTACCAGAGGTCCGTCATAAGTCAGCGTCTGACTGTGACCCAGCCAACGGCCTTTAAATCCTTGTGGTTCCCAAGATCAACCCGAGTGGACCAGGACGGGACACTTCTTGTACTCAGGATAAAGGAAAAGGCGCACATAGCATAATTCCGTTGACGAAAATTTATTGTAAAAAGTAAAAATGTACTTACACAGCACACATGGTAAACGAGCATAAAAACAGATACAAATATTGCTGGCCGGCATGCAGGAGCCCTTCCTCCTCAGCGTGGTGACGTCACTGCGTCGCCTCCCAAAAGGAAAAACTGCGCTAGACAGACCATTGATTTGCTAGTCAAATATGCTAATGAGGGACTTACGGGGATCCACAAAAGAACAAATTTTTTTTGGGCCCCCCCTCCAGCTTATTTTGGGCCTGGCTGGTTCACATGTATGTGTTTTGGCGGCCCTCATTTGTGCAGGCACAGCAGCCCATTGATTTGAATGGGCTGCCATGCCTTTGTTTCCTGCAGAAAAAAGGTTCATTCAGCATTTTAAAAAATCAGCTACCTTGAAATCCATTCTACTTTTGCACCATGCTACTTACCTGCAGTTCTTGCACCATGCTACTTACCTGCAGTTCTTGCACACACAAACGCACTGTGTTTTTAAAAGCGTGACCGAAACGTCTAAAAATGCAGCAAGTTTGACAGTGCGGGAACTGCAGATAAGTCACAGCAGACAGCAGAATGGACAGACAGTGCTGTATTTCATTGCTCGGTGGGCATAGGTGTGCAGTGTGTGCAGCCTATTACATGAGGCATGCGCTTTTTTTTGAAGGAAATGCAGGCATGGCGGCCCATTCAAATGTGGGCCGCCAAAACACATACATGTGAACCAGTCAGGCCCAAAATAAGCCCATCAATCAGTTAAATACAGACAGTAATGCCAAGTGCTCTGAGGCCTCACTCAGCCTGGACTGCAGGGCTGCTCTGACTTAAAAAGTTCCTGTATTTTACACATGGCATGGCATGGGGTCCCATGGTGCTAAAGCAGAATGGACAGACGGTGCTGTGACCCCATGCCATGCCATGTGTAAAATACAGGAACTTTTTAAAACACTGACCAGACCTGCAGTGAATCATCAAATATTATAAAAACTTTGGGCACACTCTACAGAAAACTTGTATTTACAATATAGCAAACAGTGACATACCTTGAGGAGCAGGACATGAATAAGTCAGCCTCGGGAAGAGCAATCTGAGGATGTTATAAAATCACATTCCAATTCACTTTTATATACAAGCAGCACCCAGTGGCAGGAAGGGAGAAGTACACGTCTAAAGGGAAGCCAGGGGTGCTGTACATTTTAAAACACTGGGAAGGGAAGCAGTACTGTCACCTGGCTGCGTGCCGCTGATGATTTTCAGCTTGATTTGTGGGCAGCACAGGGGCTTAACGGGCGGCAGGGCCACCATCAGGAATCATGGGGCCCCTTACACAGCTTCAGGCATGGGCCCCCTGGAGCAGAGAACGGGGGGTGCTGCCCCCTTAAATTGAGAAGCGGGGGGGGGGGGGGCGGGGCTGCCGCGAATTTAGAAGCGGGAGGCCCTTTACAAAAAAAAGATTTAATAAAGACAAATATATATAAAAAAAGGGGTGTAGCCATCCGGGGCCCTGGGGACCTCTGGGCCCTTTAATAAAAAGAAAAAAAGAAATAAAAAATATATTTTTTTTTAAAAAGGGGGTTGCCATCTGGGGACCTCTGGGCCCTTTAATATTTTTTTTTTATAAAAAAATAAATTACAAAAAAAGGGGGGTTGCCATCCGGGACCTCTGGACCCTTTAATAAAAATAAAATATATTAAAAATAAACATTTATAAAAAAAAAGTGGGGTTGCCATCCAGGGGACCTCTGAGCCCTTATATATATATATATATATATATATATATATATATATATATTATATATATATATATATATTAAATAAAAAGAAAAAAAAAGAAAAAATATAAAAAAAAATTATAAAAAAAAGGGGGGTTGCCATCCAGGGCCCTGGTGAACTCTGGGTCCTTTAATAATAATAACATTATTAGTTTTTTTTTTTTTTATAAAACAAGTTTTTTTATAAAAAAAAAGGGGGGTTGTCATCTGGGGCCCTGGGGAACTACGGGCCCCTGGGGACCTCCAGACCTCTAAAAAAATTGTCCCTTTAATAAAAAATAAAATAAAAATATATAAAATAAATATTTTTTTTTATTTAAAAATAAATAAAAAAGGGGGTTGTCATCTGGGGCCCTGGGGACACCCCTAAAAAAATTGTCCCTTTAATAAAAAATAAAAATATATTTAAAAAAATTGGCCCTTTAATAAAAATAAAAATATATAAAATAAATATATTTTTGTATTTAAAAATAAATAAAAAAAGGGGGGTTGCCATCTTGGGCCCTGGGGGCCTCTGGGCCCCTGGGGACCTGTGGACCCCTAAAAAAAAAAAAAAAAAAAAAAAAAGTTTTTTTTTTTTTTTTTTTTCAAAGGGGGTTGCTTTGGGCCCCCAACAGTGACAGGGCCTTGGGCAGCTGCCCCTGTTTGCCCTATGGTAGAGACGGCCCTGTGCGCAACAGCAAAATGTCCGGTCTATAATTAGACCATATAAAAGCTGGTCTAAAAAGAGAAAAAAAAACGTCTACATGTTAGATAAAGCAACACTGTTAGTGAGGAGCTCAGCAGTCACACGTGTTGCACAACAATCTGTATGCCAACATGCCAGGGGCATCCATGCTCATAGCTATACTACTGACTTTAGATGAACAAAGAAGGATGAGGGCACGGAGGATGGCAAGGAGGAGGGCACGGGAGAGGATATACCGTACCCGCATAGACCTGTTTGGCATGAGTGATTATGAGGTGTATCGCATCTTCAGATTCACCCCTCATGCCATCATGGAATTAACCACAACCCTGAAGGATGACATCACCAGCCCAACAACACTCACATGCAGTGCAGCCACTGGTCAAGGTCATGGCAACACTCCATGTCCTTGCCAGTGGCTCTTTTCAGCGTACAAGTGGAGTGGTGGCTGGGATGTCACAATCCTCCATGAGCAGATGTGTGCACCAGGTTGTCCCTACAATCCTCAGACGCATGGCCAACCAAATCATCAAACCCACCACTGAGGACCTGTGGCTGAAGGCAATGACAGATTTCTACAGAATTGCCAGAATTCTACGCACCATCAGGGCCATTGATTGCACACATGTGGCACTCCAGCCCCCCCCCATGAGACAGAGCACATGTACCGCAATCGGAAGCATTGGCATTCCATCAACGTACAGGTGATAGTCGATGCCCAAGGCCTCATATGGCACGTCCGTGCCAAACACCCCGGGTCCAGCCATGACAGCTACATCTACAATCAAAGCCACATCCGAATGGAATTCGATCAGAACGTGTATGGGGCCACCTGGCTGGTTGGTGACATGGGTGGCAGGCATGACTGTACCCACCCATGATGCACACATCACAAGGGGCACATGCATGACTAACATCCTCCTCTCTTTTCCCTTACAGGTGACTCTGCATATCCACTGGGACCCCATCTCATGACTCCTATCCGGAACCCTCAAACCCCAGGAGAGGAAAGATACAATCAAGCACATGCCCAAACACGTGCAGTGGTGGAGCGCACCTTTGGCCTCCTGAAGTCACGTTTCCGATGCCTGGATAAGTCTGGGGGTACGCTCTTGTATTCCCCAAACTTTGTGTGCCAGATCATCGGTGCATGTTGCATGCTGCACAACTTTGCAGTAAGAAAGGGCCTGCAGATTGACCTACGTGATGACCTGACCCCTGAACCAGACAATCCCCCCCCTAACCGAGGGTCCCCCGTCTTCTGAGGGAAGAGCAGCCAGGAGACAGCTCACATTGGGCATCTTTGCACGTTAAACACACACATTAATCATGGCACAATGAGAATGCATGCATGCACACCACTGTGGTCCCTAGCACACACACCCCACATCATCATCAAAATTGTATGGGCACCAGTCCACCATGCAGGACTTGTGAGCAGCAACGCCACGCCAAGGCTCCAATTACATCACTGTACATTCATACACCATTTACACGGACCTGGGGATCACTTCTCCCTGGTCCTGGGGAACCCTACTCCACCAAAATTGAGGGTGACAGCCCTTTTCCGGCAGGAATGTCACCCCCACATTCAAACCGCATTCACAACCCAAAAAAAACAAAAGAACAACATTACCAGCAAAATCAAAAAATTTCCAGCAAAAAAAAAAAAAGGAAAAAAACAAATTAGTGCCCTTGATGTGAGCCACGCCTGGGGCGCCCTCGGCCACAGCCCCGGCTCCTCAGGGGAGACTCATGGGGGAGGGGGAAAACCGGGGAAGGAGGAGCAGCCCCTGATCTCTGCCCACCTGGCGGCCTGCCCTCCAAGGCCACGGCTATTCTGTCCAGGGCACCACCTAGTGTTGCCGTGTTGGCCTGGATAGCCTGGGTGAGGGCCCTCACATCCTGCCCAATGCCTGCTGATGTAGTCTGCAGGTCTTTAAGGCAGTTTGTGAGAGCCCGGGAGTGGCAGTCCAGGTTCCCCAGCGTATCCTTGATGGAGGACAGGCTCTCCTCCATCCACACCAATGTCTGGCTGACCTGTCCCAGATGGCGGGTCTGGAGGAACTGGTCCCTTCTCAGAGTGGCGGGCAGGAGATCGGCCACCCCCCTGGTCTTCTGGGTCGCCTTCCTGCCTCCAGCTGATGCTTGTGGCCGGGGAGAAGGGGAGGCCCTTGGGAGGGGAGCCATGTTGGGGGAGGAGCTCCCCTTAGGGAGGGCTGGCTGCTGCCAGCCAGAGGGGAACGGTCCTCCAACAACAATAGGCCAGTGCCTGACATGGACTCCTCCTCTTCATCAAACTCCTCCTCCTCAACCTCCTCCTCCGCGGACTCTGGCCTTGTCTGGGGGGCCTCATTAGGCTGCTGTCCTGGGGATGGTGCGTTCAGGCCAGATGGCCCTGCACCCTCCTGCACATCTGTGGATGACACAAAACATTCACAGGTTGGAGGATCCACACACTTGCCACATATTCCCTTTCACCCCCTCCCCCACACATGCTACACACCAGATAGAAAAAAAAATAAAAAAAAAAATTAAAAAAAAAAAACTTACCTGGCACCACGGGCTCCGGACTTGAGTCAAAGCCGGGCAGGCCCTCCACTTCATGCCGATGAAAGGTCAGGGCCACCGCACGCTCCTCCGCTGTCAGCCTAACACGGCATGGTGGGCCCCCTCCTGTGCCCCTGGCATGGGCAAGCATTTTGGCCAGCTTCTTTTTGACCAGACGCCGGAGGTCATTAATCTTTTTATCAATCCCAGACCGGTTCAGTGTCTCCCCCTGCCCCGCTGAATTCACCTGGTCAGTGATGATGTCCAAAATCTCTCTCCTCCTGGCCAGGGTGGTGTTGGCACTATCCGGGCCGTGGAGGAAACGCCCATAATCGCTAATGGCCCGGGCAAGAATTCGTTTCTCCCCCAAAGTGAAATTTAGTTTTCTCTTTCTCTCTGTCATACTCATACAAAAACTCACTCCCAGTCAACAAAAATCAGTCACAAAAACAAGCACAACCAATCAAGCAAGAACACACACAAAAGAGAAAACACCCAAAAAAATCACACAAGCACTCAGCAAAAATCAGTCACAAAAACAAACAGCAACAATTAAGCAAGAAAAAAAACGACCAAAAATATATCAAACAAACAGTCTCTCAAACACTTTCAAAAGATCTACTAACAAACACTTGATCACACAGAACACTAATCTGACAAATACAAAACACAACGCAACTAACAACGGGACAAAAGCACTTTGTTAAATGGGAAGGGACAAAGGGATGTACTTTTGCAATGGAAGTGCGTTTGTGTCTGTCTAGTTATGCTGTCTGCGTAGTCCTTAGTCCATTTCCAATTTCACTGATTGCGCCATTCCCGAGTTGTGAGCATGCGCAGAGAGGTGCTGACCATGGTCTCCTTCAAGCGCGCATGCGCGAGCCGGCCGGCCCTTCATTTGCATGGGGTCGCGGCTCATTTCAATGTAACACACCCACGTTCTTCCCAATTTGTATTACTCCGCCTTACGCCTCTGAAATAACGTTACGCATGTGCAATTTTCTGCGCAAAAGCTACGAGAATAGGGTGATTACGCGGCTACATTGCGCAAGTCTAACGTAAAGGCGGTGCGCTACGCCGGTCCAATAATGCGCAGATGTACCTGAATCTGGCCCATTGTCTACACTTAAGTGCATCTTCTTACACCAGTTAAGTCTATCCAGTCCCCCACCCGTCTGCCATTTTCAATAAACCACTTCCTGAGCCAAGGTTCACATTGGCTTCACAGCCGCACACGCACTGCGCAAGCCACGCTGCATGCTGTGAATAGCCAAGCAATCTTCTGGGACTTGTGATGAGTCCCGTCCCAGAAGATTGCAGGTAGGGAGGGGGAGAGAGGTGATTTTCCTTCCAGCGCCACAGAGTCAGGGAAGGAAGCGGGAGCTTCAAAAAAAATAAACAGAGGACCTGCTCCTCCCGAAAAAAATGGTATGCCAAATGTCAGGGGGGTCCCAATACTTAAGCGGAAGTTCCATTTTTGGGTGGAACTCTGCTTTAATTTCTATACTCTGGAAAATTCTCAAGAGTTTGATAAAAGCCCCACATAGAAGTTTCTGCTAGAAAACAATATCTTAAGTAGCAGTCAAATTCCTGAAAGACCGAAGTTGTCAAACAAAATCGGCTTTCATTTTTTTGAGGAAGTAAAGCAAAAACTTGGCTGTGTATATAGTATACTTTGCAATAGCACATGACTGTTCCTCAAAGACAACTAATAATGTTTAAGTTAAGGTCTAAAGGCTTAAAAAAAAAAAAAAAAAAAAAATTCAGTCTGTAAATGAAAAGAAAGCTGGCTTAAGGGCCCTTTCAATACTGATCCGCCCCGTGTGTGTCCGTTTGCTCAGCAGGGACCGCCTTGTTTTTTCTCCACTCTCCCCTATGGGGGAGCGGATGAACACGGACCGTATGTCCGTGTTCATCCGATCCGCTCTGCAGACGGAAGAAAAAAAATAGGGTTATCTTTGCGGAAGTAGACAATTACGGGTGTCAGCGGATGTTCATCCGCAATCACATATGGACGAATGCATGTCCCGTTTTCTTCCGCAACGGATGCATTAAAATGCGGACATATGGTCCGCACACGTGAAAGGGGCCTAAAGACTATATTAATTGCAAGTGTAGTAATTAATGATTCAGTCTGTCGTTACAGATAAAAGTTTTTTTTTTTAACCCAAAAAAGTAGCATTTCTGCGTTTGCTGATTACACCAAGGTACATACTTAAGATCCCTTTCACACTGGGTCACTTTACAGGTGCTATAACACTAAAAATAGCGCCTGCAAAGCGCCCTGAAACAGCCGCTGCTGTCTCTCCAATGTGAAAGCCCCGAGGGCTTTTACACTGGCGTGGTGCACTAGCAGGACGGTAAAAAAAGTCCTGCTAGCAGCATCTTTGGAGCGGTGTGTATACCGCTCCTCAACCACTCCTGCCCATTGAAATCAATGGGCACCGCGGCTATACCACCGGCAAAGCGCCTCTGCAGAGGCTTTTTGCGGCGGTTTAAACCCTCTCTCAGTTGTTAGCAGGGGGGTAAAAGCGCCCCGCTAACGGCCGAATAGCGCCGTGAAGTTGAAGGTACACATATATTATATAGAACTATACATCTCCGATACAACTGTAAGGGGCCCATCCGGGCCAGAAAAAGGCAGGACCGGTAAGGGGGGGGGGGGGGCTGTGCTGTGAAATATAGAAATGACCTTGCAGCTTCTGCTGCTCTGTGTCATTGAGCTCAGATATCAAGCTCTTTACTGCCACCTCTGGGAACTATGTGCCCACCTCAAGGGAGCCGACTATACTGTGCTCCTCTGTGTCATAAACATGTCAGCTTTGTGAAAATTAGCTGTAACTTGGTAGGAAGATTTCCTTTACAAGTAGAGGCTGTGAAGGAAAGGGAGGGGGGTGTCACGATTGCACCCGCCAATGGCAACTGACCAACCACGATGGGCGTTTCGTGACCCCGGTTTTTCTTTTGGGTTTTCAAACAGCCTTTTCTTGCCTTCCCTATTCTGGTTCTGGTTCTGTCCACCCGAGTGTTTAAAAAGGACCTTCTTGGATGCCTTTGCATGGTTTTAGCACCTAGTGTTACATTAAAAATATAAAATAAATTAAACATCCAGCAGGGCGAGAAGGGCCCCTTTTAATGGTCACAGTAGTTGCGCAGACCCCATAAAAAGTATTGGCGATCTCCCACAGAGACGCAGAAAAGTCTAGAGCTTTGACTCAAACAAGTCAATAATAAATTACAAGCAGACTGACATTTTAATAAGCACAGCGGGCTGTATTGTCCAGGAGTATTGCGACAATTTTTCACTGCCCGCGTTATAAAGCAAAACAGATTGTTTGTTTTTACAATTTAGCTTTCCACGGCCAGAAAACCAGACTGGTCATAATGAATAAAAAAAAAAAAAAAAAAAAGAAGGGACACATATTAAAACAAAAGTTTAGATTGTATGCCTACGGGAAGTGATATTGCAGCACGATTTATACTGGAACAAAGTGATGACATCAAATTAACTGGCACAGCAGTCTGAAAAATTCTGCTTCATCATTAGTGGTCTAAACTAGATTCTTAGACACCTCAGAATATACCCAGTCATTTCCGAACAGCCTTGTTTAGACTAGTCTCACTGAAAGCGTACAGTAATTTCCCAGTTTACCGACTATGCTGGCAAAAGAAAGCAAATGAGAAAAAGTAAATATAGAAAAAAAAAACAAACACACTGAGCCTCAGCATTACACAACCATGGACTAAAATATTTAGAACTCGACTTCCCTAAATTACAGAGCGTGGGCTTTATTTTATGTTTATTCACTTTATTTTTACACTCTTTTTTTAGATTGGAGTGGATGTCAGAATACTGAATCTCACCTCCCCTTCCCCCCCCCCCCCCCACACTTAGTTTTTTGGCGATGAGGATATTGCGCCCAGCTATGTGTACATGTCACAACCCTTACATCCAGGCATTATTTCCTTGAACAAGGTATGCATCATTTTTCAGATAGAATCCTTGTGCTCAACCCAGGAGATTGCGAAGGTCCCGATTAAATGCGCTTTAAAAGTAGACTAAAAAAAATAAAAAATGAAGATGAAGATTGGCCATATTATAGGGAATTCTGGAAATGTTATTTATGCCTAAACATTACAAAATAAAGAAAAAATTGTTATCAGCAGTGTAATTCCTGTGCCTAGATACCTTGGCCAGTTGTATACGCGAGAACATCTGAGGCACAGAGAGAGATTTGGAGAAAATTACAGTTGCCGCCAACGGTCTTCAATGCTCAAGAGTAAGTGTTGCCTGAGGACCTGCAGTCCAAGCTCTCCCCGTTTTACTTTGTTCACTCTGTGGGTCAGCGTTTCCTCCACCTCGCCTGCTGCTTCTTTATTAATATTCCACCAGTCATCAGGTAGCAGCAAACGTCTACAAAAGACATTCACACAATGTGGAACAAAGCATAGAAATTCAGCAAGAAGTAATATTTTTTCTTCTTTTTTTTTTTAAGTAGTGTAGTGAGGTGAGGTTTCAACTAACCGCACTAGGCATTACAGCACATCCGTCACAGCATGGTAATTCTTCTAGGTGTGCCTGTCCTCCAATAGCCAAGACTTATGCTGACATACTCCCCTGCACAGTGTATTGCTCTCTTGACTTCCTGTTGAGATCGCCACACACTCTCCTCCACCACCTCTCCAAGTCTCTTATGCAGTTGAGAACAGAGGTTATGTGGTCATTTATAAAATTTAAAGATTAATAAATAAAAAAGGGGGGGGGAGAGATTCCATATCAATTACCCCAATGAATTGCAAAGGTTTGTTTTAAACCCAAGTATGAGTGCCAGTGGTGACAAGCAAATGTCCCTGCAACATTGGTGACACTAAAAGGGTAGAAATGTGCACAAGTCGGTGATTTAATTGGAAAGAAATATGTCCCTGCATCTGCGGTCAGTAGTGTCACTAAAAAGGAAAATAAATTCACTGGACTCCGGAGGGAAAGAATATCCCTGTGTCTGAGATCCACCTTCTGACACCCACCCACCTTTTGACCTGCCCTGCAAGTGTGCTTATATATCTCCCCAGTTACAAACAGACCTACAAATTAAGACAAAAAGTTCCTCAGCCTTTACAACCACTTTAAAAGAGAAAAAAAAAAAAAACACAACACACACACACACACCTATTGTTGGCTCCCCTCAGAGCCCCCTCAAATACATGCCCGAGTCCATAGCTCCCAAAAACGTCCCTGATTTCGAGGGACTGTCCCCGATTTGGATCAATGTCCCTCATTACTCCTCATTTTGGGCTGATTTGTATATAAAATGCACTTTTTATTCTTTCAAAAAGTTTCCCAGTGCCAAACCTTCACCAAAAATTCTAAATTGCTGCATTTGTAGATTTTAAAGGCCAGTATAAGGGAATAGTAGTGGTAAAATAATAAAAAAAGCCTTTTTGGATTTAATTAAACTTTTTTGGTCAATTCTCCTTTAAGGGGGTGCGACAGGAGGAGTGTCCTATGCCTACCTACATTTGCTAGTAGGTGTCCCTTAGTTATCTCAAAATGTTGGGAGGTCTGCCCAAGTCTGATCCAGCACTGCGCCTGGGAGCAGTGGCACTACTTTCTCTGCCCCTCCTCACTGTAGAACAGTGGGGACCATTGGGTCCTGCTGCTGTCAATCAAATCCAGCAACAAGGGTTGGAGGACAGGGTTGAGTTGCAGTGTGTGAGAGTGAGTGAGTGAGTGAGTGTGAGAGAGAATATCAATACACACACAGCTTAGGAGGAAGGTGGAAGATGAAGATCGGGGTAGCCCTGTGCAAAACCAGAAGTCACTTTTGTGATGCGGTTGGCCAGCTGTAGAAGTGATCAAGTCACATTCACTATCTGCTAATGCATGGGTCTTCAAACTACGGCCCTCCAGTTGTTCAGGAACTACAATTCCCATAATGCCTAGTCATGTCTGTGAATGTCAGTGTGTTACAATGCCTCATGGGATGTGTAGTTCTACAACATCTGGAGGGCCGTAGTTTGAGGATCCCTGTGCTAATGAATGTGGTTACCGGTTTAAAAAAAAAAAAAAGATGAAAAATAAACTGGCACAAACGTAAAATACTTAAAGTGGTACTAAAGTCCAAATATTTTTATACCTCAATGCATTCTCTTCATTAAATTAATACTAAACAAAAGCTGTTTAATTTAAATTGTCCCTTCTATTTCTGTATGGGGATGATGGCACTGTAATTTAATGTAGCGCTACCCCATTCAGGAGCCGCTAAGTATAAGTGGGATCGGCATTTTGTGTTACCTGGCAGGTGTCTAGGGGTGATACTTGTGAGTTGAGGAGAAGAGAGCGAATGTCCAGTCTTTAGTTGGATTTTCTTCAATGCTTTATTCCAAGGCCCAACATGGCCTTCATCAACATAGTATAGGATAGGAACAGGTTGATGAGCAGAGAGAGAGCTTGAGTATCAGGCCTTGGATATTGAAAGGGTGAGAGAGCAATCTTACTCTCAGTAGTAATAACTCAGTTCATCGCCACTCCAATTGGAATGGGTAAAGTGCCCCCGCACAGGTCTCTGCCACAGGCCTGGCAACCGGAACATCACTTGCAAATGCTGGGAGGACCAGGCCTCTGCCACAGGCCTGGCTCGGGCCTCTGCCACAGGCCAAATAGTTGAATGAGCATGAAATTGAAGCGAGCGAGTCCTCCCAATAAATTTAGTTAGAGTCACTGGATCCCCGATGGTTCGTTCAAGCCCTATTGGATCACCTGCCTCCGGGTTCTCCTCAAGCCGATCCCCCAGCGTACAGCTTCCAGCATGGGATCCTTTTAGGAAAGGTTTGGGACCCAGCAGCTTCTGGGATCCCTCTCCATGTTAGAGTGAAGCTCCACATGGTGCGCAATATCGGCCAGGTAGGTCATGGCTTCGGGGTCCATGGATGCGGGCACCCTGAAGGTGGATGCCGCACCTGGAACTCTGACCCCGCAGGAAACAAGAAAGGCCTCAGGCCAAGGCGGCTGCCCCAGATATAGCCTCCCTCAGCATGCCCTGGCGAGGGAACCA
Source organism: Rana kukunoris (assembly GCA_029574335.1). Taxonomy (NCBI): domain Eukaryota; kingdom Metazoa; phylum Chordata; class Amphibia; order Anura; family Ranidae; genus Rana; species Rana kukunoris. The sequence goes on from CM056052.1 coordinate 143,904,541, forward strand.
ACCCCTCTGATTGGCTGCTGAGTAAAACGAGTCCGACTGCCCAGGGGTAAACACACACCCCTGGAGAGCAGACCGGCCCACAGGACAGTTTTGGAAATGGCAGCACCCCAAATTTGACAAATTGCGAAAGGAAGCCATGTAACTCTCCATTCCCCACTAACTTTAGCACAGCGCCCCCACAAAAAGCAAGGAGGCGCTACATTAAGGAAAAAAAATATATATATACAATATACATCCAAGTTCTTTTCCTAATCAATATGCAGCCGTCATATGACCCAGCCATTTCCCAGTCTGTCTGCAGGGAAACAGCTCTGCTGTTGGTCACATGTTCAAAATATAAAATAAAATAAAACAAACAGCCTTTGGAATACAGAGCAAAAATAAATATCAATAAAACCGTTTAAAAATATATATTTTTATGATGAATTTATCAAATCGTTATTTTGTGGAAATAACATGGTGTGGGTGGATTTCTGCTGGGCACAGGCCAACGCATGCCCCTCCAACTTGTGTCTAGACTAAGAGGGGTGTGAAGCCATCATTAAATTTACATGCAATATCCTGCCCCCATTGTATTTAGCTGGTTAATGGTCATGGAGGAGGGAGTGGGCCGTCATTTACCACTGTGTGTACGCCCACGTGTGTCATATGGGCTGCTCAGATGTGATAGGGAGGAAATGCTCAGCATAGAAACTCAATGAAAAAAACTTAGCGTGTGCAAAGTGGCCACCACAGCTAAATTGAAGACATGAAAAATGGAGATAGAGGGCAGCAGAATCAAGCAACATTTTTACACGATTAAAATTATATATATATATATATTGCATAGAGACTGAGTTCGAACAGTGTGTAAATACAGCATTTTTTTCCCCAAACTCCTCTAAACATTAAAATTATTTTTAGCTCCAGTTGTGAAATGAATACCAGCAATAGGCAGTTGTACAGGGGACTACAATTTTACATAAATATGATGCTCTAAACCAGCTGTGAAAATAAAATGTCTAAATCAGATTATACATGGGCCGCTAAATGGGAAATTGCATACAGTACACAGGAACAATCAACTGCAACTACATTTACAATGTGTGGACAGAAATGAGGTCAGCTGCGACAACATGTAAGCAACAAATGCACAAACATAACAATATGCCAGAAACGGTAAACATGATAATATATGTGAAGAAAAAAAAAAAAAAAAAAAGGAAGCACACCACCAGCTAAAATTCCTTTTACCCATCAATGCCCTATTTCCTCCACTGACCTTACCGGTTTTCAGATACAGCAGTGCCAGGCAGAGAGGGTTAGCCCTTACAAGCTTCCATTCTCTGGGGTAGATTTACAAAAATGTGGAGTGCTCAGAATCTGGTGCAGCTCTCCATGGTAGCAGCTTCTAGATTCAGCTTGTTCAATTAGGCTTTGGCAAAAAAAAACTAGAAGCCGATTGGTTTCTGTGCAGATTCGCACCAAATTTTGTACTCCCAGTCTTCGTAAATAACCCCCTCTGTGTCACACGACAGAAGAGGAGGGTCTCTGAGCCATGGATGTATCCAGTATCTGTGCTCCCACATCCCTGCTACTTGGAACCCCTGTATGTCCCCCTTCTACCTATGCTGGTTAAGCCTTCTGCGTGCCCTTTCACTGCTGTGGGCACACAGGGGGATGGTTAGAGAATGGAGAGCAGGGGCTGGATCACTCCTGTGTCCATTCACGATAAGAACGATCATAGGCAACGGGAGGGGATCGTCTCCCCTCCCACTGCCATCCGATGCTTCTCTGGGCTCTCCCATGCCAACGGTGATCCGGAGGAAAGAAACAAAAAAATCCACTGTCGCCGTATGAAGACCATAGAGATTCATCTCTATGACCGGAGGCCCAGGCGTAAACCATCTTTCACATTATACAAAAAAATAAAATAAACTGGGTTAACTAGAGTTTTAAAAATGATTGCGCAAATGCAGTGCAAGATAAAAAGTAGCAATGACTGCCATTTTATTCCCTGGGTGTCTGCTAAAAAAAATATACAAATAATGTTTGGGGGTTCCGAGTAATTTTCTGGCAAAAAAAATAAAAAAAAATTATGATTTTTACATGTAGGAGAGGAGTGCCAGAATTGGCTTGGTACTGTATGGAAGTGGTTAAAATGGACAGGACTAATCCGTGCACCAGGTGAGCACACATACTGTAGTCAGTCTGGGAGCCAGAATTATTGTATGTTAGTGTGTGTGTGGGGGGGGGGGGATCAAATATTTTATTCTCTGAACTGCAACTCCATTTATAACAACATTTACATCATGTGTTTTTTCTGGATTTATGGTTTACAGTTACATAGTAGGCAAGGTGGAAAAAAAGACTCAAGTCCAACCTGTGTGTGATTTGATGTCAGTAGGAGATAATGCTGTTCATCATTTAAAATACATCACTGATAAAAATTAATTATAGACCCTTAATTTAATTTATTTGTATGTGGGCAAATGAAAAATCTGCAAGGGATGAAATTTCCCACACTGTATGCCCATTGTCCCTTTCTCAGTCTCAAATATTAGACATTAGGGGTCTGTTTAGACCTCTGAAGTGTCACTGAATCCTCTTCAACAGGGCAGTAAAAAAAAATTATATATATATATATATATATATATATATATATATATATACACACACACACACATACACACACATTGTATATATATACACATACATACACACACACACACATACATGTGCTCTATAATGTCTGTAATGGCAACAAGGCATAGCATTGCGACCATGGCATGTGTACACTCCTAGCCACTGCCTTTGCTGCTACAGGGAGTAGTGATTGGCATAAGCGGAGCCCAATCATGGGGCATTTACCACCCCCCCCCCCCCCCCCAACTTCACATGTGCATGTACCCAGAGGACTCATTTTGCTGTGCATGTGTTCACAATGATTTCAGTGCATTTTTATATCATTTGATCATTTCGAGTGGCGTGTACATTATTTCTAACATCAGCCCTGCATGTATCCAAGGGCTATAGGGCACATTGCTGCCATGTAGATGGTCCTGCACAGCCACAAGCAATGCAGACTTTTCTACTGCCTGACCCACAAAAAAGTACTCCACTGTATTAAAAAAATAAATTATTATTATAAAAAAATAAAAAATAAAACACACACACACACACACACACACACACACATTAAAATCCTACACAATACCATTTAATTACTACTCTAGCACAGACTTGTTCAACCAGGGTGCCTTGGAAAAATACCAAAAAATAAATAAAAATATTGTGCACAAACCATGAAGCCTGGCTTTTAGTTGCACAAAGCCACAGGTTCTCATTGTGCACCATTACAATCTCCTAGCTGCCAGCGTCCTAGCGACCAATGGTGTCGTGAATTGATAAGGAGGATGTCAGACGTCTGCATCCTTGTTTGCCCCTCCCCTGCTCCTCTTCTTCAGCGTTAGGGGTAAAATTGATGGAGAAAAAAAAAAAGTGAGAAGAGATGCATTGGAATACTAGTCAGTCCAGTTTTTAAAAGTGTATTTGCTTTGGAAGAATAATGCCTCGTTTCCACTGAGCGGATCGGTTCGGTACGCCATTTTGGGTGTTTCCATTATGAAAGCGTGCCATAAAAGCAAACCGTACTGCACCAACAAGGGTCCTGCTTCTCATGAGGGTCCAGAGAAAGTGGAACGGTTCCATTAGGGCGGACCTACAAATACATCTCACTGATTGGTGGACGCGCTAGGAACTTTTGCTAAAACCTGAATGGTCCCTGACGGTCCGATTTGCAGTGGAACACTCACGCGAATAGACCGGTCCCATCCTAACCGCTCCAAATTTACTGACCCGAACCGTTCCGTGCAGTGGAAACAAGGCATAAAGCAACTCTAAGATTGGATGTCCTACATGTGTGGACATTGCCGCTTTATGTAAAAATATTTTAGGTTCCATGCACACTGGGCAAAAAAAAACAAAAAACACTTACATTAGAGCATTTTTTTCGTACAAAGTCTAGACGAGTTTAGGAGAGTTTTTTATTTCTACCAGCGAGTTCCAATCAGAAACACGAACCGCTAAACGTCGAGGTCAAAATATGCTTGCAATTGTCCTAATGTGCATGGACACATACTGTAGGATAACATGTGCTGCTTCTACAGGCAGAACACAAAACTCCTGTAGAAGCAAAGTTTTTTTTTAAGCCAGTGTACATGGCGCCTTAAGCCTTATAAACACACACTGTACGATTGTTGGGCAACCGAGCGTCCGATTTTTGTCAAAAGGGCGTGCAGCAGGATTTTGTCTTGAACACCAACGTTACACAATTGTCGGGCCACTAACACTAACAGAGTGACGTACTACAAGATATTTCAGCTCTTGAGCACCATCCTTTGGGTCCCTTCAACTTATTTTCCGTTTGGCCTCGCGGACAACCTCTGCCTTTGGGTCTCCCGAGCCAAGCCCCCACCGTACAGCAAGCCGCTGGGGCCCCTTTCGATGTCAGGGTAAAGCTCTGCTTGGTGAGCAGCTTCGGCCAGGCAGGCCTCGGTGGCGGGGCCCATGGATGCGCGGACCATGAAGGTGGATGACGCACCTGGAACGTGGGCCCCGCGTAGAACGTCTCACTCTCAGGCGTCTGCCACAGATATACTCTCCCGCCAGCATGTCCAGAGGGAAAATCCTCCTCCGATTGGCTGCTGGGAGAAAGTGGGTCTGTCAGAACCCCTTCCAGCGCCGACTGTCACCCAGGGGTAAAAACACATCCCCTAGCATGCAGATTGGCCTAGAAAGCAGTCCTAAACTGACAGCTGCCTAAACTTAACCAATTTGTGAGTGGGAGCAACTTAACTCTCCCCATTTCCCACTAACTTTAGCGTAACGCCCCACCAAATAGGGGGGGGGTGCTACATCAGGCTGCTGTCTTCCAGAACTATCCTGTGGGTCAGACTGCGCTCCAGGGATAGTGTTGCTCACGAATATTCGCTACGAATATTGCATATTCGAGTATTCGCGAATATCTCGAATATCGCGGCGAATATTCGTTATTTCGAATATTCGCTATTTTTCAAAATTCGCAATAAAATTTGCAATCAATTTCGCATTCGCGAAATTTCGCAATAGCGACATTTCGCAATTTTTTTTTTTTTTTGTTTATAAAATATAGCGAATATTCGTAAATATCGAATATTCGTGATATTTTATATAAAAAAAAAAAAAAAAAATCGCGAAATTTTGCATTAGCGAAATTTCGCAATTTTTTTTTTTTATAAAATATCACGAATATTCGATATTTACGAATATTCGCAACCGCATATGTGAAATTTCGCTTTTTATTTTTTTATAAAATATACCGAATATTCGTAAATATCGAATATTCGTGATATTTTATATAAAAAAAAAAAAAAAAAAAAAAAAAAATCGCGAAATTTTGCATTAGCGAAATTTCGCAATTTTTTTTTTTTATAAAATATCACGAATATTCGATATTTACGAATATTCGCAACCGCATATGTGAAATTTCGCTTTTTATTTTTTTATAAAATATACCGAATATTCGTAAATATCGAATATTCGTGATATTTTATATAAAAAAAAATCGCGAAATTTTGCATTAGCGAAATTTCGCAATTTTTTTTTTTTATAAAATATCACGAATATTCGATATTTACGAATATTCGCAACCGCATATGTGAAATTTCGCTTTTTATTTTTTTATAAAATATACCGAATATTCGTAAATATCGAATATTCGTGATATTTTATAAAAAAAAAAAATCGCGAAATTTCGCATTAGCGAAAAGTCGCAATTTTTTTTTTTTTTATAAAATATCACGAATATTCGATATTAACGAATATTCTTCGAAATATTCGCGAAATCGAATATGGCGTATTCCGCTCATCACTATCCAGGGATGCGATCCCATCCCTGGACGAAAGGTGGGGCTAGAGGGGTTCTGGCAAAGCCACTTTTCCCCAGCAGCAATTAGAGGAGTTGGACCTTGCAGGGCATGCTAGGGAGGGGTATATTTGGGACAGACACCATGATTCGGTAGGTGGTGTGGGCTCTCTTCACGGGGTCCAGGCTTGGGGTGCAGCATCCACCTTCAGGGTGCGCGCATCCATGGACCCCATCGCCATGGCCCATCCGGCTCGGAATCGCATACTACGCAGAGTTCCATCCTGATGTTGAGAGGGACCCCAGTGACTTACTGGGTCCCCAACTTTATTGAGAAGATCCTAAGCTGAGGGCTGAATGGTGGAGGAAATCGGCTCAGGGAGAACCCAAAAGCAGGTTGTCCAGGAGACTTGAATGAACCATCGGAGATCCGGTCACCAAGGCCTTGACAGGTACATGGCAGCTGTCAACCAGTGACCCTTTAATTTACTGGGAGGATTTGCTCAATCCGTCTTGTTCATTTGAGTACCAAAATACTAGGCCTGTGGCAGATTTCTTTTACTCCTAGCATCCTAAAGTGACATTTTGGCTGCCAGGCTTGTGGCAGAAGTCTGTCCGGAGGCACTTCAGCCACTCTGGCTTGAGTGGCGACGTTTGGTACATTGCTACTGAAAGCAGGCTTGCTTTCATCATCATCCAGGGCCTGATACCGCACTTGTTCTTCTGCTTTATCAACCTTTCCTATCCTACTACATGTTGATGTTGGCCGTGTTGGGCCTTGGAATAAAGCATTTGAAAAACCCATCGGATGACTGGACATTAGCTCACTGCTAGTACTCACTGCTACTACCCCTAGACATACGCAGGTCCCAAATCAACCAGCGGCTCCTGAATGGGGTAGCGCTACATGTACACCAAATGCCTCTGCAAACTTTGATATTACATTTTAAAAAGTAGTGATCACTTTATCACTGTGCTGTATATAGCATGTGCAAAGAGCAGAACTGTAAGAGGAGCCACCTACTACAGGCTCTTGAATTTAGACAATAAAATAGTTTATCCTGGTGTTCAGCTTCAAGGGTTTGTTATAGGGGTACAAATTGCTTAAGTTTGTCCACAAAATTCACCACAGATGCCACAAACATGTTTTTTTTTTTTTTTTCGTTTGGTTTTTTAAAAACACACGTATATAGGTTGCTGGAAAGTGAACCAAAGCTAATGAGTCTCTTTGAAGTACCACACCATACAAGTACAGATGTTTCAAAGTACTTTTATGGTAAAAAGGAGAGCAACAGAAGGCAGTAGAGCCTATAAATAGGGTGCTGCTGCAAGCAGAGAAGGTGGCTTAGGGAAAGGGGGGATATTGCTATAGTGATGTGATCATTTCTTTGCCCATTTACCAAGTGTATACTCTTGCTATACAGTGTTTGTTTGCCCTTTTCCAATATGGTTGCTATGCTCTCTCCCTCACCCAGGATGAAGTCATCAAGAAGAGCAGAGGAGGGTTTTGTGGGTAAGTGGGGGGAGAGACAGATGTGGAGAGAGATAGAAAAATGAATTCCTACTTAATGAGGTGAAAGTGCAGCAGCAGAATTTACACAGCCTGTGTTCTCTGAGACAGACATAGACACTGTTAATCATTTCATGTTCCTGTTTGGAAAATACTTTGTTATTTCTTTAATACATGGACTTTCAAATACAATGATGTGTGGATTACTGTCTATGTGGAGATATATTTCTCAATTGGGATTTCACTTGCTATTCACTAGTGTTGCTCACGAATATTCGTTACAAATATTGCATATTCGAGTATATCCACGAATAAATCGAATATCGCAGTGAATATTCGCTATCGCAAATATTCGTATTTTTTCAAATTTATTTTTAAAACAGATAACATCCTAGTGATCTCCAGCGACGTCTAAAAGCATTGCTGGTATGATTAGAGACCCTGGGCCGAGTTGCCTTTTATGTTGCCGAATATTCGCAATGTGAATATTCATATTACGAATATTTGCGAATGCGTTCTCTGCCCTTCTGTGTTTTGTGTATAAAAAAATAAGCTTTAGTTTAGTCATATAAGTTTGTGTAAGTAGAGTTAGTGTTTAGTGCCTATTAGTTTAGTAATCCAGGAAATGATCTCCGTTTTCGCGTGTTGACGAGAATTTCGCAATCAATTTCGCATTAGCGAAATTTCGCAATTTTTTTTTTTTTATAAAATATCACGAATATTCGATATTAACGAATATTCGCGAATATTCTTCTATATATTTGCGAAATATCGCGAAATCGAATATGGCTTATTCCGCTCATCACTACTATTCACAAGCCCCAATTGAGTGGAGGTCCTGTCCTGTCCTGATCACACAGATTATGAAGACTCTGCTCCTGAAATATTATACAGGTGACGTCATCATACCTCAGTAGCGGCAGAGAGAAAAAGAAAAATAGTGCTACGTTGCTGTTAACCTGCCTAAGGCCTTTAATAGTCTTAATCTAGCTCAGAGTAAAGCTGACCATACACAAAGCAAAATTTTGTCCTGTTCTTGATGAACAGCCCAAACTTCGAGCAATGAATGGCCCCTTTTTGCATTCTCCTGCCCGATATCCTTCGATCTGGAAATAAAAAGAAATCAGGCAGAAAACGGTCAGCTGAACAGAACCTGCAATCAGATACAGTCACTGTCCAGGTTTTCTGACAGCCATTGTCAGTGGGCAGGCTGTCAGAATACAATAGCCAGAAGGTGTTTAAGCAGACCTTCTCCCTCCCATTCACTTTTTGTCCACCTTCACTCACATATGAATACATTCCTCAGAAACCCCTCCTCGTTTCCCCACTTAGGTGAGATTAACATTTACAGTACTCACAACCTCCTTGGATACCAACATCACAAGTTTCAGGACACTCTACAAAGCATGTGCTAAATCTTAAAAGCACTTGCTATTGTAAAATAAAAAAAGTTCTCTTTACAATAACAAACAGGTTATACTTACCTGCTCTGTGCAACAATATTGCATGGAGCAGCCCCGATTATCTGTTCTCAGGTCCCCTGCTGGAGCTCCTGGCTCCTCTTCTCAATGCGCCAGCACAAGAAGCATATTCCTACTATAGAAAAGGAAGGAAAAGGGGAATGGGATTTTCTAAACGGTGCTGGATAACAAAAAATTATTGGTATGAGAAAGAAAATATTGTACAAGTCAATAGGTACAAAAATAGAAAAATATTTATTATATAAACATCAATTTAATGATATATCCATAAGAAACAACAAAAGTCTTATGAATACTAATAAATAAAAAAAAAGAAAAAAAGGATTTTTAATAAACAGCTTACCTGTAAAATCCTTTTCTTGAAGTACATCACGGGACACAGAGCGCATAGCCATTACATATGGGTTATATGGGTACCTTCAGGTGTGGACACTGGTGTAATCAACTTCACAGGAAGTTCCTCCCTATATAACCCCCTCCCACTGAGAGTGCTTCAGTTTTGTAGCAAGCAATTTCTCTGAGGTTACACAATGTTCCCCAAAAGAGGGGTGGGAGCTCTGTGTCCCGTGATGTACTTCAAGAAAAGGATTTTACAGGTAAGCTGTTTATTAAAAATCCTTTTTTCTTTATCGTACATCACGGGACACAGAGCGCATAGCCATTACATATGGGATGTCCCAAAGCAATGCTCCATGAGGGGAGGGAGACCGTAAGGCCAAAATTAGACAAACAGAAAATATATCAGGAGGTAAAAACTAGCTCCACCAACAGAAAAAAGGGGCGTAATCCGGGCCAGAGGATTCTATACTGCTGCCCGTAGGACCGCCTGCCCAAATGCTGCGTCTGTAGCTTTTGTGACGTCCAACTTATAAAATTTAGTAAACGTATGTACGGAAGACCAGGTTGCCGCTTTGCAAACCTGTGCCATGGAGATCTGATGGTGTGCCGCCCAAGAGGCACTCATGGCCCTCGTAGAATGGGCCTTAACTGATAAGGGAGGTGGAACGCGCTTCAGACCATAGGCCTGAAAAATCAGCTGTTTAATCCACCTAGCCAAGGAAGACTTGGCAGCCGGCTGACCCTTCTTGGGGCCATCCGGGAGAATGAAAAGCACATCTGTTTTCCGAATCTTTTCTGTAGCCTTGAGATAAACCCTCATGGCTCGGACCACGTCCAAAGTATGAAGCAATCTTTCCTCTCTGGACTGGGGAGTAGGAAAGAAGGATGGTAGGACTAGGTCCTGATTCAAGTGAAAACTGGATATGACCTTAGGCAGGAAAGAAGGCTGAGGCCGCAGAACCACTCTGTCCTTATGCAGAATCAGGTACGGTTCCCTGCAAGACAAGGCTGCCAGCTCGGAGACCCTTCTGGCCGAAGCCATAGCCACCAAGAAAACCAACTTTCGGGTTAGCAGCACAAGAGGGATTTCTGTCAGAGGTTCAAACGGCTGCCTTTGTATAGCTGACAAGACCAGATTTAAATTCCAGGGGCAGAGGGGAGCTCTAATAGGGGGATTCACATGCAAGACCCCCTGCAAGAAGGTTTTCACAAGCGAATGCGTGGCCAAAGGCCTTTGAAACCATATCGATAAGGCAGACACCTGCCCCTTTAGAGTACTAAGAGCCAACCCCTTGTCAACGCCAACCTGGAGGAATCGCAAGATCCTGTCAATAAAAAACTTGCGAGGATGCCCTCCTTGAGACTCGCACCACTCCACATAGGTCCTCCAGACTCTGTAATAGATATTTCTAGAGACTGGCTTTCTAGCCTGAATTAACGTAGATATGACTTGGGCTGAGAGGCCTCTGCCCTTAAGAATTAGGGATTCAGCCGCCAAGCCATCAAATTTAGCTGCTGTGAAGCAGGGTGGTAGATCGGGCCCTGAGACAGCAGATCTGGGCGCAGGGGGAGCGGCCACGGCACCCCTACTGACATCCTCACGATGAGTGCGTACCAAGCCCTTCTGGGCCAGGCTGGGGCCACCAGGATCACCGGCCTGCGCTCCACCCTGATCCTTCGTAGAAGGCGGGGAATCATCTGTAGTGGAGGGAACGCATACAGGAGAGAAAACTGGTGCCAGGGGCAAACCAACGCATCAGTCCCGTAGGCCGAGGGGTCCCTGGCTCGGGATACGAATTTGTCCAATTTCTTGTTGAATCTTGTTGCCATGATGTCCACATCGGGAATTCCGAATCTTTGGCAAATCTCTTGGAATACCTGGGGGTGAAGAGACCACTCTCCCGGGAGTAACTGTTGACGACTCAAAAAATCTGCTTGAGAATTGTCTATCCCTGGGATGAACACTGCTGAGATGCAGGGCACATGGGCTTCGGCCCATGAGAAAATCAGGTTTACTTCCTTTTGAGCCGCTAGGCTCCTTGTGCCCCCCTGGTGGTTTATGTATGCCACCGCCGTGGCATTGTCGGACTGTATCCTTACTGGCAGACCCTGCAGGGGGAGAGTCCAGGCGACCAGGGCCAACCGGGCAGCTCTGATCTCTAGGACATTGATGGGAAGCAGACTTTCTGCCTCTGACCACTGTCCCTGCTGGGTCCGTTTTCCTAAGATTGCCCCCCAACCTGTTAGGCTGGCATCTGTGGTTACTATTTTCCACGTGATGGGGCAAAAGGTTTTCCCTTTTGACAATTTGAGGGATCAGCCACCAGTACAGGCTGCGCTTGACCCCTGGGGAAAGAACTAATGGACGGTCTAATGCCTGTATGGACTTGTTCCAAGCAGAGAGAATAGCTGCCTGAAGAACTCTGGTATGGATCTGGGCATAGGGCGCTGCTTCGAAGGCGGCCACCATCTTTCCCAGCAGTCGCATGCATAGGCGAATAGTCGGCTTCTTTTTGCCTAAGACTATTTGAATCGTTTGAATCAACGACCTGATCTTCTCTTGAGGTAAAAATACCCTCTGGCATTCTGTATCTAACCGAAAGCCTAGATATTCCAACTGTCTTGTGGGTTGTAACCTTGATTTTTCTTGGTTCACAATCCACCCGAATTCTTCTAGATGCCGCACTGTGCGGACTACTGCATGATTGAGGTTGGAAGCTGATCTGTCGATAACCAGGAGATCGTCCAGGTATGCCAGGACCAAGATGCCTTCTGTCCTTAAGACGGCTAGCACCGGGGCTAACACCTTTGTGAATACCCGCGGAGCTGTTGCCAACCCGAAAGGGAGGGCTACGAACTGGTAATGACTTTGATTTATCGTAAAACGAAGAAACTTGTGATGTGCTGGGTAAATCGGCACATGCAGATATGCATCCTTTATGTCTATAGATGCTAGAAAGTCGCCCTGATGCAGGCTGGCTGTCACTGAACGTATGGAGTCCATACGAAAGGTCTGAATCTTTAGAAAGCGATTTACGCGTTTGAGGTCCAATATAGGCCTGACGTCGCCATTGGGTTTTGGTATAACAAAAAGGTTGGAGTAGAATCCCCGACCCCATTCTTGGGTTGGTACTTCTACAATTACCCCTTGGAGCAATAGGCGATCCAACGCCTTTACGAGAGAGGCCCTTTTTAATGGGTCGCTTGGAAGACTTGACCCCTGAAAATGAGGAGGGGGGATTTCTCGAAACTCTAGTTTGTATCCCGTGGCTACCACGGACCGAACCCAAGAGTCGGGAATTCTGGCCTTCCAGACTTCGGAGAAAAACCGGAGTCTTCCCCCCACCCGAGAGAGTGGGGGCGCCCCTTCATGAATCTGATTTGATGACTGGTTTAGCCGGTTTGCGAGACCAGGGTCTCTTGTTTGCCGCGGCTTGACCCTGTGGACGGCTATTAACCGCTGGACGCCCGGGAGGCCGTCGATACTGACGAGAAGTCGAAGGGGTCGAGCCTACAATGGCCTGTCGTTTAAACGTGGGCCCACGCGGTCTTTTCTTGACCAGTAAGGAAGTACTTTTTCCACTTGATATGGTGTGGATATATTTATCTAGGTCTTCCCCGAATAGTCTTCCCCCATGAAAAGGAAATCCTGCTAAAAGCTTTTTGCAGGGTGCCTCAGCTGACCAGTTCTTTAGCCACAAAAGACGACGCATGTGAACCATCAGTAGAGATGAACGGGATGCCTGTTGGATGGAGTCCTTAATAGCATCTACTGCAAAGCAGAGAGCCCTAGGGAATTCTGCCAATTCATGAGTATGCTGAGCCGGCATGTCCTTTAATATATGTTTTGCCTGATCCTTCAAGGCCTGATATACACCAATGGCTGCTACTGCTGGCTGAACCATGGCACCTACTGAGGTGAAAGCGGCTTTCAGTAGGGTCTCGAATTTCTTGTCGACCGGATCCTTGAACATCTGGACATTTTCAACCGGACAGGTCAGGGATTTATTCACGCAGGAAATGGCCGCGTCCACTGTGGGGAGTGCCCATTTCTTTAAATATTCCTCTTCCATAGGATAGAGAATGGAGAATCTTTTAGGAGGGACAAAGATTCTATCAGGTCGAGCCCAATCCTGGTAAATCACGTTCCGCAGAAGGGGGTGCATTGGAAAAGACGCACAAGTTAATGGAGCCTTTAAAGAACCCAATGAGGAAACCTCCGGGGCTACTAGTTCTGGCACTGGAAGTTTAAAGGCAGTGCGAACCATATCTGTCAAAGACTGGATCCACAGGCTCTCCGCTTGAGAGGCCGAGAAATATTCATCTATAGTGGAATCTTCCCTGTCTGAACCGTCGGGACTTGGGTGTGCCTGATCCCCTTGTGGGTCCCGTTCCTCTGAAGAGGAGACCTCCGCATCTGAAAACCCCACACTGGGTGAGGGGGATCTAGCCCGCTTGCTACTTGGCCAAGGACGGGCAAACAACGCAGTTAACCTTTTCTCTAGCCCACTCATGGTGGCTGCTAGCCTTTCTTCCGTCACGTAAACGGGAATGGGTGGATCGGGGGCCGCCTCTGCCCCCAGCACCCCCAATGGCTCTTGTACTATGCCACTCAGTGTTCTAACTGGCGAGGGTGGGGCCGTTGAAGCCTGGCCCAAATCCTCTGACCCCGATGGAGACCCCTTTAGCAGCCTTGGCTGGTCCAGATCCCTTTGGAGCCATTGTACAACCTTGAGTCACCCCTATAGCCAACACCTGACTGTTGCAGCTAGGAGTAACCAATATGAGGACAGGTATGAGGAAAATGAAAAAAACTAAATTTTTTTTTTTTTTTTTTCTTTCCCAAAAAAAAATTTTTTTTTTTTTTAACCCGCCTGGGAGGTGGCAATACTGAGGAAACCTGTGAGTATTGACACACCAATGCCCGTTAGCCGGAGTCCAAGGTAGACTCAGATACTGCTGGATCTAAGGCTGAGTCCCTTTAAGCAAAAAACTTCCTTTTTTTTTTCTGGTCAATAGTGGACCCAAGTCCTAGACCTGAAGATCCACAAAACCGCCACTAGGTGTCCCTGTGTGGCCAAAAGACCCAGCTGCATGCTCTGTATCCTTTCTTCCTCTGCCTCCAGGAGGGAAAGACCAGCCAGAGGAAAAGTTTTTCCTTTAAACAGACCCTGACGCTGCTGGCCCGCCCCCCCGACGCACCCCCCCGCGCTGAAAACCACATGGAGGAAGCAGAGCAGAGGAAACAACATGGACCAGCGCCAGGCAGCACCAACAGACACCAGGTAAGCACTAATCTTATTGTAGTGCACACACAGAGAGGAAGCTGTCCCCATTGGCTTCCTAAGAAACAGGAGTTTTCACCAGCAATTTCCTCTTTAAAACATGTGGGGTTGCAGTATCAATGCTAACAGGCAGACCTGGGGTGAGTAGCAAATATATATCTTACACAAGTATACATATATCTACATGTTATCTGGGTAAACATTAGTATCCCATCCTGCCCACACAGACATAGTGGAGATAGTGGCTGATGCACAAGCATACTGTTAGCCAACCCAGAACCCCCAGGGGGATACCTACTGTCGAACCAAGTCCCGCAGGTTCCCTCTTACCTGCTCCACGCCGCAGGGTATTGCAAACTGCAAGAGGCCCAATCTTCCCCCATCTCCGTGGGTATTGTCTCGGACCTTCAGGGACCGGGGTCCTGTGTTTAAGGAACCCACACCCCTGGACCTATATAGCATCCTGGCATCAGTAGCGTTTAGTCCTGGAAGAGACCAAGGCACTGGAGCCCAGAATCCAGCCCTCCAAGGAGAGGCATTATAGGCAAAACCCCACTCCAGACGTGACCAACACCTAAGACACTGGCGAAAAAACTGAAGCACTCTCAGTGGGAGGGGGTTATATAGGGAGGAACTTCCTGTGAAGTTGATTACACCAGTGTCCACACCTGAAGGTACCCATATAACCCATATGTAATGGCTATGCGCTCTGTGTCCCGTGATGTACGATAAAGAAAAAAGGTTGTCGGTCAAAGGTAGGTAAAATCGGTTTGAAGCCACACTGGATTGTTGTATCCCAACAGTTTCGCTTGTAATAAGCTTCTTCAGGGGTAGATGATGACAATCAAGGCTTTTGGATTGATTAAACTACAGAAATGTAGGAAAACTCACGGTAATCGGGCTCTGAACTTTCTCTCAGCTCTCCCTCTCCCAGCATTCTATATTGTGCACTTCCTATTTTAGTATTCTGCTAAATCTTTGGTCCTAATTGATTCATTGTCTGTTCATTTTACCTGTTTTCTTGCAAGCTTATGGAATAGAGACTTATGCCGTGTACACACGATCATTTTTTTGTGATGAAAAAAAAACGACGTTTTCTGTGAAGTAAAAAACGACGTTTTTGAAACGTCACTTTTCAAAGACGATGTTGCATACACACCATCGTTTTTTTCACAAAAAGCGAGGTTACGTTCACCACTCTTTTCCATTGAAGCTCGCTTCATAACTAGCTTCTGGGGCATGCGCGGGTTGAAAAACGTCGTTTTAAACAACGTTTTTGCTACACACGGTGACTTTTTGTGAAACAAAAAACGACGTTTTGAAAAACGACACAAAAAATTCAAGCATGTTGGAATTTTTTTTGGGTCGTTTTTTTTAAGACAAAAAACGACGTTTTGCCCACACACTATCAATTTAAATGAAGTTTTAAAAAAACTACGTTTTTTTTCATCGCAAAAAACGACCGTGTGTACGGGGCATTAGGTCCTGTCCATTTTTTTCTATGCAAACCAAAATTTTCTTAGAATATATTTACTCTCCCTTTCTTATATATTTTTATTTTCAGTATTGTTTTTCTATTTCTGTTAGATCCCGATCCAAGCTGTGCTACTTAAGCACATCATCGTTCTACACCCAGTGTCATCTCTCCAATATATTAAAAATATAAACAAATATTTTTTCATCCCTCACATACCTCTGCTTTTGCGAAGTAAGTTACTTCCCTGGTCTAAATTTAGTATATTGTTCCCCAATATTCGCCCATCTTTTTTTATTTTTATTTTTTTTCCCCATTATAATTTTATTTTAATTTTTATTTTATTTTCTACTTTTTATTTTTTGGTTTCTTGTCATTAGTCTAGCCTTTGATCGTTCTTCAATCTAAAGGATCAAACCATTGGAGTAGCCCGTCCACATTTGTGTACTCTTGGGCCTGTGTGTGTGTGGGGGTGTCCACCCCACCTGGTGGCGAACAACCAAACGGTTCCTGGTCTTTTGTGGTCTAAGGGTGAGCTCAATTGTATGTGCCTCTGCAACCCAGTAATAGTGTATATATCATGTATATGTACATTTTATACAGACATTATTTGTATGTATGAAATTAATATTTATGTTTTCCTACATTTCTGTAGTTTAATCAATCCAAAAGCCTTGATTGTCATCATCTACCCCTGAAGAAGCTTATTACAAGCGAAACTGTTGGGATACAACAATCCAGTGTGGCTTCAAACCGATTTTACCTACCTTTGACCGACAACCTTTTTTTTTTTTTTTTAATTTATTAGTATTCATAAGACTTTTGTTGTTTCTTATGGATATATCATTATATTGATGTTTATATAATAAATATTTTTCTATTTTTGTACCTATTGACTTGTACAATATTTTCTTTCTCATACCAATAATTTTTTGTTATCCAGCACCGTTTAGAAAATCCCATTCCCCTTTTCCTTCCTTTTCTATTTTTCAATTTGCCTGGGATGTGGTGTCTATCCAATATGGTGTGTTGTTTGTGAGTGGACTAAAGTATACATATTCCTACTATGGCACGCCTGCATGCTCGCCTCCAAGCCAAACTGCATGCATCTATAGACACAGACATCAAGGCTCAGCCCTGCTCCCTTGTCACCGGATTTGACTGACAGCAGCAGGAGCCAATTGCTACTGCTGCCTCAGCAAAGCCTATGAGAGCGGGAAAAGAAGAGAGCACTGTTACAGACAGGCACAGAACTGGATCAGGAGCGAGCTCCAGTATGGATAAGGGGGTCGCGGGGGCAATACATACTGAATTTTTTTTGATCTGAATGCAGGAAATGCATTTAAAGAGGATCTCCACCCAAAAGTGGAAGCTCTGCTTGTTCACACCCTCCCCCCTCCACTGCCACATTCAGCACTTTTTGGGGAGAAGGGGGGGGGGTGGATACCTGTAAAAGGCACCCGCTCCCACTTCCGGGTAAGATCGCTGCACAACAATTGTAGCAAGGTACGAAATTTCAGGATGTTTTTATACAAGCTGGAACTCCGCTTTAAGGTTTAAAAAAATAGGAACAGTGATCTGTCCTCCTCCAGTCAGCCCCCCACAGTTAGAAACACTTCCTAGGGAACACATTTACTCCCATGACCGCTCCTCAGTGTTAACCCCTTCCCTGCCAGCGACATTTTACAGTTATTAGGGCATTTTTATAGCACTGATCGCTGTATGAATGTCGATGGTCCCAAAAATGTGTCAAAAGTGTCCTGTCCGCCGCAATCCCCCCCCCAAAAAAAAAAAAAAAAACATAAAATTTTGTTTGGGTACAACTATGCATGACCACACAATTGTCAATTAAAACGACACAGCGTCTTCGGAAAAAAAAATGGCCTGGGGGCAAATGCGGTTAAAGTATATGTACAGATTTAGGAGATCCAAAAAAAAAAAGTGGTGACCTGTTGGGTGCTCAAAAACTGGAGAATTATGAACAAAAGAGAAGGAACAGAGAAAGTGGTTCTCACAGCCCACGAGAACAGGACCAGACGCCTTCCGATAGCAGGACAAAATCTTGACCAGTGCTCTTAAGCCTGCAACACAATTGTAGGTTCATTATACGTACACAGAACAAAGCTTTAATTTAGTAGCAACTGGAATTAACTTCACTTTCCCACTAGCAGAGTACACACCCCTACACTGATTGGCCGAGCGAAATATGAACATGATTCAAAGCCAATTTTTTTTCTCTCATACTTGGGGCACAAGAATGCGGAATTGAAAAAAAAAATTGCATTAAAATAAACAAAGGGATTTCCATTCTGGAGCCAAGTGACTTGTCAGGCAGGGCAATTGAGGAAATATTAGGCTGGCAGGCTCATAATTATTCAATCTCTAAAATACTTTGCAAAAGTGTTAGCACGCACAATACATAAGCCAATTAAGGACCCAACTTTAGTACACACAAACCCATATGTGGTCATGACATAAGCTGAAGGCCAATATTTATTTAGTTCAGTGCAATACAAAGTAAGAATCTGCAAGAAAGTTCAAGTTAATTTAGTTTTACACCGGTCAACCATTTGTCGCATACACCCATTTATTGCCTCATTTTATAGAATAACTTTAAAAAAAGGGAAGTTCAGGAGACACACACACACAATCCCAGCTGCATCTGTTCACTGTCGCCTCGTACACACGGTAAGATTGTTGGAAGGGGATGGTCTGTTGACAGCCTCGTCTTAAAATTCTTACCATTAGTACACTTCTTTTGATAATTGTTGTCCAATTTTCAGCCAGCGCATTTTGGATGACAGGCTAGTAAATTTTACAATGGTCTGTTGTCCGATTTTTTGTATGGTCATTACACAAATCCGTCACACAAAAGTCGAAAGTACAAAACACACATCAGAATCAATGCTCAAACCCAAAATTAGCAGAAGGGGTCCAAAGGGCAGTGCTTAAAGGGTGACTAAAGGAATTTTTTTTTTTAGCTAAATAGCTTCCTTTACCTTACTGCAGTGCTGTTTTCATGTCCTCGTTTTTTTTTTTTTTTTTTTGCTTTGATGTTGCTGCAATTCTGCTCTGATCTCCACACTTCCTGGTTGTCTGTTTCCTTATAACCACAGTGCTGGGAGCTTTCTCACTGTGGTCACTAATCAAGGAGGTGCGATTACTGTGTGTAAACTGAAACTGGGTTGGTGCTAAGGGGTTTTAGACAAACCATCACTGCCCTATATTGGCTCTCTGGCTCTGTACATCAGAGAGACAGGAAAGAACAGCAAAAACAAAACTAGAGTTTCTGTAGGTTTATTATATGATTGATTTTTATCTATTTTTAAAGGAATCAGTTAACTTTTATATCGCTATACCCTGGAAACACAGTCATTTCAGCCCAATTTTCTTTTTCCTTTAGTGACCCTTTAAGGGGCTAAAATTCCTCGTAGTACGTCACTACGTTCACGTTTGCGGCATTACAATTGTGCAACGTTAGTATACAAGAATCAGATGCTCGGTTGGCCAACAATCGTACCGTGTGTACAAGGTTTAAGACCGAGAACTGAGCGGACACCTCTGATTGCTGGGTTTTCTGTCATTAGTGAGTAGAGAGCAGGTGCATGTCAGCCAGCCACTCTCTGCTTTGCCCCGGCAGCGCTCACTGGGGCGCCAGGCTGTGAAGGGATTGGAAGCGGCAGGCTGTGAAGGGATTGGAAGCGGCAGTCTCCAAGCTTTATCTGTAGCAAAGAGAAAGCAGCTTGCCATATCATGGGGTCCAGGGCCGGCCTTAGGTGTTCAGGCGCCCTGTGCGAGCTAACCCTGTGGCGCCCCCCCCCCCTATCTTCACCCCTCGCCCCCTGGTCACCTAAACATACACAAAGAGGAAAAAAATATTTGTAACAAATAATTTGTTTTGATAAACAGACAGACAATTTAAGTGCATGTGCAAACAATCAATGCATCTTAATGGACCCTTTCACACTGAGGCCGCGTACACACGAGGGGATATGTCCGATGGACCGTTTCAGCAGACATCTCCGCTCATGTGTATGGGCTAGCGGACAGATTTCTCCACCCGACAGATTTCAAAGCAAGCTTTGAAATCTATCCGGTGGGAATCTGTCCGCCCGACATGTCTGCTGGTTAGTACACTTACCAGCAGACATGTCGGCTCCCACCGCCGCCGCGCCGCTGCCGAATGGATTCGGCGCATGCGCGGAAGTGTTTTACTTCCTGGTGCGGTGACGTGGCGGTGACGCGGCGGCGTCAACGTCACCGCCGCGTCACCACTACGTCACCGCGCCGTCCGGCGGCGGGGAATTTGATCCGATGGTGTGTACACGCCATCGGATCAAACTCCCGATCGGACATATCCGATGGAAATGGTCCGCGGACCGTTTTCATCGGATATATCCGATCGTGTGTATGGGGCCTGAGTCCTGCAAGCAGCATCTTTGGAGCAGCTTTTGGGTGTTAAAAAAAAAAAACGCTCCAAAAATGCCCCTCTCCATTGAAATAAGGAACTGCAAAAACGCCCTAGAACGTTAGGGTTTTAGCAGTGCTTTACCAGCACATTGGGACTGCAGATGAGGCTTTGCTCCAATAACGCTCAAATAAACGCTCGAATAATGCTTGAATAACACCTCAATAGCGCTCGAAAAACGCCCCAGTGTAAAGGGGTAAATGTGTGTTCAAAATGCAACTATACATGTTTTGCCTTTGCAAACTCATCAATCACGTTGATCTGTCTATGTAAATGAGGTAGATCTCTCTTTCGCTGAAGGGGGGTAGTAATGAATTCTGTGTTCCATCTCTTCCCCTAATAAAAGCAGCACATACAGTACACATAAAACACTTGTTAGGCAACACAGTTAAGCCTTTAATTGCCCTAGATCAGGGGTCTCCAAACTGCGGCTCAGGGGCCATCTGGCCCTTTACTTGCTTTTATCTGGCCCTTGGGGAAATATTTCATCTTCTGACATAAAAATGGGGCATAATTCCTCCTAATGACACCAACTATGGGGCACAATACCTACTAATGACACCAACTATGGGGCACAATACCTACTAATGACACCAACAATGGGGCACAGTTCCTCCTAATGACACCAACTATGGGGCACAATTCCTACTAATGACACCAACAATGGGGCACAGTTCCTCCTAATGACACCAACAAAGAGGCACAATTCCTCCTAATGACACCAACAATGAGGAACAATTTCCTTCTAATAACACCAACAAAGGGGCACAGTTCCTCCCAATTACACCAACGATGGGTCATTACTCCTCTCACTGATACAAAAAAATGTAGCATTGTTTACTGTGTCACTGGTTCCCACAAAGTGTGAGATTGTCAGTCCCAATATCGCAGGGCCGCTATAAGTCACTGATCTCCGCCATTACTAGAAAAAAAAATCCATAAATATATCCAATAGTTTTTAGACACTTATTAGGATATTTCTTACCAAAAACATTGGCCTAAATCAGTGGTCTCCAAAATGCGGCCCGGGGGCCAGAAGTGGCCCTTTGCTTGCTTTTATTTCAGCCCTTGGGTACATTTCCTCCTACTGCCAACAATGATAGGGCACAATTCATCCAATGACACCGATAATGGGGCACAATTTCTCCCAATGACTCCAATGATGTGACAAAATTTCTCTCAATGACGGGACATAATTTCTCCTGACAACACGGATTATAGGGCAACCATTACTCCCATTGACATCAATGATGGAATACAATATCTCTTAATGACACCAATTATGGAGCACAATTTCTCCCATTGACACCAAAGATGGAGCATTGTTTTTCCCCACTGACATCAGGACCTTTTGTACTCCAAATGGCCACAGTCTGACCCTCCTGAAGCACAGTAAACCAGGCATTTGTTTAGAAAGTTTGGAGACACCTGGCCTAAATTTATGAAAAAAACGTAAAAAAAAAAAAAATTGGATAAGTTATATAGCAGAAAGTCATTTTTTTTTTTTCAAATTTGGTCTTTTGTTAAAAAAATATAAAAAAAAAAAAAAAACACGGAAAAAAAAATAACGCAGAGGTGATCAAATACCACAGAGAAAAAAAAATACAAATTTTATTTGCGTACAGCGTCGCATGACCGTGCGTTTGTCAGCTTAAATTACGCAGTGCACATCGCAAAAAATGGCCTGTCATGAAGGGGGGGGGGGGTAAATCTTCCAGAGGTCACATGGTTAATCAGTGATTTACCCTCCCCCTTCATGACAGGCCATTTGTATATGTGCACTGTATATCTTAAGCTGACAACTGTGCGTTGGTTTTTGACCACCTTTGCGTTTTATTTTTTTCCTTTTTTTTTAACAAAAGACCAATTTTGACATTTTTTTTTTTTACGTTTTTTTTATAAACTGGCTCACATCTGGTGCCCGCCCTCCTCATTGGAGTACAGGTGAGGTGGGAGGAGGGATGACACCTGTCAGCCTGCTAGATAAGGTGGAGGGGACGGGAGCAGCCTTACCTTTACTTTTCTTCATCCTGTTCTGGTCCCGCCATTAGAATTTGAACTGCATGCCTTACGCATGCACGCAACGGCGCCGCGCTACCCAGGACAGTACCACCTGACCTGAGACAAGACGCGGAGGAGAGGAGGAGGGAGGAAGAGAGGGCGTGCCAAGGGGACCTGTGTAAGTGTCTTGTCAGACACTTCGGGCGCGTCGGCGCCACTCCCCCTCTGCAGCGCCGGGTGCCGTGCTGGCTGCCTGCTGAGCAGTGACCCGGACAGCGGCCTCAGGCTCCCCGCACACACCATTCACAGTAAACTGACTGCGAGCTGTGACGGGGGCACGGCGCCCCTCTTGTCCATGGCGCTCTGTGCGGTCGCACAGCCTGCACAACGCAAAGGCCGGCCCTGATGGGGTCTTACCAGCATGGGGTCTTACCAGCCAGACAAATTTCAGTCAATTAATAAAGTGGATCTATCATGCACATTTATCCATAAGCCTTAATCCTAGTACACATGGGCTGAAAGTTAGGCGGTTCAATAGAAACCGCCGGTCGATATTTAGGCTGCGTGTATGGCAGCAAGGCTGGCTTCTGTCGAAGGCTCACGATCGGAAAAGGTCTGCCAACTGGCTCCTGGTCAGCGCTCTCAGTGAATGGAAAGTGGTACCCCCCATCAGAATACAACAGCTCAGCAGCAGGGGAGATTGCTGTACTACCGTGTTTCCCTGAAAATAAGACCTACCCCCATAATAAGACCTAGCATGATTCTCGGGGAGGGCTGCAATATAAGCCCTACCCCAAAAATAATCCCTAGTAAAATGTGTTTAAAAATGTTTTAATCCACCTTGGAGGTCATCTCCTCTCCTCCTGGCTGACACCCCCCCCACCCCCACAGTGCATGGAGATGGGCAACGCCAGTGAGACAGCGGCTCCCCCCTCCACTTTCTTAATGCCCGCAGCCCCTCCCTCCTCAGCGCACAGATGCCAGCGAGACACCGTCTCCCCCCTTCTTGCCCGATGCCCGTGGCCCCCCCTTCCCAGTGCACGGAGCAGGCCAATGCCAGTAAGACAGCGGCTCCTCCCTTTGCTCTACTCCCACAGCCCCTCCCTCCGCAGTACACAGAGTGGACAGATGCCAGCGGGACACCGGCTACCCCCTCCTCTGCTCTCCTCCCACCCGATGTCCACGGCATCCCCTTCCAGTGCACGGAGCGGGCCAACACCAACGGGGATCCCGGAGCAGAGAAGAGCCCAAGGAGACCATGCAACCACCAGCTGAAAGAAAGGTCCTGGCAATGCCCACAAAGAAATCACAATGGGAGACACACTGCACCCCACATTCCTAAAAATGTAATTGCATACAGTAATTCTATGAGGATAGGTTCTGACCTGACAGGGAGGGGGAGGGGGGATAAGACAGGGGACCCACTAGATAAATGACACAGCAGAAGCACTATGCAATCTATTATGATTTAAAGGAAAAGGATTAAGATCATTGTACATACTGTAAAAAATAAGACATCCCCCGAAAATAAGCCCTAGTGTGTTTTAGGTTGCCAAAATTAATATAAGACCCAGGCTTATTTTTGGGGAAACACGGTAACATCTGATTTAGTACAGCAGCTCCAACCTGAGCCGACTTTCGTTTAATCCAGTGGTGTGTACTAGGCTTCATATTGGCCATAGCTGGATCAAAATGCAGCCGGTTCAGCAGAATTTTAAATTTATCTTGGCCGGTCCCATTTTAAAGAAAACAATCTAATAATCTACTTCTTAGTTCAGCTTGTGCACACTGTTTCACTAGTACGGTGCATTGTAGCATGTTGCGTTACAAAATAAAAAGTGCACGCATTGGTGCAAGCTGTCAGTCAGGGACCCACAGTTGAGATGCCAGCGCCGGGGAGGAAAAAAAAACAAAAAAAAAAAAAAACACAAACACTGAAGGAAGGGACTGCTCCGGTGAGCACATCGCTGGATCCTGGGTGTGCATTTATTAAAAGTTAGCTACAGTTTTGGTAGCTGCTGACTTTATAAAAAACAAATGTAGCACTGGTATTTTTGCCATGTAATGCTAGAGATGGCATACCACTAGAGGGAGCCAAATACCAATGTGAACGAGATATGTTTTAACTTACACATGCAGAGCAGAAAAATGTTTATCTTGTGAAAAGACTCACTTACCCATGAACACTAGGTGGCTGAACTGCATGCTGGGTGGATATAAAAGGCAGAGTGCAGCCATTTTTCTCTGGGTCTGGACACATGGCCTGCCTGCAAGGATCTGTGAAGGAGTGTTCAGAAGAGGGCCTACATCTTGCAGAGCAGAACAACATCCATTGACTCTGCCTTACCACAGTGTGCTGGAGAAGCAGTGTGATCGGGTCTGAGGATCCAGGACCCTTGACGGAGCCAAGTGGATGTCCAGTTTGCTTGAGGAGCGGGGCAGCGTGGAAGTGCTGACTGGCAGCAGGATTGAGACAACTGGAGCAGAGGTTCACAACTTTCCAGGCCTGGTGTGGTGAGAGGGCTGTCGCCCAGAAGTTTTTTTAACACCCTTAACACACTTAGACTCATTTTACAAAGTTGCTGGGACCTGTAGTTCTACAGGGAGGTCTCATTCAAATAGACTGAGTTCAATCAGGCCTAAAAGCCTATGCTTCATTGAGGGCTGACTGACAGTTAAGGTATACCTACACCAGAGGCATCTACAAGTGTGTTTTACAGCAGGAACTGTTATAACTCTTCAGTTGTGTTACTTCATTACTTGTTAAACCATCGGATTACAAACACTGCAGTATAATAGCTAGCTGAAGAAAGAAGACCAGAGACTACACTTCTTCACAGAGAGGGTTTGTGCTTTGGATGCAGTAAGACAAAAGGCTGCCTTATACCTCAGGGGAAGCTCCTGAGAAATTGTATTGTGCTGTGTTGATATCTTTGCATTGGTATGTTTGGTGCAGCCGTACTGGAAGTGGGAAGGTGGTCAGTGTCAAGGCATTGTCACTCTGAGCACTAGTCCCACTTGGAGACGCGCCGCAGTAGAGGCTCAAGGGACCTTTAAGTGTTATTAGTTTGTGTACACTCATTGCACTATTATAGTAAGTTTGTATGTTGATACAGTTATTATAAATACTGTCTTTATACCAGTTCCAGTAAACTTACATCCTGGTTGATCACAATTGGTGTGAGGCTTGTTCATTATTCTAACAGGTGGAACAACGGATGCCCAGATAACGGTAAAGGTACACTATATACACATTGTTATGTGGGATTGTTCCGTTTAGTGAAAGTTTCACATCCACACTGTTACACAGCTGTGTTAAGCGGGTTGAGACCAATTATTTGGGGGTAGAAGAGCAGAGTACAGGCCCAATCAATTACCAGCAGCTCCTTCGGGGGTAAGTGCTACACAAATATAATATAAAACAATAAATATATTATGTCTGGAGCTCCTCTTTAAGAAAGTATTCCCTAGAATTCAATTCACATTGCAATGTAGGTCTTAATCGACGATCAAGTAAAGGTCTTAAGAGCCCTGTGCCCACGCACACAGGACTGCACATAAGACATGGAAATCAGATTTTTTTTTTTTTTTTAAAAGGTTACATTATGAAATGGCTGGTGTCACAAACAAGCGTTGTCAGTATTTAGTAACAGCAACGTTTTTCTTTGACAAAAATAGAGAGGTTTACGGAGATAATTGCAAAGCTATGTTCAAGTAGTGAACCCTAAAAATACCTAGACTAAGTCTAAAACAGTTCACGGTGTCTGTAATCTTCCTGCGTATGTGGTAAAGTCAGCTGCTGTGACGATCGATGTCCTCCCATTTATGTGGTCACTGGACAGCATACAACTACCTCTGCTGGATACATTTTGATGTGCGGTTGGGTGGCAGTAAAAATGCACTATTGTACCTCACTTTGGTGCCTGCCAACCCCATTCCCCTTAAGCTGCAACAGGCAGCAGACAGGGGAGTTTACATGCCATGGTCGAAATGATTCCTTTGATGCATGGCAAAGTCTACCCAACATGTAGCCAAACACATTTACACAAGACGGGAAAGTGCCACACAGTTGCAGAGCATTTGTTGATGAATACATTTTAAGCTTTAGAAAGAGCAATTTGCAAATGTTGGAGTCTACAGCTCTTAAGCTGGCAAAACACTAGTAGATTTATTATATGTATTAAAAAAAAAAAAAAAAAAAAAATCTAATAGTAGAGCCAAATTTGATACATACATACATACATACATACATACATACAAAATCTCAAAACATGCAATAGGGCGCTAGGATGGATTATTTGTTCAAGGAATTTTGCACACATAAAGGTTGAAGGTTGAAATGAGGGATAGGCACGGTTTCTGGAGGGTCTCCCTATCCCTTCCCTGTCGACGGCACACAGAGACATTATGGAATCCCCAATCACAGAGAGTGAGGTGATGGAAGTAATCAAAGGTCTCCGTAAGGGGTCGGCCCCGGGGCCAGATGGACTATCCATACCATATTAAATATTTTTCCAACATCCCGACGCCGCATTTGACCAAATTTTTCAATTCTAAAGCCAAAGGCGACCCATTTGATTCCCAGATTAACACAGCCTTTATTACGGTGATCCCCAAACCAGACAAAAATCCCAAAAGATGTCAATAATTATCGCCCGATTTCCCTCATCAACAATGATCTTAAGATCCTCACAAAAATTCTAGCCAATAGAATGGCTGGGTTCAGCGGTCAATATATACATAAAGACCAAGTAGGCTTTATACCCGGCAGACAAGGCCCAGACCAAATTAGACAAGCAATAGATCTGGTTTCGATTTTACAAACCAATTGGACGGGTGGGCCCCCTCAGAAGGGTTTGTTGTCATTGGATCTCCAGAAGGCCTTTGACTCTGTGTCCTGGCCCTACATCTTCGATATACTTGAACGCTGGGGATTTGGGTCCCGGTTCCTAGGTATTATTCGGTCCCTTTACTCAAACCCTAGAGCACTCATTAGGATCAGAGGGCATTACTCCACACCTATCGAAATTAAACGGGGCACTAGACAGGGATGCCCTTTATCTCCTCTAATTTTCGCCATTGCAATCGAGACCTTGGCAATTGCTATTCGACAGAACCCTAATATATCAGGAGTTCAATGCGGGGAACGGAATCATAAATGTGCCGTCTTCGCGGATGACATCCTGTTATTCTTAACCTCCCCCATCTCCACTCTTCCCAACCTGTGTCGCACTCTGGGTGACTTTGCTAAAATATCAGGCCTTCTGGTTAATTTCTCCAAATCACAGGCCCTGAACGTCTCTTCCCACTCAATTGGTGACGTACCTAAAACAGTCCTTTAAGTTTGTCTGGTCTGACACCTCGATCAGGTACCTAGGTATCTCCCTAACGGCTAAGACAGAAACTCTATACGACCTGAACTACCCCCCTCTCTATAAAAAAACTGGAGGCTGATCTTGGTATGTGGTCCAAACACGGACTCGCTTGGCTGGGTAGGATCAACTCAGTTAAAATGACCCTGCTTCCGAGAATTTTATATTTCTTTCCCTCCCTTCCGATCCCAATCAAGAGAAATCATCTAAAACCTTTCAGAGTAAATTACTTAAGTTTACTTGGGGTACATCGGGGTACAGAATCCCGCAGGACACGCTCTCTCCACAGAAACAAGGGGGGGTTGGGATTACCCGACCTTCACAAATACTATCTCTCTGCTAAATTGGCGCAACTTTCCACCCTGTACTCCAAATTTGAAAAACCGGATTGGGTCAATATTGAGAGACAAGCTGTCCCCACTTTTTCTCTCGACTACCTCCTCTGGTCCCCTTCCAAGTCCCGCCCACCCATCCTCTCACCAGTGCCGTCTCAGTCATTTGCCATGTGGGACCACAATCCCTGCCTAACATCTGCAGCACGTCTTCTCGCACACATTTTTCATAACCCTGACTTTCCACCAGGCTTACGAATCACAGAATTTAAGTGGTGGCTAGACAAGGGGCTATTTCGGATAGGTCAATATTTTACTTCCAGTGGACCCACCTCCCTAGACTACTGTGTTAATACTTTGAAACTTCCTGAATCCGAGAAGGTTAACTGTAGACAAATCTCACAGTTCCTACACAGTGTTTGGAAGTCCAAACCCTTACCCCCCGATTTTACCTCATATGAGGTCTGGTGCGGACAAGCCATGGAGCAGAAGGGGGGCATTTCGGTGGTCTACTCGGCCCTCACTCACCCCACATATAACATCTTATATGAAGGCTTGGGAGTCTGTTTTTCAAAGCAATGCTAGCTTTGAGACTTGGCACAAAGCTGTCTCCAGATCTTTCCGGGGGAATTCAGTGTCTCCTTAGTTGAGGCAAACGTGAAAGTCATTACCAGATGGTATCTCACTCCCTCCAGATTGGCTGCCATGTTTCCTGATGCAGATCCCCTTTGCTTTAGGGGCTGCCAGCGTCGGGGCACCATGGCCCATATCTGGTGGGAGTGCCCCAGAATCCGCACCTTCTGGAGACTCATTTTCAACATGATTCACAAGGTGACCGGATGTCGGATCCCGAGGACACCCGATGTTGCCTTATTGAACGCCCATATCCCAAAACTTTCTAGGTCCACGCAAAGGTTGATCCACTTTATTTTACTTGGCACCAAAATCTCCATTGCCAAATCTTGGAAACAGCCCAAGCCGCTCGTCTCTGGTGTTAAAACGGAAAATCTCGTGGATCATGACACAAGAAAAATTATCCAGCAGATTGGCTGATTCCACTGAAATGTTTCACGAGATTTGGGCTCCTTTGGCTGAATATATTGATATTCCCCTTGCCAGGGCTTTTTTTCAGGGGGAACTTGGGGGAACTCCGTTCCACCGCCTCTGGTTCAGACCCTTTGGTGCCTGCTCACCACAATCACTTGTAAACAAAGAAGTGTGGTTTCTGTGTTTACAAGTGACAGCTCTGCACTCTGTGTGTAACCCCCCTGAACTATGCACTCTGTATGTAATGCAATCCTGGTATTTAATGCACCTTTAATACCCTTCTACTGTTTGTAAAATCTGAACGGGGTCGTGGTTGAGTTCCTGCACCTATTTTCTGAGAAAAAAAGCTCTGCCCCTTGCCCCTGAATCTACAGGCAACTGACGGAAAATCTAATCGGTGTTAGGCTCTCTCTCTCTCTCTCTCCTTTCCTTCTATCTAAACCTCTCTTACTATCCCTATGTGCACTACCTCTTTCATATTGTTTTTGTTCGGGGGGCATTCCTTATAGGACCCTTACAATGTTATGTCTTTTTAACCCATGTCCGTAAGGGATGTACAGGATCGGGACGGAGCCTGGGGGGTCGGGGGCCTTGCTCTTGGCACAGCGTGAACCCAGGTGGGGTGCTGGGGGTGGGGGGTCCGAGCTGCCCTTGTTTCCAGAAATGTTTTTCAAGAAATTGAAGCTTCACACCTGTGGGCTCCTTATGTCCCAATCAGACTATCCTCTAGTCAGTCATGTTGTTAGGAATGCCTCCCCAATGTAGGTTCTTATTGTTTACAATGTCTTGTTTACTTTGTTTTTAAACCCGTTGGCGTCGCCCCCCGGGGCTATTGTAACATCTAACGCTTATGTACTTCTTGTATCTTTACCAATAACTCAATAAAAATTATTGAAAGAGAAATGAGGGATAGGATGCACAGTTAAAAGCTCAACTCAGGGCAAATCCAATTTGTGGCTTTGTGCACTGAAAAAACAATTTACTGTAACAGTGTGTGCAACTGCCATGTTGTAAAATGCTTGAATTTTCTTTATCCAAGTACAGTACAGTCAGCACCCATTGTTTGGCACTAAAAAAAAAAAAAAAAACCTGAAGTACGCCGATCACTGGCTCTGCAGCTTATCCATTCAAAAAAAGGTCTTGTATTCTGTTAATGTCAAAAGCAATCCTCCTGTCCTATACATTCAAGGAAGCTGCCATCTTAGCCACCATTTGATCTGCTGTTGTCATGGTGCTGTATGTGTGAGCACTTATGACACCAACCATTTGATGGACTGACAGTTTGGTTGAGAGCACAAGCAAATATGACAGTTTTTCACAGCATGCCTTGAATGTAACAGTTTTGTAGCAGTTAAATTAATGGATTTATCTCTGCTTAAAGCAAGAGCTCCACTTGTTTGCTTCCTCCCCCACTCCACTGCCACATTTGGCACCTTCCCTTGTACAGGCTGGAATGCCTCTTTAACCATTTCAGCCCCAGAGGATTTGGCTGCCCATTGACTGGGCTATTTTTTTGCAATTCGGCACTGCATCACTTAAACTGACAATTGCGCAGTGGTGCGACGTTGCACTCAAACAAAATTGAATTGAATTTTGTTTGAGACTCGCTGGATCACAGATCGGAGTAAGGGGGTTGGTCTGGACCCCTTACCACATGATCAGCTGTCAGCCAATGACAGCTGATCATGTGATGTAAATAGAGGCGGTAATTGGCTATCTTTTCTCCTCACTCTAAAAGTGCGAGGAGGATAAAAAGCGATCACCGGCAGAAGACATCGGTCCCCGATTAGGGAGAGCTGCAGACAGCTCATCTGTGCCACCTACCAGTGCCTACAATGCAAAATCTAAAAGTCACTAATCAGTGCTGCTCATCATTGTCACCTACCAGTGTTACCTATCTGTGCAGCCTCATCAGCGCATACCAATGAAGGAGAAAAATTACCTGTTTGCAAAAAAATAAAAAAACAAAAATAGGATTTATTTATTTTCAAAATTTTCGGGGAGGTGATCAAATACCACCAAAAGAAAGCTCTATTTGTGTGGGAAAAAAAAAAAAGATAAAAAAATTCTTTGGGTACAGCGTTGTATGACCACGCACTTGTCATTCAAAGTGCATCAGCGCTGAAAGCTAAAAATTGGTCTGGGCAGGTGGTGGGTTTAAGTGCCCAGTAAGCACGTGGTTAAAGCGACCCAGTACCGTATGGCAAAAAGTTGCATGGTCAGTAAGGGGGGGGGGGGGTTGGGGGTAAATCCTTCCGGGCTGAAGTGGTTAAGCCATAATGCACAGTATAATGGGCACATTATGACAGACTTATCCTAAAACGAAACCCCCCAGCGGTACATGATCACCACGGTCGTGCTTAGATCTTCACCCAGTCTTCCTTCTGGGTTCACATTCTCCGACCGTTTGAAAAGCCAAGCCGAGCCATTTTCCCTAGGGAAGAACTGTAGAGTGAGCAACCTCTTGTAAGGTGTACTTTGAATTTTACAGCACAAATGGCCAAATTTTTTTTTACCAGAATTAAGCTTTAATTAACGTAGAAAGCCTCTCTATTGCTTGACCAGAATAGTTTGATAAACATGAGCACTGTACTCTGCATTTCATATCTACATAGCTCAAACATGACAACACCTTATAATTAAAATTGACCTGGAGACACACAGGCTTTGGATGTGCGCTCTAATACACCAACAGCTGGATACGAAACGGAGGAACCCTTCTAGAATTATTATTTCAACAAAGCCACTAACACAGCAGTCTATTTTTAAAGTGGATAACCATTTTAATAATGCATTAGTGTTTGAATAGAATATTTTAGATCCCTCAGTAAATTACGACACCAAGACAGTCAATTACAGGTCACAAATATTTTATTAAAACCTACTGCCATCTAGGCACCCAAGGCAATTTCCTTAGTTCACCGACTAACAAACAATACAGTAATTGGAAGATTTGTATATTTACTTTGAGGGAAGAGGTGAATGTTTTAGCAGTAAACAGCCAAGAAGTAAACAAACCTAAAATGATGGTCTTGCTAGCTTTCCCCGAGGTTGACCCGACGTGCCTAAAATCTAAAATATAAAATTAGCATTTAAAGTGTCTATTGCTGCTCACAGACCGATGGTTACATGACCCTGAATGGAAACAAAGAAAATCTCTTTATTCTTTGAATATGCCTTAAATAACATCTTTGCATCACTCAAAAGAATACTAGCCCATGGTAGAATACGGTGTTCTTTTAAAATAAGGGCCTGACTTATACCGCTTTGAAGTTAGCGAAGAAAAATAAATAAAAATTACAGTCACAGATGCAGATGAGTTTAGGGAAAATACAATCCTAGTTTTAGAATGAGTTTTCTTCTTAAATTTGTAAACTCCAGTTTTACATAATAATAAAATTATTTTAATAAACAGACTAATAAAACACACACACAAATATATATATATATATATATATATATATATATATCTGCTCTGTGAAATGGTATTGCACCGAGCAGCCTCAAACCTCCTCTTCTGGGGTCCCCTGCTGGCGCTGTTTGCATCTTCTTTTCTTCTTGCTATGGGGGTACACGTGCAGGCTTGTTCCTGAGCCTGGGCTGTAGCAAGGCAAGTCATATAAAGGTTGTTTTTTTTAACTTAATGCAGGGAATGGTGAAGGTTTTTACCTTCCATGCATAAAAATGAAAAAAAAAAAAAAAAAAAAAACTCAGTATGCAACTCCCCTCAGTTCACCCTAATCGTTGCCTGTGCCCAACCACAAACCAGCAACATGCACAAGAGCTCTCCCAGGCCTCTTCATTGGCTGAGAGACAGAAGAGGGAACCATTGGCTCCCACTGCTGTCAATCACAGCCAGTGAGGAGTGAGCAGGGGGTGGGGCCGAGACCCTCTCTTTCAACAATTTTTTTTTATAAGAGCTCAAAGTTGAGACAGAAGGAAAAACTCATATACACATGACTATAGCACACCTTGAACAGTATAAAAGCAAGGCAACAAAATGGTACAGTCTAGTTAACTGCATATTTAGGCTCACTCACTGCCATCATTGAGGAACGGAGGGAGGCTAGAGAAGAGAGGGGGCCTCTGGGGGCACCCCTAATGTGAGCATACTGTGCCCTGGGGGGATCCCTTATTCCCTGCGACTAGCAGGATGGGTCTGTAGCAGATAGCAAGACCGACCCGAAGGTGAAGATCCTGTAAAACCTGAATTGGATAAGAAAAAAAAATCAGAGTTAGTCTTACCGGAAACTCTGTTTCCAGGAGTCTTCCAGGACAGCCCTTGAGAGATGGAGCTCCTCCCTGGACAGGAAACACATCACCTCCAGCTCTTTAAAAGGCGGTCCCTCAGGCATCTGGTCAGTTTTTAATCCAAGAACCGAAGGACAGAGCTGAAATACAG
Organism: Rana kukunoris; assembly: GCA_029574335.1. Taxonomy (NCBI): domain Eukaryota; kingdom Metazoa; phylum Chordata; class Amphibia; order Anura; family Ranidae; genus Rana; species Rana kukunoris. The sequence continues at coordinate 143,938,136 of CM056052.1, forward strand.
TTAATGACATACATACATAATATCCATGCATATATACATACATACATACATATATACCTACCTCAAAGCATAGGGTGGGAACGTGCTGTCCTGGAAGACTCCTGGAAACAGAGTTTCCGGTAAGACTAACTCTGATTTTCCCAAGGCGTCTTCCAGGACAGCCCTTGAGAGGATGAGCAAGCACTCACCAGATTAGGGTGGGACTACTGCTTGCAGGACTTTCCTCCCAAAGGCCTGATCTTGACTACTTAGGACGTCCAGTCGGTAATGTCGAATGAACGTAGACATGCTTGACCACGTAGCGGCCTTACAAATCTGCTCCGGGGTAGCGCCGGCTCTTTCTGCCCAGGAAGTGGCTAACGCCCTTGTAGAGTGTGCCTTCAATCCCTGTGGAGGATCCAAGTGTAGAGCTTTATACCCTTCCAAGATGGCCAATTTAATCCACCTGGCTAGTGTCCCTTTTGAAGCCTGTTTTCCTTTGACTCCCGGAAAAAAGAATAAACAGTGCATCTGATTCTCTAAAGCTTTTAGTTGCTTCTAGATAAATTAAAAGGCATCTCCTGACATCTAGCCGATGTAATTGTTCTTCTTTGTTATTTCTTGGTTTATTGCAAAAGGAAGGAAGTATAATGTCCTGACTCTTGTGAAAAGCAGAGGCGACTTTTGGCACAAAGGACTGATCTGTCTTTAGGATAACTTTATCCTCCAAAATTTGCATGTAAGGATCTCTAATTGAGAGAGCCTGAAGCTCGCTGATTCTGCGGGCAGAAGTCATAGCGACCAAAAAAATTGTCTTCAAAGTAACTAGTTTTAAGGATGCCTCTGATATCGGCTCAAAAGGCTCTTTAATGATCGCTTTCAACATAAGAGATAGGTCCCACGTCGGAACCTTACGACATGGGGCCGGGCGTTGTTTGGCAATTGTTTTGCAAAATCTACCGATAAGCGGGTCCTCTTGTAGGGAGCGCTGAACATAAACTGAAAGGGCAGCAATTTGAACCTTAATCGTGCTTAAGGCCAGCTTCTTGTCGATGCCCTCCTGTAAGAATTCCAAAATCGTTGGGGAATCATGTCCCCTCTTTCCATTCTCTTTTAGCCAGAGATTGAATTTTTTCCAGTGTTTCAGATAAATCGCTCTGGTAACTGGCTTGCGACTCTGTAACAGAGTTTTGATTACTCTATCTGATAGACCCTTAGACTTCAGGATGTCTATTTCAGAAACCAGGCCGCTAGATTCAGAAAAGCTGGATTGGGGTGCCGTACTGGACCTTGAGTCAACAGATCTTGACTGCACGGCAACATCCACGGTGGACGATCTGCTAGCGCTAGTAGAAGCGAAAACCACGCCCTTTTCGGCCAGAAGGGGGCTATCAGGATAAGGGAAGTCTTCTCCATCCTGAACTTGGAAAGGACCCTCGGTAAGAGATGCAGAGGTGGGAAAGCATATGTCAGGGAGAATGACCATGTGTTCTGAAGGGCATCGACTGCCACCGGTTGATCCCTGGGATTCAGTGAGAAAAATTCTGGAAGCTTGGTATTTCTCCTGTTGGCGAACAAGTCGATCTCCGGAAGACCCCATTTGGACACTATCTTGGCAAAGACTGTCGGATCCAGAGACCACTCTTCTTGAGAGACTAATTCTCTGCTCAAGAAATCGGCTAGACTGTTTTGCGTACCTTTGAGATGAACTGCTGAAAGTGACTCGAGATTCTCTTCTGCCCATACAAAAATTTCTTTTGCTATGTCCATCAGGGTGGGATTCCTGGTCCCCCCTTGTCTGTTCAAATACGCTACAGAAGTTGTATTGTCCGACCTGATCTGTAGATGTTGATGCCTGAGCTGATTCTGGAAAGCTGCGATCCCTTTGGCTACGGATTTTAACTCCCTGTAATTTGAAGAGCGTTTCTTCTCTAGATGACTCCAAGCGCCTTGTGCCCACTGACCTTCTAGGTGGGCTCCCCAACCTTGGTTGCTGGCGTCCGTAGTCAAGATGCGTGTCACAGGTGGGTTCCACAGCAGACCTTTGTTCAGGTGGTTTTGGTTTCTCCACCACCAGAGAGCCTGTTTTGTTCTTTCTGGCAGGTATACCCTCTCCTCCAAGTCCTTTCCTGACAGATTTTGAAGGAGAAAAGACTGGAGTGGCCTTTGGTGGAACCTGGCCCATCTGACTGCTGGGATGGAGGCTGTCATGAGGCCTAGGACTGACATGATCTCCCTTACCGTGACAGGGAGATTTGTCTGCAACTGAGCTACTCGCTGACCTAGATGATCTATTTTTTCTTGTGGGACAAAGGTCCTTTGCTCTGTAGAACTTACTATGTAGCCCAAGAACAGGATTTGCTGTGTGGGAATGAGGATCGACTTTTCCCTGTTGACTATCCAGCCTAACCGAGTCAACCACTGCTGTGTGACCACTAGGTCCTCGAGTAGCTTTTGTTTTGTCGGTGCCAGGAACAACAAGTCGTCCAAGTATGGGACAACTGTTACTCCTTGGAGCCTTAGAGGGGCCAACGTTTCCGCAAGGATCTTGGTAAAGATCCTCGGGGACGAGGAGAGGCCAAAGGGGAGGGCTTGGCTCTGATAGTGGAAAATCTTTCCCCCTATCCGGACAGCTATGCGGAGGAACCTTTGGGAGCTTAATCTGATAGGAATGTGAAGGTAGGCATCCTTCAGGTCTATTTTTGCCATGAAGCAATCTTTTTGAAGCAAATTCTTGACAGAATAAATGGATTCCATCCGGAATTTTTTGTAACGGATGGTTGCATTCAATGGTTTTAGGTTGAGGATCAGGCGATATTTCCCTGATGGCTTTCGAACCAGAAAGACGTGCGAGTAAAAACCCCGTCCCTCTTCCTGTTTGGGAACTGGTATTAGGACTTTTTGATCTATGAATTCTCCAATGAGATGCTGTAATGCCTGTGCTTTTACTGGGTCTTTTGCCAGCTGTGTAACCAAGAATCTTGTTGGTGGAAACTGGCTGAACTCCAGGGCATAGCCCCTTTCTAAAGGTCAGCTTTATCCATTGTGGAAGGAAGTCCCCCAGTCTTCCTCCCACCTGGACCCTGACATCACTGTGACTTGGGATTTTTGTCAGGAGGGTTAAAGAGCACCTTCGCTTTTTGCTTTCCTCCTTGTGATGTCCAGGGTCTGTTACGTTTCCCTTTTTCCTGCGTTTTCTTTTGCCCTTTGAAGGGGCGAAAAAACTCTGTTAAATGGCTTTTTCTTTTCAGGGAAAGTCTTCCTCTTATCCGCAGTGCGTTCTAACGCTTCATCAGGAATTTGCCTGAAAAAGGAACGCTACAAAGGCGTAACTTAGAGGCGGTATCTCCCGGCCAGGTTTTTAGCCACAGAGTTCTCCTAGCTGCTACTGACAGTGAAGCCGCCCTGGCTGAAAGTTTTACCGATTCTGCGATAAAACCTACCGCCTTAAAAAGCATGGGGAAGGATTTTAGTAACTCTGCTCTAGGGGTACCTGCCGTTAGGTGTTCCTGCAACTGCTTAAGCCAAAATTCAAAATTACGGGCTACACACGTAGTTGCTAGAGCTGGCTTAAGATTAGCCATAGCCGTATCCCAGGATCGTTTGAGGATAACATCCCCTCTTTTATCCATGGGATCCGCTAAGTGACCCATGTCCTCAAAGACTAGGTCTGAATGTTTTGACACTTTCGCTAGGGGGGCATCTAATTTTGGACACTGGTTCCAAACGGCATTAGGGTCTTCATCAAATGGAAACCTTCTCTTTAGACCACCTGAAAAGAAAGGTCTCTTATCAGGTTCTTCCCATTCCCTGAGCACCAAATCTGACATCAGCTGGTGTACTGGGAAAACTTTCTGTCTTTTCTTACTTAACCCTTGGTACATTTTATCATGTCGTGAGAGCGAAGTTTTTTCTTCCTTCAACTCCAACGTTTCATGAATGGCCCCTACCAATTCATCTACTTCCTCTTGGGAGAGTTTGAAACGGGTGGGGGTGCGGGAGTCCTCCTGATCTTTTTCCTGTCCCGAATCTGACTGGGAGGAATCAGAATCAGAATTTCTAAGGGAAACCTCCTCATTCTCCACAGGTTCACCGGCTCCTGATGCCACCGGAGTGGGAGAGGTGGGCACCTCTTGCTGCCTGGCAGTTAAGCCTGGAATTTGGGTATCCTCAATAAGCTTTCTAAAGGACTTAAAGGTAGATTGCATCTCCTCTTTGAAGGATCCAAGGAACTTTGTAAGTGGGGAATCTTCCTCATTATTCAAACACTGTTGTGATACAGGGGCCACATAAATTTTTTGTATAGCCAGATGGAAGCCTTGCATTGCAGGTGGGGCACTTCCTCTTGTCTCTTGGCAGTCCCTTTGTACTATGCTCTTTGGGATCCTTCTGAGAAGGGACAAAAGAAAGGAGAGAGGGGGACCTGTTATCTTACTGCCAAAACACTGTGTCCCCCCCCCTAAGAGGTGCCCACTGGGCTCTGAGAGGATTAACCACCCTTTCTAGCCCCCCTTGAAAAACGGGTGAATAGCGCAGGAAAAAAGCTTCTGGCACAGCCAGCCTACCTGCGATGAGCCGACGCCTGACTCCCCTGGAACCTGGGATGCCTCCATGATGCTCCGTTAGGCGGTACCTAGCACGTGCTAAACGCCTTTATCGGCGCCGACTCGGCCTTCCTTCTTACCCTGCGCCGGAAACAGGAATCAAAGTATCCGGCGCGCAGTGATGACGCGCATCCTGGCCGGAGGTTACGCTCGGCGGCTTCCGGGTCACGACGCCCACAACGAGGAGAATGTAGTTCTCCCGCCGTAGACGCCGCCGCCATGCAGGCCATCACTGCCCACTCCCTCGCCAGGCACCGGAGGGAAGAAGGAACGGGGAACTCCAAACCCAAGCGGAGGGAACCCGTGGCCAACAGGAGAGATTTTCACTGAAGGTGAGGTGAACCAGCCCAAGCTGTCTTCCTCCAGCCCTTGGGATGGATACTCTCCCGGATCCATCCCTCCTTTAAAAAAGACGGTTCCTCAAGGCAACATGTCTCCTCCGACTGAGGAAACACATAAAAACTGACCAGATGCCTGAGGGACCGCCTTTTAAAGAGCTGGAGGTGATGTGTTTCCTGTCCAGGGAGGAGCTCCATCTCTCAAGGGCTGTCCTGGAAGACGCCTTGGGAAAAAACACACACCCACACACACACCACGTGAGAAGAGAAGAAGAGGAAGGTGAGGAGGCCGAGCCCCCTTCTATGTATCTAATGCATGTAGAGCCCTGCTCCCAAAGACCAGGCGCTATGTCACATTTAGAGGGCGTCTGAGCTGCTAGTTTAGCTCAGACTTTGTTAAATGAGGTTAAATCAGCCTCTGTTCTGGCTATGGCTGTGCCTGGAGGGATTTCCCTTTGTTTGCCTGTAGGTGGCGGTACCACCACATGCCACTGCTGGAACTAAGGCAGGTCATGGTGTTTTGGGAGTCTTTCCTCGGGAACAGCCCAGTAAGAGTGGTCTCCCCGCTGGGCATCCTGAGGAAGGATCCTTAAGGGGCAGACACCATTTTTCAAGGCTCTTCGCCTCGTGGCCCTCCTGGCGTGAGGTGTGTAGCAAGATTTTTTAGCCTCGGGACCATGCTGGCCCGAGGCTGCATTTTGGCCTGGTAGGCCCAGTTACGCTGACTGGGGCCCTACGCCATGGAGGTGATCTTGTGCCATCTGTCCTGCGCGAGGAAGCCACTCAATGGAGGAAACCAGGGGAGGACCCATCCTGGAAAGGACCGAGTGGAAGGCTGGTACTTTGGGAGAGCCCTGGTAACCTACTGAAGGATGCACCATAGTCTACAATACCTTACAGTGTGCCGGATTGGCTTACAGGCTCTAGAACTGTAAGGCTGGATCTCCTGTGTATCAAATCCTGTGGCAGAGGATTCCAGAATCCCTCATCTGAACTTTCAACCAGTCTGTGGCAGAGACTGAGGAGATTCTTGTCCGTGCATCATTCCGGTTGGTAGGCCAGGTGAGCAATATCCACTTAAGAGAAAGTGCTGAGTGTGATTTTGAAGTTTAGCAATTCCCCAGTGATCTGCTTTGTGCGCCTGAACCTTCCCCTGATCTTTCACCCCTCTACAAGTTGTTTGAAAATAAAATGAAAAAAAAGGAACTATAACTTGTGGACATTGAACTTTTTGCTGACTCTCAACCCCTAGACGACGAGGAACGAGGTAACGTGCAAGGCCGAAAACTAACCAGCAGCTCTTACGGGGGTAGTGCTACATGGACTACATGGACACACAGAGGGCTAAGGAACGAGCACGCAAGAGTGCCCTCATAGCAAACAGCTTGCTATAAGGGCATTTAGAGAAGAGGAGGAGGAAGAAGGGGATGATTGGGGCATCTCTGTGCATTACTATTGCACAGAGCAAGCAAGTATGATGACTTTTATATCTTAAAAGGTAAAAACCACACACGCGCATGCTGCACCTCCTTAAAAAAAAAAAAAAAAAAAAAACACTGCCTGCTTGATTAATGACCATAAGTGCAAGTGACTTTTTTGCCAAGAGATAGAATAGAAAATTCACCAAAATGACTGTTATATTTAAGCAGGTCGGTGTTCTTTCCAGCCCCCATTGGTTTCCTCTAATGTTATACACATAAATTCCATCCATTTAGCTTCATCAATGAAAGACCCCAACAAGGTTGAATCTCTGAGCTAGTGATCGGTTGGTGCTGTCCAGCTAAAAATTGTGAATCTCAAAATTCTATAGCTGGCATATGAATAGTGAGCTAACCAGAAATGTTGCTCATAACAAGCAAGCAGTCAGAATCTTATTTTGTGGGCGTTCCTAATCACAGGCTGTGATTGACGTGCTTCCTAACCGGCGCATACTGCGCATCACGAGTTGCCGAAGGAACTTGAACGTCTGTGCGGCTCTATATGGCGCCTGCGCACCGACGTTAGTAAGCACGTCAATCACAGCCTGTGATTGTATAGGGCGGCTCCATGCAATGATAGAAATTTGTTTTTAGGGTGAACCCTCGCTTTAAGCAGCAGCAAAGAAACTTGAAGACATGAAAAAAAAAAGAAGAAAATCCCACACCAAACACATTCTAATGCCACGTACACACAACCGTTTTCATGTCATGAAAAAAAAAATCATTTTTCTTGACGCGATTCCTCTCAAGCCTGCCTTGCATACACACGTTCGTGGAAGAAAAAAAAACGGTTGAGCGAAGCGCGGTGGCGTACAACGGCACTATAAAAAAGGGGAAGTTCCATTCGAATGGCGCCACCCTTTGGGCAGCTTTTGCCAATTTTCCCCCCCATCTCATAACTTGCTTCTGAGCAGGCGCATTTTTTCCCTCTCATTAAAGCGTGCACACAACCGTTTTTCACGACCAATTAAAAAAATTGGATTTTTCTGGTCATGAAAAACTGTTGTTTGAACTCGGCATAAGACATTATCCCACCTACCTGGCAGGATATTCCACCTGATCACCAATTTCAGGCATACAATAAAAGAATCCAAAATAATGTTATGAGGATGGCATTGTCAGAATGTCACCATGGAAGTCTCCTGGAGAAAGGATTATCGGTAAGCTTATTCTTTAACTTCCCACTTTACCCAAGAAAATCTATCAGGACGACCTGGGTAGAAACACAGACCTTACATTAGCAAAGGAAGCAAGTCAAAAGCCAAGTATTTTCGGTAAAACACAGTGGCGTATCATCCATGGGCCCACTGTGCAGATTGCCACAGTCACATGCCACCAGATGCAGATTGCCACAGTTCCTGTGCATTGCCCAGCCTGGGACTCCTGCACACTGTTCCCCCCCCCCCCCCCCCCCCCGCTGTGCGGTCTAATGTGCACATACTGATCCCCCTGCCACAGCTCACCTCTCTCCCTGCCCTGGATGTCACAGCGCTGAGCGCTGCTGCCTGGCTTCACTCACGGAGGGCGGGGGGGCACCAGGCTGTCATCTTCCCTAATGTATGGCATCCAGTGCCCCTTGGTACGTTGGCCGGGCGGAACAGCGGTGATGCGGGCGAGCAGTGGGAGATGTCATCTCTCTGCTCGCCTGCTTCACCCCTAACATCGGCGGGGCTGTGTGGGCGGAAGTGCGGTGATCTCTCTGCTCGCTCGCCCGCCACTGCAGGCTTCGCGGCCCACTAGTAAACAGGCTGCGGCCCAGCAGTGGGCCGCGGACCGGGGGTTGGAGACCCCTGGACTAGTGTTTGATATTTTGTGGGTTCGAATCCAGGAAAGAGCACAATTTTTTTTTAAGTTATATACACACACACACATATTTTATACATTGCTCTTAGATTAAATAGGGATGTCCCAATACCAATATTAATAAATCAATATATAGGTCTTAAAAAATTAAGCTCGGAGCTGGATTCAAACCCAAAACTTTATACCCACGAAGTCTGTCACTCTAGCCCAGGAGTCTCCAAACTATGGCCCTCCAGGTGTTCAGGAACTACAATTCCCATCATGCCTAGTCATGTCTACGAATGTCAGAGTTTTACAATGCCTCATGGGAAGTGTAGTTCTGTAAGAATTAGTCCAGACATGCAATTGCTATGATCAAGCTGTTCTGACCATAAAAACACATTGTCCTTCTGCCTTCTAGCCATTCACAATTCTCTCATGTTATTCTGGGGGTGCGTTGTCTTCTGTTATCTATGGAAGCTGTGTCTCTCCCCCACTCACACACAGAATACACTCGTTTTCAGCATGACTCTTTGTTAGAGCAGATGACAGCAAACTGAGGAACTATTAATACAGTAGAGGAACCAGAGAGCCCAGCACTCCCTGCTTCCCCATAATGTGTGCTGTAACTAAAATAGATTTACAGATCCATATACAGAGCAAAAGACTTGTATGTCTGCAGAATGATGGTCTTAATTGCTCCTAAAATCATCCTAATAGAGACTACTAGACATTGAAACTCAGAATTCTGACATTGAAACTCAGAATTCTGTATTTTTTATGATGGCCCCAGGGCTCTTCCATAATATACTATATTGTACATTTCTCTATTTTTTCTATTCGTGTATGGAGTTCCATCCCAGATCTTTTTTGGAGGAGATGCAGGAGGTTTACTTCATCCCTAAGGCTGCATTTACACCTAGGCGTTTTTACGCCCTACACCCGACGCTCGTGCCGCTGGAGGGGTGAATTTACATTGTTGTCTATGGAGATTGTTCACATCTCCACGCCAAACGCCCTACGCCTGAAGCTCAAAACAAGTCCCGGATCCTTTTTTCAGGCGGCTTTCAGCATAGACAACAATGTTATGTAAAAATAAAAAACGACCCGTTTTGTCGCGGCAAATCGCGGTACAATACACCGCAATTTGTCGAGGCAAAATACGCGCGGTATAGTGTGAATGCAGCCTAAAGCCAACAAAATGTTTGGACTGTCGTTTTCACACTATAGATATTGTTTATCTGAGAAGTGCCAAGAAAGAGGTGGACACCATTCTTAAATTTGGATTCATACTAGGCTTTACCTTTGCATAGGGCTTCAAAATGAAGCTTATCCTTTGGCTTAGCCAACATAAGTTGAACATGTCACACGATCCTAGACAACCCATTTAACTTCACTACTTTAAATTTAATGATCTGCTGAGATAAAATTCCCTCATCAAGTACGTCCTGTTCCCATTTATGTGAGACGTGTATCAGTGTTATCCCACTCCAATCTGTGGGAAAAGCTCGAGCCAGAAGTTCTTGACAGTAAAAAGTTTAAGAATCAAGATGGCAGAGTGAAAGAGGCAAGAAGTAGTATTACACATGCTAGACCACTAACACAATGCAAAATGAACAATACTTTTGGTCCTGGTCAACTTGTGCATATTAGATACAGGCAAATATTCCAAAATAAACATAAAAGCGTTGTAATGACAATTGTGCTATAATAGCCCAGTGCGTATGTTTTTTTCAGCCCTTCAAATATAAATGTGTGCCGCATCTTGATAAAATGACTGTCAAGATACACACCACACACATTTTCCGTGCATTTATTTTTTTCTGCGCCCTGGAATACATGCAAAAACGTGCTTGAAAAACACTTAAAATGTTTGCAAAGCCGCTGTTAAGAAATGCGTGCATTCTGAAACACTGCCTTTATCAGGTTTTCTGCCTAGTGAAAAAAAATATATAAAAAAATAAGGTTGCGATTGTTACTATCCATTCACTAATCTTTATGTACCATTGCACAGAATAAGTGGGTTGCCTCCATACACAAAATACATAGAAAATGCAATTGTGTGTGTACAGCCTGTGTTTTCTGGACCATACTTTGTATTGCATGGTATTTCCCATCGCCTTAATGTAAGGCAACTTCCTTTTCCTTGTGTGTGGGCCTTTGTAATCCTAACCCTTAAAAAACACACGTTGGGGCTAGTAAAAGCCAATACTCCGTTTTGGACTTCTAAAACACTTCAATCAAGTCTAATGCATCTTATTGTATTGCCTCAGAATTAAATCTGCATACGATAAAGTCATCAAGGTATCAAGTGTTTGGCGAGTTTAGCTACAGTTCATTGAGGGAACCATGAATGCCACCATGTACTGTGACATACTGAAGCAGAGCATAATCCCCTACCCTCTGAGACTGGGCCGCAGGGCAGCATTCCAACATAACTGCAAAAACACCTCCAAGATGACCACCGCCTTGCTTAAGAAGCAGAGGGTAAAGGTGATGGACTGGCCAAGCATGTCTCCAGACCTAAACCCTATTAACATCTGTGGGGCATCCTCAAACGGAAGGTGAAAGAGCGCAAGGTCTCCAACATGCACAAGCTCCGGGATGTCATCATGGAGGAGTGGGAGAGGACTCTAGTGGCAAACTGTGAAGCTCTGGTGAACTCCATTCCTAAGAGGGTTAAGGTAGTACTGGGAAATAATGGTGGGCAAACAAATCATTCACACTTAGGCCCCAATTTGAAAAATTTTCACTTAGGGGTGTACTCACTTTTGTTGCCAGAGGTTTAGACATTAATGGTTGTGTCTTGAGTTATTGAGGGGACAGCAAATTTACACTGTTATACAAGCTGTACACTCACTACTTTACATTGTAGCAAAGTGTAAATTCTTCAGTGTTGTCACATCAAAAGATATAATAGAGAGAGAGAGAGAGAGAGAGAGCGAGAGAGAACACACAGTATCATTACATCAGGGTCCGCAGAGAGCCTCCCCCCCATTACATTAGGGTCCCCAGAGAGCCTCCCCCCTTACATTAGGGTCCCCAGAGAGCCTCCCCCCCTTACATTAGGGTCCCCAGAGAGCCTCCCCCCCTTACATTAGGGTCCCCAGAGAGCCTCCCCCCCTTACATTAGGGTCCCCAGAGAGATGGCAGCAGAGCGGTTATTGCAGCTTCACAGTGAGGGTGGAACAGCGGTGATGCAGGGCGGGCAGTGAGAGATTAGGTTATCTCTTTGCTAAGTTGCCCGCCAGCTCTCCCATGCTGCCCCTCCACTCTCCGGCTCTCCTGTTCAGTCCACCGGCTCTGGTATGCAGCCAACCACACTTGAGGCCTGGCTACAGAGAGGCCACAGGGACCTCTGCAGAGACTCGGGGCTGTAGCCCCAGAAGTCACCCCCTAGTGACGCCACTGGTGGTCAGGCAGTCAGTGATCAGTACGTAGCGGCAGGATAGGGTAATATGTATTTGCAGGGCAGGCAAAGAGCAGTATATAGTGGTAGGATAGGGCAGTATGTAGAGGCAGGGCGGTCATAGCTCCCACCTGTGCAAAGAGTGAAGGTGACCACACCACTGGTCCCACCCTCTGCCTAGGGAGAAGCTGCTGACCACCCCCCTTTGTTTCTGGGATACCTCCACGATTGTGGGAGGTGAGTAAAGTGCTGTGCTCCTTAGTAACTGATGATATCTGTTTGTTGCTAGGATGTGTGTGGGCGGCCCAGCATATTAGAAATATAATTTATATATATTTATTTTCAGCCACACAAAAAAAAAAAAAAAAAGGCCAAGATGGCAGCTTCCTTGACTGTAAAGGATTGGAGGATTTACCTGTCTATTTACAATTCTCTGAAATGTACACTGAGCTACGCATATCTGTTTTCATGCCAGGATGACTGCACTTCCATGCATGCAAGGTAGTGACATCAGAATTTTTTTCGCAGAAAATAGGTGCAGGAACTCAACCACAACCCGTTCAGCCTTCAAACAGTAGAAAGGTCTTAAAGGGGCATTAAATACCAGAATTGCATTACATACAGCATGCAGAGTTCGGGGGTTACAAAGCTGTCACTTGTAAACACAGAAACCAGACTTCTGTGTTTACAAGTGATTGTGGTGAGAAGGCACCAAAGGGCCAGAGGTGGTGGAACTGAGTTCCCCCCTGAAAAAAAGCCCTGATTGCCCCCTGAATTGTTCTGGGAAATGTCCATCTTTTGTGTCCCCTGCAACACTAATTGGTTCCTGCGGTTTCCTCTTCATCACTACTAGACACAGCCATTATAAAATAAACTGTTTTAAAGTGATAGAAATGCCATTGCCGATAGTAGAGGTTTACTAAATGACAGAAGGTATGGGAGCAAGGAAGTTTTTACAACTGCTCCTAAAAGATTAAACTTGACAGATAGTAACCAATGTTTAAAACGTCCGTTTTGCCATGTTTACATGCCGCGTTTAGCAGCATAAAAAATGTAATTGCCAAAAACGTCTCAACCCATTTTTTTTGCTTTCAAAGAAACGCTGTTAAACGCAACTGACTAAAAACGGCAATAAACGAGACTGTGTACATGGTCACATATGATAACATTGAATGAGTTCAGGAGCAGATGGGGAAAAAAAAAACATTCAACTGCCACCGAACCTACGTTTAGCAGCGCCCCGTGTACATGTGGCCCAACTTTCTGTGTTAAGTATACAGATGGCAAGTCACTCTAGTAGCACAGGGAACAGGACAGCATGGACTAGGACTGTGAATTTTAGCATTTTCAGCAGCTTTCCAGGCAAGATACATGGATAATTACATGTAACCAAATAGGGCCAATGTACGGTTAATTAAAAAAAGTTATTCCTGGAGTTCAGCTGTAAAGGAAGTTGAGTTCTGCCTTAAGACCCAGTGTAAAAGAATAAGGCTGGCCATAGATCGATTTTCTTTGCTCATTTTCCACCAGGGAAGCCATCCCAGCCAGGAGAACACACACTGATTATTATCAGAGGCATATCATTTGATATTTTTGGAGTGCTCCTCAAGTAGGCTGTGAAGGGCCCCATGATTTCTAACAGCAGCCCTGTGGGCAGAAGTCCTTGACTCCCTAGGAATTATCTGCCTATCCATAGTCATCCTCACTTGGAATCAGTTTCCATTACATCTCCTTTACTAATCCAACAATATGTAATAAGCATACTGCAGACATCCCTATCCAAACTCCTACTGATCTGCTCATAAACGTCTTGACATGAGGGATTTTGAACAGTGCAACACAAATTACTAAAGCAAAATTATAAAAGACACACAAGAATAAAATTATATCTGCAAAAGGAGGGACAAAAATGGTCTCTGGACAGCAGCACTCTGAACAAATTGTAGCCTTTGTTAACCACTTTAGCCCCGGACCATATTGCTGTCCAAAGACCAGAGTACTTTTTGTGATTCGCCACTGCGTCGCTTTGACAATTGCGCGGACGTGGCTCCCAAACAAAATTGGCGTCCTTTTTTTCCCACAAATAGAGCTTTCTTTTGGTGGTATTTGATCATCTCTGCGGTTTTTATTTTTTGCTCTATAAACAAAAATAGAGCGACTATTTTGAAAAAAAAATGCAATATTTTTTACTTTTTTCTGTCATAAATATCCCCCAAAAATATGTATAAAAAAAGTTTTTTTTCCTCAGCTTAGGCCGATACGTATTCTTCTACATATTTTTCGTAAAAAAAAAAAAAAAAAACGCAATTAGCATTTATAGCGTTTACAAAATAGGGGGCATTTTTATTATTATTTTTTTTTTCTAGTAATGGCGGCGATCAGCGTTTTTTTTCAGTACTGCGACCTTATTGCGGACACTTCGGACACTTTTGACACATTTTTAGCGATCAATGCTATAAAAATGCATTGTATTACTATAAAAATGCCATTGGCAGTGAAGGGGTTAACACTAGGGGGCAGGGAAGGGGCCAAGTGTGTTCCTGTGTGTGTTCTAACTGTATGGGGGGTGGCCTTTACTAGGGGAAATCACTGATCTTCTGTTCATACATTGTATGAACAGAAAATCAGCGTTTCCCCCGCTGACAGGAACAAGAGCTGTGCGCTTACACATACAGCTCTCGTTCCCCGCTCTGTAACGAGCAATCGCAGGTGCCCGGCGGCGAGCGTCCCCACCGGGCATGCGCGGGACTCGGGGGTGAGCGTGCTTGCGGGCCGCCGGCGGCGCGCACGCGCCCCCTACTGGCCGCGTTAGTCCCGAGGTAGTATGACGGGCTCTCGCCCAGAAGAGCCGACCTGCCGCCGTAGAACGTCAGAAGCTGGGTTTGTTTATTTTCTCCTGTGACTTGTAGTCCTGTCCTATTAACAAAGGCTACATTTTGTTCAGAGTGCGGCTGCCCAGAGACAATTTTTGTTCCTGCTTTGCCAAGTGCATTGCCTGCAGCTGAGGATATTCATCTGGGTTCCCACCTGGAGCGGCTCCCTTTCCCCATATCTGCAAAAGGTACCGCTATAGCTTGCACATTTGCAGGGCAAACTACTGGCAGCACTACACCCATGGGTGGGGGGGTTCAATCAGAATGGCAGGGCAGCTCATTTAGACAGATACTGTATATGTAAAATAATCTGGAACTGCCCTTTTACATTTTTTTTTTTTTTTTTTTTTTATCTCATTTTTGCAAGCCAGTAAATGAGGATTTACTAATATCAGTAACATGATAACATAAACAACTTTGTAGGGAACAGCATCCAGAAGAACAAAAAGTCAATGAATAAGGGGTTACCAATATAACAAGGGGTTACCAATATAACAAACAATATAAACATCAAAAAGAACTGAAAGCCAACGAATGATGGTTTACTAATAGAATACACAATATAAAAAAGCAAACAATACCATTACCAACTGTCTTGCTAACAACATCCAGAATAACAAAAAGCCAATGAATGACGACGAATAGAACAATACCATAACTTTGTAGCAATCAGCATCCAGAAGCACAGGAAGCTAATGAATGAGGGTTTACCAATAAAATAGTAGAACTTTGTAGCCATCAGCATCCAGAAGCACAGAAAACTAATGAATGGAGGACTTATGTATAAAAACAATAACAATTTATAAATACAAAACATAATTCCATTACTTTGTAGCTTTCAGCATCCAAAAGCACAGAAAAGGAATAAATGAGGACTTATGGATAAAAAATAAAAAAAAAAACAATTATAACAATGTACAAAACATAATACTATTACTTTGTAGCTTTCAGCATTCAAAAGCACAGAAAGCTAATAAAATGAGGGTTTACCAATATAATAGTATAACTTTGTAGCTATCAGCATCCAGAAGAACAGATAACTTGTACTGGAAGAAAATCTAAAACAAAGCTTGGCATTCATTATACAACTTTTGACAGCTGGCACATAGATCCAGCCTACATTTTCGATGGGCTTATAGTATGCTCTTTTGATTACACATTTTTTTTGTAAAAAAAAAATAATAATAATAATAATGAGTCAAAGCTTGCTGTCTAGACATAGCTCATACATATCTAATGCATTTACCAGTACAGAGACCTCTGCTAACCAAAGGTCATAAGTGCCTTGTCCTATCATCAAAGACACAATTTACTCTTGCAGAGACTGAACTGGTTAAATCTAAGTTGCTTATCATGTCAGAACATCTGATCAGCCTGTTTTTCACATCATTGCTATAATCCAGAGCCAGCATGACCTAATATAAGTGGAGCTGTTATACAAAGGGGGTCCTTACCTCCTGATCTCAGACACAGCTTCTCTCTCCAGCTCTGCCTGCAGCAGATCAGTGAACTAATAATGTTCCTCTGGTGATTTCATGGAGCCATCCACTCTGCATCTCCTCCCCCTCTCCATTATTTGCTGTTCACTCCCTCTGTCCCTCCTTCTTCTCCAGCTTCCACTCTTCTCCCACTTTTAACCAGTAGAGGATTTTTTATGGGAAGACAAGACATGAGGATCAGGCGATCGCCTGATTGAATAAAGAAATGCAGTGGTGTGATACTGAACAGGGATCAGACCACCACATTGTACTGAAAGTCAAATCTTCCCATTTGTGTATATTATAATCAGTGCAGCTTTAGTTAGTGTTGATGTGTGTTATGTATGGAAAAGCTTTAGATGAGGTTCTCTGGCTTAGAGTCCTTAGAAATATTTTTTATATGCCGATAACAATAAAATGACTGCTAATTTGAAAGGGTTAAAGAAGGTTTGAAAAAAATATTCCTTGCAAGAGATATACAAACTGATCATCAGCGCTCCTTAGCTATTGTGTTTGGCTACATGTTATCACTTTTTATCACAACATAAATTTTCATGCACGTGTGGCACAGGGTTGCCAACTTTCAGTAAATTTGCAAACAGTTTGTAAAAATCCATAATTGTTGCATTTGTCCATGAATGTCAGTTACAGACATGCAGCCTATATGTCCGCAATGGACATTCAGGCCGGATTCACACTAGTGTGTTGCGAATTCCAGCTCTGTTATCTCTGCAAAAAGATAAGAGAGCTGTTCAGTAGATCATCTCCATTTTAGCTGCAAATTTGGAGACCTGGGAGAGGGGAGGGGGAGGGGGGAAGTGTATTGAGGTGAATGAGACAAATCCTGAAGAGAAATTAATACTTCTACGAATCAGATGCATGCCCATAGAAGATAATGGGCCTTAATTCACACCTGAGCCGCACCGCAATGCCTAAAAAATGCACACGTTTTTTCAGCAATGCGCAGTGCGAATGCATCGCACATATGTGAACCAGCCTCATTGAAATTAATGTATTTAGAAATGTTCTGCGAATTGGATGTGGTTTAAGCCCAACTTAATTCGCATAGGCGTGAACCGGGCCTCAAGGACAGATGCAAAAAGTACGGATTTTTCCATACTGTTTGTAAATTTACTGAAAGTTGGCAACCCTGGTGTGGCATAAATATGCTCCTAATTTTGGTACCTTGGATGCTCTGGTGTTACATGCAGCTGGTCAAAGACATGCACAATGCTGTATCCTGGCCTAGGCCAACAAGGCCCAGGCCTAGGGCAGCACTTTGCTCTGGGGCAGCACCGACAGTGTCTCCGCCAGCTTGCGCTACACTGTTAGGCAAATTCGTTTAGCGCCCCCATAAATCGGCCGCACTGTTTCCAGTATGTGGGCAGTTGGCATTCTGCAACTGTGGTGGGGGGCATCGCTTCAAATTTCTTACCATCCCTTTCCCATTGCAAAGATTTCCCTTCACTTCCTGTCCCATAGCTAAACAGGAAGTGAGAGGAAATCTATGCAAATTAAGGGAATCTATTCCCCCCCCCCACTAGGCCATCAGAACTAGTGTCTTCACTTGAACATTTCAGAGTGGATCTTAAACTGCAAGGGGTGTGGCCTTGACAAGGAAGGGATGGGTCATATTTAAATTAGGGGGTGCACGAGTTTAGTCAGGCCTAAACCTAAATACATCCCTGGACATACATAGGCAAAATCAAGTTCCACCCAAAAATGAAACTTCCGTTTTAAGTGCTGGTGACCACCCAACATACCACATTTGAGGGATCCAGCTCCCACTTCCTCCTGGGGCACCGGTAGGAAGTTCATCATGTCACAGGTCCCAGATGATTGCCTGGCCAGTCACGGTGCACAGCGCAGCGCAGCTCATACATACGCAGTGCACGCCTGGCTGAGACAAGGGGGAGACAAGCAGGGCTTTGTAGTCCTGCATCGATGGACTGTGGGACAGGTGAGTGTCCGATTAAGAAAAGTCAGCAGCTACACTTTTTGTGCCTGCTGACTTTTATATGGGTGGAACTCCGCTTTAAGGTAGCTGTATAAAGCTATTAGAATGGGTTCAAATGTGTCCGGCTGCAATTTGCAGTTCAGAGTCCGATGCGTTTCTGTTCACCGGTTCAAGTGCACATTTTTGTCTGAATTCACACCTGAATCGGACCCAAAAACCCAGAGGACCCTTTTTAAAATCGCACTGTGGCCTCCCTGGACATGTGTGAACCGGCTCCACTGAGAGACGGTCACATTCACATATATGTGAACCAAGCCTTAGTATAAAGTAGAGAACGTACACAGACATGGGGGATTTACTAAAACTCGTGCAGCTATGCATAGTAACCAATTAGCTTCTAACTTCTGCTTGTTCACTGGATAAGTTCACCTTTGGGAACATGTTACATGTTCCACCCGTTTTTAGCTAATATGTTAATGCTGCAGCCGTGGCACCAGAAATACACATCATATATATGCCACACAGGCGATTGCACCCATGTGCATGAAGCATTTATCTTGTGACAAAAATAAACTATAAAATGTATAACTGCTAGAAAACACTTTTATAAAGCATATATATATGGGCAAACATTCTTCAGTTTCAGATAGAATAAAGCTGTCTATATATAAAATACTTTTTTTTTTTCCATTCAGCCAGCCAGATGTCCACCACTAGATGTCACTGCAAGTATTATAATGTTCAAATATATGCATTGTTCATACCGGATGTTCCTGACTACTTTTTTCACCATTTTATAACAATTTTGATATTCTATCATAGCTTTTTAATGATATCTTCCTTTCTTTTATTATACTGCCAACCAATGCATTTGTAATTAGATTGTGAGCAGTCCCAAGTAAATAGCAGGCAAAGCAACGCTATTGGATACGTTTTGACATGTGATTCAGGTTGAGGGTATTATTGCCCTCAACCAAAATGGCAGAATTGCAACTTCCTGAAGACGGCCAATCTTCTAGGCTGAAATGCATAGAAGTTTAGTCACGTGATTGTGACACACTTCCACGATCACGTGACCCGGAAATCGAGTCCTCATCACAACAGCCGCTTAATGTATTGATCTGCAGTTTTCACCAATGACTTTTTTTACCTGCTGTTCACGCCGGGATATCAGGCACTCCTATATGTGAGTTGAATACCTTCTTTTAATTTTTTGGAATAAAGATTTCCTGAATCTTGGAGTTCCATCTTCATTTATACGGATGCAAATGTTTTCATATGATTGCACCTGAGAAGTTTAAACTCAATTTCTGTGAAGTGGATGAGCTGAATGCCAATGGAAGTGATTCAGTTCCTTGTATTTTGAATCACCTGAGTTCAATCTTTGGAGGTGTTTGGTTGTGGAAAAACCTAGGAGAGTCATATCCACACAGGCGGTCATATCCCGCAGCGAGTCTGATCTCTGTAATAGGGATTCACCATATCTGGTCAACTTTACTTTATGAAACATCATATTTCAACTCATTGGAGATTACTCACAAGTGGAATCCAGCAGACATCTTGCAAAATTGCAGTTTTGTGTGCATTTATTTGTGTGTTTTTCAGCCATTTTCAGGCTTCAGCATTTTTGTTTTAGCCAATGCAATACTGGTTGTTAAAAGGAGCATATGGTTATTGGGTGTGAAATTTCATTGCATAATGCAGGTTTTTCTGGTGGTACCATTGACATCTTCTGGGACCAAAAACAAGCAATTATGCTCCAAGGAAGCTCTGGTATTTTTTGTGAACTTTGAAGGAGAGCACATCACTCAGATTTAAATGGCACAACAGTTTACCATCGAAATCTGATGTCATTTTAAGCCAATCTCCACATCATTGCTGTAGTTGCACGCGTGTCCACCACTGAGCATGTTCCAGCTTGGACTAACTTGTACCACATCATAAATCTGAGGAAGCAGCAGTTTGACTGCGAAACGCATCATTTGGTGTCCTGTAAACACTTTACACATCAACCGAAATTCTACTAAGTCTTATTTATCACCATCCTTGGGATGCCTCTGCTGTCCGACAGGCTTTTTTTTATTCTCGCCCTAAATACATTTTTAATATCCTAACTTTATTCTTCAAGACACCATCAAATATATTTTATTGGCTTTCACTGGAGTAAAATTAAACATTGCTCTCAGTGAAAAGCCCCTGTCAAAGCAATCAGTAGAACTCGCATGTCAAAACAACCAGCAGATAAAGAGATTAGACTTGGAAGCCATATGCAAAATTTGACTTTCATGTGAAATTCTAGCTTAGCCCAGTCTCCCGCATTTTGTTGATCTTCACTATCAGTTACTGCGCCTGCTAATCTAATTCAAAGATCAAAAAAGAGGTTCAGGAGGTAGGGCAGTGTCAAACTGATCTTTTATAAGAAACTCAACATTTGAATATAACATATGCTACCTGCGTCCCCTAATCTTTGCTGACATATGGTACTATGTATTTTTTGTTGCAGTATATGCTTACTTTCGATCAATCTGGTTTTCAATAGGTTTTATTTAAAGCTGTCTCTTTGCTGAGTAGTTGTGTATATTACTGAGCCTAATACACCTTATTTACACCAAGTGTCATGGAAACCTCAGTGGATATCAGAAGAAATCTGTTCTATGATTAGTATACACTACCCTGGGTAGGTGCATATGAAAGTCACCTACTGAAACCATCAGAATGTATAAATTCACAATTTCATTTCCTGACATTTTTGTTTACAGCAGCAAAGCCAACTCTTTCAAAGGTGTGGTGGTCTTCCAGTCCCATTTTGGGCAGGGTCTACTGCACTCATGCAGCTGGGGTCACACCTTGCCTAAAGAAGAGCTCACCAATTCCCCGGGACCAGGTGGAGGCTGTGGTCATGTAAAGAATCAAACATTAAGACTAGGGATGAGCCGAACATACCCCCGTTCGGTTCGCTCCAGAACCGACGAACAGACCGACTGTTCGCGCGAACATTTAGAACCCCATTGAAGTCTATGGGACTCGAACGTTCGAATTCAAAAAAGCTAATTTTAAAGACCAATATTCAAGTTATTGATGGAAAACATCTTTGAGAACCCGGGTCTTGCCCCAGGGAACATGTATCAATGGAAAAAAAAGTTTTAAAAACGGACGTTTTTTCAGTATCAGCCATTTTAATGATGCTTAAAGTTAAAAAAAAAAAAAAAAAAATCCTTTTAAATATGGTACCTGCTCGGTGTCTATAGTAGTGGCACGTGTTTAGAAATGTCCCTGCACAACATGAGAGGACTATAAAAAAAAAAAAAGCAATTTAATACTGCTTGCGGCTTAAATGTAATGTTTGGTCCTGCAATATGGATAAAAATCAGTGAAAAATATTAGCATGAGTTTCCCAGCCACCACTCCCCCCAGGTCATTACTAGAACCAGTGCCGATCCTGACCTCCCTGGGGCCCTAAGCAAAATGACATGGCACATTAAAAATGAGAAGCGGGGGGGGGGGGCGCTGACGACAGTGACATGTCACATTAAAGAAAGTTGAGAGGCGGGGGGAGGGGCTGTTCTGCTGTCGGAAATGACTCAGCCAGTGAGTTTAGAAGCGGGGTGAGGGGGCGAAAATGACTTCTCACCAGGCGGGGCCTCTAGTAATTTGGGGGGCCCTTTGCAGCTTTGCGGGACCCTAAGCGGCTTGCATAGTGAGCCTATAGCGAGGATCGGCCCTGACAAGACCGTCTGGCCCTATATACTTTGAACAGCAATATACAGGCATTGCAAACAAGATAAGGACTGTAGGTTTCTTAAGTAGAATCAGAACCATGTCATACTTTGATGCTGCATATTGCACAATTTCCTAAAGAGACCCTCAACAAACTACATGACACTTGTACCTGATGAGGCCACTCAGGGCCGTCTGCATCATGGGCTCAAGGACCAGCTGCTTTGGGGAAAGGGCTGGGGCCCCCGGGCAGTGCCCAGGTGTGCCCTCTCATTAAGACAGCCCTGAGGCCACTGATGTTCCAGTGGTGGTGGCCCGTGAGACTGTCCATACAGGCTTGGCCCCCCAAAGTGCACGTGCTGTGTGGCAACAATATGTCAATTATTTTAGGGGTGGGGGGGTGGGCATTACAATGCCAGATCTTGGCTCAATAAATTCTTTTTTTGGGAAATTACAATTTTAGAATTTTGGTGGGTTGCCATCCGGGGCCCCCTTTGAACAAATTCTGTGAAGAACTCCTGTTCTCTGAAGCCCTCCATTATGTATGCAAGTTAAAATATTGAGAAAAAAAACAAATGTCAGTCAAGCCTTAGCTTTATCCCCACTGATGATCACAAAGTCCAAAGATCAAGTTTCTTATCGTCGTACAGCGCGATCGTTGTCCCGGCATATGCTACCGACGGTGTACTACTTAACTCACGCAATATCCCTTTATACACTGCGCATGCGTGCAGCTCCGCATATAGCCCCGCCTATGACGATCGTTCGAGTCATTGCCACGCCCCTTTTCATTCGTTCGATGCAAGAGTCAGAAGACATGATGGAGGGAAGACAGCAAGCTGCAACCAGGCAGGAGAAAGGACAGGCACGCCCCAGGAGGAGCAGGAGTTACAAAGCCACCAACATGAGCTTCGAAGAGATGGTGGAGATGGTGGCTGTCCTTCAAAAGCAGGACTATGACGGCAAGAAAGGCCCATACAAGAACCCAAATAAACTGAAGGCACAGATAATGGAGAAGGTGCGGAGGACTCTCCGTGCAAAATTCGGGGTGCAGAGGTCCAGTGAGCAGCTGCGGAAGCGATGGTGTGATTTGAAAATCAGAGAGCCGGAACAGATGAGGAGAATTAGAAGAGTTCTCCGACAACGTAAGCAAATTTCATGTGTACTCAGAATATTTGTTTTAATTCTTTTGCGTCATTTGGTTTTCTTTCAGGTTGGGTATGTAGACAGTCCAAGAATAGATGTTTCAAGGTTTATGTTTGTGGGTATAATACTTTTTTTTTTTTTTTTTAAATGTGTATTTTATGTGCCTACTCGAGAGAGGAGCCTGACCTACCTGACACACACACCCAGACCTACGTGTGTGTGTGTGTCAGTGTACACACACACACACACACACACACACACACACTCATAACCTGCATACACCAACACGGACCACTACCATACACTGACCACTACCATACACTGACCACTACCATACACTGACCACTACCATACACTGACCACTACCATACACTGACCACTACCATACACTGACCACTACCATACACTGACTACTACCATACACTGACCAAACCACACTACACTGACCACTACACAACACTGACCACTACACAACACTGACCACTACACACTACAATGACCACTACACTACAATGACCACAAGGCAACACTGACCACAAGGCAACACTGACCACTACACTACACTGACTACTACACTACACTACACTGACCACTACACAACACTGACCACTACACAACACTGACCCCACTACACAACACTGACCACTACACAACACTGACCACTACACAACACTGACCAAACCACACTACAATGACCACTACACAACACTGCCTAAACCACACTACACTGACCACTACACTACACTGACCACTACACTGACCACTACACAACACTGACCACACCACACTACAATGACCACTACACAACACTGACCAAACCACACTACACTGACCAAACCACACTACACTGACCACTACACAACACTGACCACTACACAACACTGACCACTACACAACACTGACCACTACACAACACTGACCAAACCACACTACACTGACCACTACACAACACTGACAACTACACAACACTGACCACAGTACACTGCACTAACCACTAACAGACTACACTACACTGACCAGACATACACTATCACTGACGTCACCTACCTCAGCTGTGGTGTGCGGCGCCAGCACGCCCAATGTGCCCATCATAGCCATGCAGCCAGGGAGGAGGGAGACTCAGGAGAGGAGAGCCGCCGAGCAGGGATGTGGCGTGGTGTGCCCATCACACATATTCAGCCAGAGGAGGAGACTCAGCACTGCAGCAGAGCCGTAGAGAGCCGCCGAGCGGCATTGTACTTCCCGCCTTCTGAGCTTGCGTTGCCTGATGATGGACATCACACGTCCCCCGCAGGCCCGGATTGGACCATAGGGACGTCCATCATAGGCGCTGCTGCACGTTCCAGAAGGCGGGACCTGCTGTGTCTTCCGGACCGGCACGCTCAGAAATAGAATGGTCCCTCCCTGTTTGGCAAACATTGCAGCGGCGGCGCTCGGGGCTAACAACGCACTTCTTCATGCCCGAGACTCGGGGCTTTTCGGACACCCATTCGGGGCTCGAGCCCCCCTAGCCAGGGCCTAATGACGCCTCTGCCAATGGGGCAGAGGGACTCCCTATAAGGAAGTGAGAGGATCTAGCCCGCTCAACCTGCCCCGTCAGTCCTTCGCCTCTCTTTTTAGAGACCACGTGGTCGAAGTGCGTGCATGTTAACCCAATTTCGAGTGCGTGTAAGTGTGGTTGTTTTTGTGGGAGGGGGGTTGGGTGTACTAAGCGCAAGCTTACCTCGCATAGCACACCCACCGGGAGCCGGGCTGAGACCACCAAACTCAACTTACATGTAGCTGAGCACGGTATCCGAACCTCTAGCTGCAAAGGTGAATGGCTTGTTGTCAGCGCAGTGCCTATTGCGTCGACCCACCGCAGCTCCCCAATACTTGGTTGTTCATTGTATTTAAGATCTTCTTATGTGAGACCAATTTTTTATTGCATGTAGATGTATTTTTAACTAGATTTAAATAATCATACTTAAGTCATTATACAGTAAAAGGAGAGTATGCTCAGCGCAGAAGTTGATTACACATATGCACACAGTAGCACAATAGTTGGCATGGCCGATCCGCCCTATAGGCTCGATATGCAAGCCGCTTGGGGCCCGGCAAATCTACGAAGGGCCCCCCAAATAACTAGAGTCCCCGCCTATTAAGAAGTAATTTTCGCCCCCTCAACCTGCTTCTCAACTTGATGACTGCATGGGAGAAGAGGCAAGAAGTCAGCACCCCTTGCTTCTCAATGTAATGTAAGATGTCATTTCCGACAGCACAACACCCCCTCCCCCCACTTCTCCACTTTCTTTAATGTGACATGTCACTGTTGTCGGCGCCCCCAGCTTCACATTTTTAATGTGCCATGTCATTTAGCTTTGAGCCCCAGGGAGGTCATGATCGGCACTGAGATTTGCTCACAACAACAACCTAGTTAGCGTTTCACACAGAGGTGATCCAATGTATACTTGTTGTTTTTCCACTTACAAAACTTGTCCAAAGATAGAACAATTGCAGCAGCTTCGGTAATGGATAAAATCCATAGTTAAGCTTAGAAGGATTGTAAAAGCAGACAATTGTACTACACTTTTTAAAAAGGATGATTGATATTCCACTTTCAGGCCTCTAATCTTTTTGATTCATCTATCCCTTTTTTTACAATCTCATAGGCGGCGTACACACGACCGAGGTTCTCGCTGGAAACCAGCGAGAACCTCGCTGGAAGCTGCATTCCAGCGAGGACCTCGGCCGTGTGTACACTCTCGGCGAGCTTCCCGTCGGGAAGCCCGTCGAGCAGAAATAGAGAGCACGCTCTCTATTTGCTCGACGGCCCGCCTGGAAGAATGGCTGGTTGCCATTCCCGACGGGCGGGTCACCGATTTCGACGGCCGGCAGGGAACCTCGACGGGCGGAACGATGTGTTCTGCCCGTCGAGGTTCTCTGCCATGTGTACGCGGCCATAGGTCGCAATCAAGCAGCAGCGGAGCCTACCAACCCCACACAGTGCCAAGCCCCACCCTCGCCGGATGTGCAGGAAGTGCAAAATGCCAGCACATCAGGTCAGTGTCATACAGCACAGCTTCAGTTAATACATGTAGGCCTGCATAATTTTAATACATGTTTTGTCACAAATTTCAGATGGACGAGCTGTTGGTGGTGGCTTACACACTTCCAGTGCCCAGGTGCTCATTGGGGAGATAATGTCCTGCAGGGCACGAATTGAGGACGTGAACATAGCCCTGGACAAGATGAAAATGGAAAATGTCAAGGTGGACCAAGACCTGAAGAACATTCTTGATGTTCTGGGGAGGGTTTAAAAAAAATACCAAAATAAATAAATAAATGTAAATATATATATATATATATATATATATATATATATATATATATATATATATATAAAAAATGACACATGTTTAATTGTGATCCAATAAATATTTTAGGATACTAAAGATTCTCTGGCTTCTTATTATATCAATGCTGCCTAAAAGAACAAATGTAGATTTGTGTTGTTTCCATTGAGAATGCTGAGTATCAGATGTGGAAAATAGAACACTGGTCTTGCTCAGATCTCCAGCAAGAATCTGATGTATGTGGGTACCATTTTTTTATTTTATCCGGGGTGGCATACCATTGTGTTTAAAGCTTATAAGACGTTTCCTGAAATCTTATACCAATAGAACACTTATGGGCAAAAATACAGGCACGTTTCTATTGCTTATCAGTGAAGCTTGTTTTAATCGCCTTTTCCATTGTACTCGTATTCCGTAGGGTACCCCCCCCCCTTTCTAGTTGGAGCCATGAGTACATGAGGGAGGTTGCTCTAAGTACCGGAGCTCCAGCCAAGCAAATTTGTTGCAACTTTTAATCTTGCACAGTATTTTAGCAGCACTTTTTTGAACGCGTGTTTTTAAAAAAAAAAAAGGTTTCTGCTTAAAAAAAAAAAAACAGTAAAGTTAGCCCAATGTTTTTGCATAGTATGAAAAATGAAGTTACGCTGAGTAAATAGATACCTAACATGTCACCCTTCAAACTTGCACATGCGCTTGGAATTGCGCCAAACCTCGCTACTTGAAAAACCCCATAGGTGATGTATTGCAAGGTATAGGAGTATTGGGGTATTGTGGAGTATTGAGGTTATTGCGGATTAAGGGGGGTATTGCACAATATGGGGGGTATTGCAGAGTGTGGGGGGTATTGCAGACAGTATGGGGGGTGGTATTGCAGAGTGTGGTGTTGTATTGTAGAGTATGGGGGGTAATATTGCAGAGTATGGGGGGTAATATTGCAGAGTATGGGGGGTAATATTGCAGAGTATGGGGGGTAATACTGCAGAGTATTGCACAGGGAGGGATGGCTGGATCTGTGACTGCATTTGTTACAGATCCAGCCCACAGTGCTGGATCATTACACAGGACCCAGTGGCGATCCTTATCTCGCTGGGGCCCCAAGCAAAATGACATGGCACATTAAAAATGAGATGGGGGGGGGGGTGGAAGCTGACGACAGTGACAGGTCACATTAAAGAAAGTTGAGAAGCAGGGGGAGGGGGTGTTCTGCTGTCGGAAATGACTCAGCCAGCGAGTTTAGAAGCGGGGTGAGGGGGCGAAAATGACTTCTTACCAGACGGGGACTCTAATACTTTGGGGGCCCTTCACGTCTTTGCGGGGCCCTAAGCGGCTTGCATAGTGAGCCTATAGTGAGGATTGGCCCTGAAAATACCCTTTTTCGCCTATATACTTTGAAGAGCAGTATACAGGCGGTGCTAACAAGATAGGGAATGCAGGTTTCTTAAGTATAATCAGAACCATGTCATACTTTGCTCCTGCAACAAACTACATGACTCTTGTGCCTGATGAGGCCACTGATGTTCCAGTGGTGGTGGCCCGTGACACTGTCCATACAGGCTTTGTCCCCCAAAGTGCACGTGCTGTGTGTTAACAATATGTCTATTACTTAAGGGGTGGGGGGGGGGGGCATTACAATGCCAGATCTTGCCACAATAAATAATTTTTATGGGGAAGTAAAATTACAGAGAAAAGGGGGGTTGCCATCCGTGGCCTCCTTTTAACAAATCCTGTGCAGAACTCCTGTTCTATGAAGGCTTCCATAATTTCTGCAAGTCAAAATTTAGCCAAAAACATTAATGTCATTCAAGCATTAGCTTTATACCCATAACTAACCCACAAACTCATGCACTGATCATAAAGTTCAAAACTCAATTTTCTTCTCGTCGTACTGCACGATCGTGCGCACGACGTGATCTACCGCCGGCGAACGCCGTAACTCACGCGATTATCCCTTCATACACTGCGCATGCGGGAAGCTCCGCGTGTATCTCCGCCTATGACGATAGTTGTAGCAATTGTCACGCCCCTTTCCGGTCGGTCACTGGCACACTGGACTTCACTGAAGGCATGATGGAGGCCCAGGAGGAAACTGTGAGAGAGGAAGTTGCAACCTCAAGTGTGGAGAGAGGCCAGGCACACCCCAGGAGGAGCAGTAAACCAGCTTGCAGTCTCAGGTTTGCGGAGCTGGTGGAGATGGTGTCAATTCTAGAAGAATATGACTATGATGGCCAACTAGGGCCTTACAGGAAGCCAAAAAATCGAAAGGGGAAGATTATGGAGAAGGTGCAGAGGACTCTCTGTGATCAATTTGGGATACAGAGGTCAAAGGCCCAGTTACGTAATAAGTGGTCAGATCTGAAAAGGAGAAATCCAGAGGAGATAGAGAAAATTAAAAAATTAATCATAAGACGTAAGTAAATTTCATGTGTACTCTGAGTATTTATTTTTATTATTTTGCGGCATTTGCGGTATTTATTTCAGGTTGTGTATATATATGGTTCAAAAATAGATGTTTCAAGGTTCATGTTTGTGGGCATAATATTTGGTTGGTCATTCCATTTCAGTTCTTTTTCTGTGACAACTACTTTTTATTTAATGTACAGTTGTATTCAAAATTATTCAACCCCCACTGAAATTGCTTGTTTTGCCCAGTTTCACACTGATTTTGATCATCCTGACATCCTGCTTACAATTAAATCAAAGAGGCACGTGTAGGTCAGACAAATATAACATAACATTTCCAATGAAATAACCACAAATGTCTTCTCTGTGCTCACATCATTATCAGTTTTATTCAACCCCCAATTGACATGCAATCTTGGTACTTAGTACAACCACCTTTTACAGTTATAACAGCTTTTAAACTTGAAGCATAGCTTGACACAAGTGTCTTGCAGCGATCTACGGTTGTCTTCGCCCATTTGTCATGGGCAAAAGCATCCCGCTCAGTCACATTCCTAGGCTTGCGCAATTCAACTGCTTTCTTTAAGTCCCACCAGAGGTTCTCAATCGGATTTAAGTCTGGTGACTGCGATGGCCACTCCAAAATATTCCAGCCTTTAATCTGCAACCATGCTCTGGTGGACTTGGAGGTATGCTTGGGATCATTGTCCTGTTTAAAGGTCCAACATCTACCAAGCCTCAGGTTTGTGACGGACTGCATCACATTGTTATCCACTATCTCCTGTTACTGAAGAGAATGCATGGTACCTTGCAGACGCTGAAGCTTCCCTGTACCTGCAGAAGCAAAACAGCCCCAAAGCATGATTGACCCCCCGCCATGCTTCACAGTAGGCAAGGTGTTCTTTTCATCATAGGCCTTGTTCTTCCTCCTCCAAACATAGCGTTGATCCATGGGCCCAAACACTTCTAATTTTGTTTCATCAGTCCAGAGAACACAATCCCAAAACTTCTGTGGTTTGTCCACATGATTTTTGCATACTGCAGTTGAATATTCTTATTCTTTGGAGACAGCAAGGGGGTACGCCTGGGAGTTCTGGCATGGAGGCATTCATTATGCATTGCGAGCCGTATTGTCTTAGCAAAAACTTCAGTGCCCGCATCTGAGAAATATTTTCTCAGTTCCTCAGCAGTCACAAGGGTACTTTTCTCCACTCTACGCTTCAGGTAGCGCACATTAGTTGAAGTCAGCATCTTCTATCTGCCACGAACAGGTAGCGTTTCAACAGTGCCCTTTGCCTTTACTTTGCGAATAATGCTTCCTATGGTGTCTCTTGGTATGTTTAACATCTTTGCAATCTTCTTATAGCCATTGCCCTTCCTGTGAAGAGTAATCACCTCTCCTCTTGTCTTCCCGGACCATTCCCTTTGACTTCACTACGTTTCTAACCACACTAGTAAATCTCTCTACGGAGCCGACTATCAAAGTCATTTAAAAGCTGCCTGATTGGTTCCTTTTTAGGCTTTATTGCAGCTCCCTGACATCCACAGGTGTTTTCAAGACCTGATTGAAAACACTTCAATGAACCTCGTTTCCTCAGAGAAGTAGTCTTTAAGGGCCCGAATAATTGTGTAAATGAAGAATTCACAAAAGAACCATTTACGTTTTAGCACCCTCACCCCGCTTCTCAACTCGCTGGCTGCATGGGAGAAGAGGCAATAAGTCAGCAACCCTTCCTTCGCAATTATATGTAAGATGTCATTTTCTAAAGCAGAACACCCCCTCCCCCGCAACTTTCTTTAATGTGACATGTCGCTGTCGTCAGCGTCCCCCGCTTCTCTTTTTTCAAGTGTTATGTCATTTTCCTTCTGGCCACAGGCAGGTAATGATTGGCACTGAGCGTTGGCCATAAGAATAAAGCAGTTAGGGTGTCACACAGAGGTGATCCAGTGTATGCTTGTTGGTTTTCCATGTAGGAAATGGATAAAATCCTGTGTTAAGCATAGAAGGATTGCAAAAACAGACAATTGTACCACACTTTTCAAAAAGAATGATTGATATTCCTCTTTTAGGCCTCTAGTCTTTTAGATTTATGTATCCCTTTTTTTACAATCTCATAGGGGACAAGGAAGCTGCTTTTGCTGCAAATGCCAGAGACAAGACCCAGACAAGACCCACCCTCGACGGTTGTGCAGGAATTGCAGAAACCAGGCACATCAGGTCAGTGTCCTACAGCACAGCTGCAGGTAATACATGTAGGCCTACATAATTTTAATACATGTTTTTGTTCCCATATTTCAGGAGGTGTCGGAGGTGTTGGTGCCACGGTCGACACCAACAGTGCCAATGGCATTATCGGGGAGCTAAAGGCATGCCTCTCTGACCTCGAGGAAACTAACATATTTATGGAAAATGTCTTAAATAAAAAAAAAAAATTAGAACAAAAAATAAGGAATCTGGTAGAGGACCTAGGCAGGGATTGAAATCAAACATAAAAAAATAAAAAAAAGTTAAAATATCTTAAAAAAAAAAAAATTGAATAAGATGTAATTTACAATAAATATAAATAAACACTTTTTACGTGTGAGAGAATAAATATTTTTGGTTAATGAACAATGTCTGGCTTATTATTATATCTGTTATATCCTCGGTGTTGTGAGGGACACAAGACTCTGGTCTGGAACAATGGATGTTTATTTCAGTACAGGCTGTACACTGTAAAATCCATCTCAGGACATTACAGGTTGTATGCTTCCTACATGTGGTCTTTCTAAGATTGCTACTTTGCCCCTTGACTCTTGTCATCACTGCTGGGTGGAGCCAGCCTTAAAGTGCAAGTAGATGTCGAACCCTTCAGGTATAACATTATAAATGCTGTCTAAAATAAGAAATCTATTTTTGTGGTGTTGACATTGGCAATGATGTGTATTTAGTAAAGGGAAATAAACAGGACACTATGATAACGTAGGAGAAAGCTAGAATGAACTCAAATGATAAAAGAATCCAACCAAGAAAATTACTGAAACAGGGCCATACAATTTTGGCCTTAGGTACTGGTGGCGGTGTCACAACACTGCAACCCCGCACAGATACTATAATTGGACCGCTGAAAAGACCCACATGTAAAGTATTTCATAAAAAATTGTTATTAGATGCCCCTGTTACACAGGGGCAGCAAAATTAGGCCTTAGGCACAACACAACACTGCAACCCGTCCCAATAACGTTAATTGGTGCGCAACAAGGAGCCACGTGCAAAGTATTGCATCACAAATTTGTATCAGACGCCCCTTTTTTGAAAGGGGCAGAAACATTAGTACTTAGGCACTGGTGGCGGAGCCCAGAAATACAACATTTCTGTGCCTCATCCTCCTCCTCCTCCTCTCTCCTATCAGGCACCCAGGTAGAGTCAGTGCCCTCATCATCCCCTCCCTCATCACTGGCAGTATGCTCCAGCTGGGGGAACATCATCACTGCCAGATTGCTGTCCCTCTCGGCCACCCCCTCTCCCTGGGCTCACATCAATGCCTTCCTCTATCTTAGTTCCATCATCGGAGTCTTCAAAACTCTGCGCATCTTCCTGCAGCATGTACCCAACACTGTGTTGAAACAGTTCGGGGGACTCCTCAGGAGGACATGGTGGTACTAGGGAAGTATTGTGTGAAGCCATTGTGCAGAGGGAAGAGGACGCCTTGGCAGCTGCTTTGCCAGATAAACTTCGATCAGTCTGTGTGAGAGAGGATGAGGAGGATGAGGACGGCTTGGTCATCCACTCTACTAATTCCTCTGCATGTTGAGGTTCAACACGGCCAGCTCCCAAAAAGAAGGATGAGCGGGAACGGCCACGGCCACGTGTTGAAGAGGATGCACCACATCCACTACCAGCGTTACCTCTACATGCAGAGCCTGCTTGCCCTTGTGACTCTCTGCCTCTCTTTGTTCTCCTTCCAGACATATTGATATATATACCAGCACACGTACAGTGGCACTATCTGTGCTCAGGTGGTATATAGGAGCACACGTACAGTGGCACTATCTGTGCTCAGGTGGTATATAGGAGCACACAAACAGTGGCACTATCTGTGCTCAGGTGGTATATAGGAGCACACAAACAGTGGCACTATCTGTGCTCAGGTGGTATATAGGAGCACACAAACAGTGGCACTATCTGTGCTCAGGTGGTATATAGGAGCACACGTACAGTGGCACTATCTGTGCTCAGGTGGTATATAGGAGCACACGTACAGTGGCACTATCTGTGCTCAGGTGGTATATAGGAGCACACGTGCAGTGGCACTATCTGTGCTCAGGTGGTATATAGGAGCACACGTACAGTGGCACTGTCTGTGCTCAGGTGGTATGTAGGAGCACACGTACAGTGGCACTGTCTGTGCTCATATGGTATATAGGAGCACACAAACAGTGGCACTATCTGTGCTCAGGTGGTATATAGGAGCACACGTACAGTGGCACTATCTGTGCTCAGGTGGTATATAGGAGCACACGTGCAGTGGCACTATCTGTGCTCAGGTGGTATATAGGAGCACACGTACAGTGGCACTGTCTGTGCTCAGGTGGTATGTAGGAGCACACGTACAGTGGCACTGTCTGTGCTCAAGTGGTATATAGGAGCACACAAACAGTGGCACTATCTGTGCTCAGGTGGTATATAGGAGCACACATACAGTGGCACTATATGTGCTCAGGTGGTATATAGGAGCACACAAACAGTGGCACTATCTGTGCTCAGGTGGTATATACCAGCACACGTACAGTGGCACTATCTGTGCTCAGGTGGTATATAGGAGCACACAAACAGTGGCACTATCTGTGCTCAGGTGGTATATAGGAGCACACAAACAGTGGCACTATCTGTGCTCAGGTGGTATATAGGAGCACACGTACAGTGGCACTATCTGTGCTCAGGTGGTATATACCAGCACACGTACAGTGGCACTATCTGTGCTCAGGTGGTATATAGGAGCACACAAACAGTGGCACTATCTGTGCTCAGGTGGTATATAGGAGCACACAAACAGTGGCACTATCTGTGCTCAGGTGGTATATAGGAGCACACAAACAGTGGCACTATCTGTGCTCAGGTGGTATATAGGAGCACATGTACAGTGGCACTATCTGTGCTCAGGTGGTATATACTGTAGGAGCACACGTACAGTGGCACTGTCTGTGCTCAGGTGGTATGTAGGAGCACACGTACAGTGGCACTGTCTGTACTCAAGTGGTATATAGGAGCACACAAACAGTGGCACTATCTGTGCTCAGGTGGTATATAGGAGCACACGTACAGTGGCACTATCTGTGCTCAGGTGGTATATACCAGCACACGTACGGTGACCCCAAATGCGCTCAGGTGGTATATACCAGCACACGTACGGTGACCCCAAATGCGCTCAGGTGGTATATACCAGCACACGTACAGTGGCACTGTCTGTACTCAAGTGGTATATAGGAGCACAAAAACAGTGGCACTATCTGTGCTCAGGTGGTATATAGGAGCACACAAACAGTGGCACTATCTGTGCTCAGGTGGTATATAGGAGCACACAAACAGTGGCACTATCTGTGCTCAGGTGGTATATACCAGCACACGTACAGTGGCACTATCTGTGCTCAGGTGGTATATAGGAGCACACAAACAGTGGCACTATCTGTGCTCAGGTGGTATATAGGAGCACACGTACAGTGGCACTATCTGTGCTCAGGTGGTATATAGGAGCACACAAACAGTGGCACTATCTGTGCTCAGGTGGTATATAGGAGCACACGTACGGTGACCCCAAATGCGCTCAGGTGGTATATACCAGCACACGTACGGTGACCCCAAATGCGCTCAGGTGGTATATACCAGCACACGTACGGTGACCCCAAATGCGCTCAGGTGGTATATACCAGCACACGTACGGTGATCCCAAATGCGCTCAGGTGGTATGTCACAGCACACGTACGGTGACCCCAAATACGCTCAGGTGGTATGTCACAGCACACGTACGGTGACCCCAAATGCGCTCAGGTGGTATGTCACAGCACACGTACGGTGACCCCAAATGCGCTCAGGTGGTATGTCACAGCACACGTACGGTGACCCCAAATGCGCTTAGGTGGTATTAAACAGCACACGCACAGTCAGAGCGACTGCATTTCTGTGCAATTCAATAGCCCACTTGCATTAACAGCAACTGCCTTTCTGTGCAAATAAATAGCACACGTGCAGTAACAGTTAATGCATCAATGTGCAATTAACTAACACGTGTACACTAACACGTTAGAGCATCAAGCACAATCTCCTGCCTGACAGATACTAATAGCAGAACTAGCTAAGCTATACAGTTTATAAATATATTGACAACTCCTAGGGATGTGAATATATTCTTTACAAACTGTACATTTAACTATACTAACTAGTAGCCTCCCTGATCTATCTATCTATCTATCTATCTATCTATCTATCTATCTATCTATCTATCTATCTGAAAAGACACTGTGTCTCTCTAAAATCTATCTATCTATCTATCTA
This sequence comes from Rana kukunoris, assembly GCA_029574335.1. Taxonomy (NCBI): domain Eukaryota; kingdom Metazoa; phylum Chordata; class Amphibia; order Anura; family Ranidae; genus Rana; species Rana kukunoris. Next base: position 143,973,164 of record CM056052.1, read on the forward strand.
TCTCTCTCTCTGTCTGTCTGACTGCAAAGCAAGCAAGCCGGAACACACTACAAGAGGCCGCCCGGGAGGCGGCCTTTTATAGTGTGGGGCGTGTGCTACAGCCCTGAGCCCTAATTGGCCAAAGCACCCTGGCTTTGGCCAATTAGGTCTCTTCGTTTTTTGGGCGCTGTGATTGGCCAAGCATGCGGGGTCATGGTGCATGCTTGGCCAATCATCAGCGCGCAACGCCGCAGTGAATTATGGGCCATTGCGCGTCATGCGAATTTTGGCGTGAAGGACCATATTTGTTCGTTTTCGACGAACGATCGAACGGCCGATGTTCGATGCGAACTTGAGTTCGCATCGAATGCAAAGCTCATCCCTAATTAAGACAGTGCCCAACTCAGAGATGAGCCACATCTGTGCAGCAATAATGTGCAGAGTTCCTCTGTTAGAGGTTTTTCCCATCACACTACACAGTTGTAACTGATGTATGTTTTGCATTTAGAGGGATGTGCAGAGTCTTTGCCCACTCCACCAATACAGCATACCTCTGTTACCTGACTCACAGTAACAGAACAGGGTCCTGCTGAGCACATAGCAGGCCCAATGCATGCTCTTTAACCCTAGTGATCAGGCCTTAGATCTCCATAATGCTAATTTGCTCCCATTAACCGGAGGAGATGGACAATTAGGGAGGGAGTAAAGACACAGACCCCCTCGCTACCAGAGGACCAGTCACCTGACCAGGTACCACGCCAATGACTGGTTGCTGTAGCTGTTCCTTCTTCTGGTTATCCATGGCAACTACCTCCTCATCCTTGCCTCGTGAGTTAACCTTTTTATAGCGGTGTTAAAAAACACCCTATGGTGCTATTGCAGACCCGGGTTTTTTAGAAATATGCCAAGATCCAACATGCACCCCTTGAATAACTGCCAGGCTTAAAGCAGTTGAATAACTTTTATTGAAAATTCAGCAGAACATGTATAACAAGAAAAAAAATTACTTTCCCTAACTATCTTTAGTTGTGGCTTCCCCAGCATACCTGTATAGGTAAAGTCCTTTAGGGTAAAGTCCACACTTAAGTGGCAGTGTCGATCCATAACAATGGTGTCTTCTTCTGCAGCAGCTCTGTGAAATACCTGAAGATTACATGCTCTTTTTCCCATGCAGACTGCTCACTGTGCAGGGCCATTGTCCCTTTTTTATTTACAGCACAAGGAGAGAGCCAGAGACCAGAAAAAGCGAAAACTTGCAGAAACAGGTTTCCCAGCCTGGGCCAGCCATGACTACCTAACTTACCGTAGGCAACCTACCTACACCATGATTGTACAGGTGTAGCATACAATGATGTGGTTCTGAATACATGAGAAAATAGCTGAAATTCTCAAGAACTTCGTATGGAAATGTGGATCTGGACCACATGGTTTGAACACAACTGCCTTTGAATTTTGAAAGGTCCTTGTTGGCCCATTGAGTAGATAAACCATACAATTGACCCATTCTGTGTTGACTGCTAGCATGGATTCACCCCCTGGTTCCCTCTCCAACACTTGCATTTCTTAATATTAACCTTCCCCACTTGACTCTTTCCCTTTCCTTTTTTTCTTCTCCATTTTGTCTATCTTTTCAACTTTTTAACCTTCTTATACCATCACCTAAAACCACCCTCTTCATAGCCTTCACTCCATGGGTACATAGTCACAAACCAAATGTCGGGACTGTGTGAAGTGTTAGGCACAACCTCAAGTTTCGTCATGTGACTATATCCTCATACAGGTTCCTTTCTCCCAAATACTGAAAAGGACCTCTGTTTGTCAGGCTTATTGTATATGGAAATACAAAGCTATGCATCTTTTGTTCTAATAATGTTTGCATAACTGAGTTAAAGTAAAGAGTTAGAGTAAACATTGTAGAGAAATCCATGACGGTATGTTTCAATTTTCTGGCAATACACTTGTCAACTTATTGTGATTGCTAAAACTTCCTATATTGCTACAATATTGCAAACTTCTCAATGTTCCTTTTAATGGCATTTCGCTGTTCTATTCCATTACTTTCACTTATATATCGGATGAGTATTTGCAAATGAAAAAGCCTAACCTCTTACTCAGCATTTAACCTTGTAGTATCAATGGGCCAGATTCTCCAATATTTTCGGCGGCGTAGCGTAAGCCAGTTACACTACGCCGCCGCTGCGTACTGGAGCAAGTGCTTTATTCTCTAAGCACTTGCTCCGTAGGTTTCGCTTACGTCGCGTAAATCGCGCAGCGTAAACCCGCGCAATTCAAATGGGGCGGCTTGTATTTAAATTAAGCGCGCCCCCGCGTCGAACGAACTGCGCATGCGCCGGCCGGGGAAAAAGCACAGTGCGCATGCTCCAAAGGACGTCACATTTTCTCAATGTAAACGACGTAATCGCAGCGTACGCCAGCCCCATTGAGAATCGACGTACGCAAACGACGTAAACGACGCACAACACGACGCGGTCCCGAGGCCATACTTAACATGGCATCCGACGGGACACGACGGCATCCGACGGGACCTCGTAAGGTTACTCCACATAGAAGCTGGGGTAACCTTACGCGAACGAAAACGACGTACGCGACGACGGGGCGGCGTAAAAGCGATCGAGAATCGGCGTACTACTTCATTTGCATATGCAAATGAAAAAACAACGTAAAGGCCACCTAGTGGCCGGAGTTGTCATTACACCTACGATCCGAAAGTGTAATTGGATTACACTTGTCGGATGTAGAAGCGTATCTATGCAAAAGTGATGCACAGCATCACACGCATAGATACGACTAAAAAAAAAAGGCGATACGACGGGGTATCTGAGATACTCCGTCGTAACGCCTCTGAGAATCTGGCCCTATTAGTCTAGGTTTACTCCAAAAACAATTTGGTCTTAAAAAGAGATTGGCAGACAGTTTATCTAACTACTTGGAAGAAGAGAAGTAGCAGCAGTGTGTGATCTCAGTTGGGACATATGTTTCCACCCAGTGCTGTGGTCACTTCTCATTCATGCTTGCAGTTCCAGGAAACCATATTCTTCTGTTAAATAAATAACTGCTAGATGTCCAAGTGATTCACAGAGTAAAGCATGAATCACTTTCTTGACATTGAGAAGAAGATTGAGTAAAATCTGTAACGGATTACACAGTGCTTATCAGTAGTGATCACAAATTTAAACTGTTCTTGGACATGACTAGAGATGTACAGAACAGTTCGGCTGCGAACAGTTCCCGGCGAACATCGCTTGTTCGTGTTCGCTGCTGCGGGCGAACATATGCGATGTTCGATCCGCCCCCTATACATCATCTTTGAGCAAACTTTGACCCTGTACCTCACAGTCAGCAGACACATTCCAGCCAATCAGCAGCATACCCTCCCTCCCAGACTCTCCCACCTCCTGGACAGCATATATTTTAGATTCATTCTGAAGCTGCAGTGAGAGGAGGGACAGTGTAGCTGCTGTTGATTAAATAGGGAAATTGATAGCTAGGCCAGTGTATTCAGTGTCCACTGCAGTCCTGAAAGACTCATCTGATCTCTGCTGTAACCACAGCGTCCTGACAGCACCCCAAACAGTCCTTTTTAGGGCTAGTCCATCAATCTGCTTTTTTTTTGTAATCTAATGTGTGTTGCGTGCTTTACAGAGAGAGAGTGTAATTTTTTGCAGTAAGATAAAGCAGGCAGGCTAGTCAGTTAGAGTTACAGGGCCAGATTATCAAAAGAGATACGACGTCGTATCTCTGTTTCTGAGCCCGGGTATCTATGGGACTGATTCTTACAATCAGTTACGCATAGATCCAACTGGCGTAAGTCACTTACACCGACGGATCTTAAATGCAATAATACGCTGACCGCTAGGTGGCGTATATGCAAATGAGCATGATACGCCGATTCCCGAACGTTTTTGCGCCGTGTCGCCGTAATTTACGTAGTTTCCGTAAGCATAAAGTTACCCCTGCTATATGAGGGGTAACCTTGCCGGCGAACGCCATGTTAAGTATGGACGTCGGGACAGCGTTGTGTTTTTCCGTCGTTTACATAACTTGTTGCGAATGGGGCTGTGCGTTAATTACGTTCACCTCGAAACCAATGTATTTGCGGCGTATTATGGAGCATGCGCACTGGGCTACTTTTATGGCCGGCGCATGCGCAGTTTGTTCGGCGCGGGGCACGCTTAATTTAAATACAAGCCACCCCCTTTGAATTACGAGGGGATACGCCAGGCCATTTGCACTACGCCGCCGCAAATTACAGAGCAAGTGCTTGGAGAATACGGCACTTACTCCTGTAAATTGCGGCGGCGGCGTAATGTAAATAGCTTACGCTACGCTACGCCAATATCTACCAGGATCTGGCCCACAGTGTGTAGAGGATATACAGTGCCTTGCGAAAGTATTAAGCCCCCTTGAACTTTGCGACTTTTTGCCACATTAAGGCTTCAAACATAAAGATATAAAACTGTAATTTTTTGTGAAGAATCAACAAGTGGGACACAATCATGAAGTGGAACGAAAATTTATTGGATTTTTTTAAACTTTTTTAACAAACAAAAAAATTGGGCGTGCAAAATTATTCAGCCCCCTTAATTAATACTTTGCAGCATCCACCTTTTGGTGCGATTACAGCTGTAAGTCACTTAGGGTATGTCTATCAGTTTTGCACATCGAGAGACTGAAATTTTTGCCCATTCCTCCTTTCAAAACAGCTGGAGCTCAGTGAGGTTGGATGGAGAGCGTTTGTGAACAGCAGTTTTCAGTTCTTTCCACAGATTCTTGATTGGATTCAGGCCTGGACTTTGACTTGGCCATTTTAACACCTGGATATGTTTATTTGTGAACCATTCCATTGTAGATTTTGCTTTATGTTTTGGATCACTGTCTTGTTGGAAGACAAATCTCCGTCCAGGGGCGGACTGACAACTCATGGGGCCCCCGGGCAATAGAAGATTATGGGGCCCCTGGGCTTACTGATGGCCACCATGCCAGGAGGCAGTGCACAGATGGGGCAGCTAAAAACTTAGGATTTTCACATCGAAAGCATGTCGGTTTCAGACATATAAGGGACAGATGTAAAAAAAAAACACAGATTTTTACATACCGTCCCTAGTTTTACTGAGCCTGGCAACCCTGATGGGGCCCCCTAGTGGCATGGGGCCCTCGGGCAGTGCCCGAGTGACTCAATGGTCAGTCCGCCCCTGTCTCCGTCCCAGTCTCAGGTCTTTTGCAGACTCCATCAGGTTTTCTTCCAGAATGGTCCTGTATTTGGCTCCATCCATCTTCCCATCAATTTTAACCATCTTCCCTGTCCTTGCTGAAGAAAAGCAGGCCCAAACCATGATGCTGCCACCACCATGTTTCACAGTGGGGATGGTGTGTTCAGGGTGATGAGCTGTGTTGCTTTTACGCCAAACATAACATTTTGCATTGTTGCCAAAACGTTCGATTTTGACGTCTGACCAGAGCACCTTCTTCCAAATGTTTAATGTGTCTCCCAGGTGGCTTGTGGCAAACTTTAAATTACACTTTTTATGGATATCTTTAAGAAATGGCTTTCTTCTTGCCACATTTCCATAAAGGCCAGATTTGTGCTGTATAAGACTGATTTTTGTCCTATGGACAGAGTCTTCCACCTCAGCTGTAGATCTCTGCAGTTCATCCAGAGTGATCATGGGCCTCTTGGCTGCATCTCTGATCAGTCTTCTCCTCGTATGAGCTGAAAGTTTAGAGCAGTGGTTCTCAACCTTGGGGTCGGGACCCCCTTGGGGGTCAAATGATGATTTGCCAGGGGTCACCAATTCCTGGGCTGTTCCTGAAGCCTGCACTGTTCTCCCAGTGTAACAAAGAAAAAGGGAGAGAAAATAAAAAAAGAGAAAGCAAGAAAGCCAGTTAAAGGGAGGGATGGGGGAAAAAACAAGGTCTTGCTATAGAGAGAGATGAAAGGGAAAGAAAGGAGAACAAAGAGAACGAGTGGTACATCCTAAAATGTACCATATCAGGTTTTAATACTGTATAAGTGGAAAGCACTCAGGGAGCGCTAAATGTCTGTGGGTTAGGGGCGCAAATTACTTGTCTTGCCTTGGGTGCTTTCAACCCACGCTATGAAAATAATTTTACAGTTAGGGGTCCCCACAACCTGGGAAATTTTATCAAGGTGTCACGGCACTAGAAGGTTGAGAACCCCTGGTTTTGAGGGATGGCCAGGTCTTTGTAGATTTGCAGTGGTCTGATACTCAATATTATCGCTTGCACCGTGCTCCTTGGGATGTTTAAAGCTTGGGAAATCTTTTTGTATCCAAATCTGGCTTTAAACTTCTCCACAACAGTATCTTGGACCTGCCTGGTGTGTTCCTTGTTCTTCATGATGCTTTCTGCGCTTTAACTACTTAACGACCGCCCACCGTCATATTACTGCGGGACGGTGGCGCTGTCTCGCGGGAGCACGTAGCTCTACGTCCTATACTTTTCGGCCACTAGGGGGCGCGAGCGCGCCGCCGGCGGCCGGCGCGCACGCCCCTCGCACGCCATCGAGTCCCGCGTACGTGCCTGGCGGGTACGATAGCCGCCGGGCACCCGCAATTGCTCGTTACAGAGCAGGGAACGGGAGATATGTGTGTAAACACATACCTTTCGTTCCTGTCAGCGGGGGAAACGCTGATTTTCTGTTCATACAATGTATGAACAGAAGATCAGTGATTTCCCCTAGTGAGTCCACCCCCCCATACAGTTAGAACACAAATAGGAACACACTTAACCCCTTCCCTGCCCCCTAGTGTTAACCGCTTCACTGCCAATGGCATTTTTATAGTAATCCAATGCATTTGTATAGCATTGATCGCTATAAAAATGCCAATGGTCCCAAAAATGTGTCAAAAGTGACCGATGTGTCCGCCATAATATCGCAGTACCGAAAAAAAACGCTGATCGCCGCCATTACTAGTAAAAAAAAAATGTTAATAAAAATGCCATAAAACAACCCCCTTTTTTGTAAACACTATAAATTTTGCTCTAACCAATCAATAAGCGCTAATTGCGATTTTTTTTTTTTACGAAAAATATGTAGAAGAATACGTATCGGCCTAAACTGAGGGAAAAAAAAAATGTATATCTTTTTTGGGGATATTTATTATAGCAAAATGTAAAAAATATTGCATTTATTTCAAAATAGTCACTCTATTTTTGTTTATAGCGCAAAAAATAAAAACTGCAGAGATGATCAAATACCACCAAAAGAAAGCTCTATTTGTGGGAAAAAAAGGACGCCAATTTTGTTTGGGAGCCACGTCGCACGACTGCGCAATTGTCAGTTAAAGCGACGCAGTGCCGAATCACAAAAAGTGCTCTGGTCTTTGGACAGCAATATGGTCTGGGGCTAAAGTGGTTAAACGGACCTCTGAGACTATCACAGTGCAGGTGCATTTATACAGAGACTTGATTACACACGGGTGGATTCTATTTATCATCATTAGTCATTTAGGTCAACATTGGATCATTCAGAGATCCTCACTGAACTTCTGGAGAGAGTTTGCTGCACTGAAAGTAAAAGGGCTGAATAATTTTGCACGCCCAATTTTTCAGTTTTTTATTTGTTAACAAAGTTTGAAATATCCAATACATTTTGTTCCACTTCATGATTGTGTCCCACTTGTTGTTGATTCTTCACAAAAAATTACAGTTTTATATCTTTATGTTTGAAGCCTGAAATGTGGCAAAAGGTCGCAAAGTTCAAGGGGGCCGAATACATTCACAAGGCACTGTAAAGGGGTCCAGTGGTGCAGGGGGCTGTGTAATAAAAAGGGGCCCAGAGGTGCAGGGTGCTGTATAATGTAAAGGGGCAATGCAGAGAGAGGAGTCTGAAGAAGAGGAGTCAGAGGAGGAAGGTGGCTTTGAGGAATTGGAAGACCAACCACAGCAGGCATCCCAGGGGGCTTGTTGTCACCTTTCAGGGACCCTTCGTGTTGTACGTGGCTCAGTGGAGGAAGCCCCTCCTCTTTTGTGGGAGGAGTGGTCCGTGACCTTGACCTTTCAGCACATGCTCATTCAGTTGTGCATGGGTGCACATATATTCCCACAGCCTCATGACGAGGGAGCACTGCAGACCACCAAGCTCTGAGGAAAGGGGTACGCCCCTGAAACGCGTCAGCTCTAAACATCGATTTTAGATTCAAGTGATTATCAAGCTCTGCTGTTGCTGTTGGATTTCTGCTGTACTGTCTTTTTAAGCCTGATTTTAACTCCACATTGTGAGTATAATGATTGATTTTAATATTTTAATAAAAATTCATTTAGCAGTATCACACTAGGTCGGTGCGCCCTCCATCTTTTTCTTTTTCTTTTTCCTGGGTGGAGGAAGAGACATTCAATGACATCAGTGAGGACAAGGAACGGAACCTTGTGTAAATGGGGAGTTTACGCGGGTGTACAAATGGACTGTTTGCGGTTGTTTTTCGGTGCGTTAAACGGGGAGTTTGGTCTGTCACTGTGAACCCTAACCCTGTCTGTAACCCTAACCCTAACCCTGTCTGTAACCCTAACCCTAACCCTGTCTGTAACCCTAACCCTGTCTGTAAGTTACAGACAGGGTTAGGGTTAGGGTTACAGACAGGGTTAGGGTTACAGATAGGGTTAGGGTTACAGACAGGGTTACAGTTAGGGTTAGGGTTACAGTTAGGGTTACAGATAGGGTTAGGATTACAGACAGGGTTAGGGTTACAGACAGAAATAGAAAATAAAGGTCTGATGTGACCCTGCTAAAACCTCCATCCCTATTAGTACACAAAAAGACAAAAGGGGGCAGCCCTGGGACTTTGAATGAGGTGAGAGAGGTTTAGCCAATGTTCACAACCAACAATGAGACAAAATCAATTTATTATTTCCAAAGTGTTATGTAACAAAGTGGCAACAACAATCCTTGTGAGTTACCAGGCATAATAGCCAATGTACACAGCATAAATGAAAGTAATTATATAAAAATGTATTACAATTGTTATACATCAATGGGCAACAGTAAAACTTGAAAGTTGCAGGGCCAGTGGATGCACATATACAACAAACAGATAAAATGTACATACATATAAACAGAAATATGTAGACATAATACAGACATCAATATTATCCAGCATGTACAGGCATAAAACAAGCATCAATAAAGCCCTACTAGCTTCACAAGACCCTGCTCGCTTCTTCAGGGGCGGATGCATAAATGTTGTATCTGCAATGTAAGTGATAAAATCAATAGATGTATGTTGTTAAATGGGGGGCAGGCAGAATGATTGGCAAGAGAGGTCTGAAGAGGGACCTCATACTTACCCATGGGCTGAAATGAATTGCCAAACGCTGGATATCAGGATAGCAGCCGTGTAGTGCATCCAGCTCGGGAGCTGAGGAGACTGAGCAAACAAAAGCCACAACAAGGGAACATCCGGAGGATCAGCATGGTCTGGATAGAGGTATTTCTGACTGCAATCTCGACTAAGCCCCTTGTGATCATGTCTAGAAAGTATCTGCAAGGATGCACATTTATCAGAAGGCATCATGGTTGCAAAATTAGCTTAATGTGTAAGGTTATACTAGATGGAGTATAATCTATATATAAGAATGTAAGTAAATAAATTAAGCTTACTAAGGTATGTTAACATGAATAGACTATCTGAGATATTGTATATGCACGGATGCAAACCAACATGGTTACAAAGTTGGTATGGGCAGGGAGACTACGGGACAATGTAAAAAATATATAAATATTACATGTATAAAAGAACAATGTAACAGACCCAATAGGGGTAAGGAAAGTTGTACCTCAGTTTGTTCTTAAAGTTGTGAATGCTCTATCCAACCTTTGTGAAACAAAGTTCCAGCCGTGCTGAACGTCCAAGATATGCCCACAAGGGCCCGAAGGCTCCGCCCCCAGCATCATGTACGGGCGGTGACGCATAGGCGTCAGTGAGACATTCACCGCCAAAGGGGGTGCGCAACTGCTGCTACCACCCAACCGTCCAGGATGACCCACACAGCCCACACCTCAATGACATCAGGGAGACGTCCGTATAATGACCCACTAACCATTGTATATACAACAGGAGCTTCCAGGAGTGTAGGCAACAGGCAACCCCAATAGGGCCACTTTACAAACATAAGTATATTTCAGCGTAAGACTATATAAAGTGGAACCTTAAAGTAGATTTCCAGCCTAACACTAGCAAATCCTAAAACACTTCCATCTCTCATTCTGCTACCTATACTGCCTAACCTGTGTTAAAAAGATCTATATACTTACCTATTTTTAGGCCACTCTGGTCCGGTCATGTGATCCCCTATGTCAGTCAGCAGTGGCTTTATATGAGAATTCCAGGAGACGTGATTTCACTCATTGGCTCCAATGCCCCAGCCATTGTTGATGCTTATTACTCTCCCCTGCAGCCGCCATTGACTGACACAGGGGATCACATGCTTGGACTGAAACAGGCTAAAAATAAGTATACACATCTTTTTTACACAGGTTAGTCAGCATAGGTAGCAGGAGAGGGGGAAGGAACATTTTTGAGACTAGTGGAAATCTATTTTATTGACAAAATAATGTGAACAAACAGGCTTTTTTGTAAAGGCTAAATTATTCTTCTAAAACAATAAACATATTATACTAACCGGCACTGTGCAATGGTATTGCACAGAATGGCCCCAAACCTCCTCTTCTGGGGTTGCCCACTGGGGCTCTTTTTACCTGTGTGTGTGTGTGTGCCCCATATATCAAGTTGCTTGCCTGTGGGCTTTCTCCTGAGCAAGGTTGTGTGTGCCCACAGGCACACACAATGTAGCTCTGCACATGGCTGCAGCAAAGTGGGTCAGAGGTGGTGACATATTGCCTCTTTACTGTCTGTCAAACATCCCCTGAAAAGTGACACATCATGGATGAAATTATAGGATCTCATTTGAATGAGCCCTTAGAGCCCTTTTCAGTTCCCCTTACTTATTCAGAGTCCCCTTAGATCCATTTAGTTCCATGCACTGCCCAGAGCCTACCTCCCAGCTTCCTTTCCATACTTCATTCCACTGACATAGATACAGTTCGTCCTCCTCAGACTGCCCCAGTGATGCAGTGAATTTTTCCCCACTGACAGTGATACAGCACCATTTTTCCCTCTTAGCAGCACCCTCAATGGAGGCCCCATTTCTCCTCTAGTGACACCACCAATGCTGGGGTATTTTTTACTTTCAGTGACACCACCGAAGCAGGGACACTCCTTCATTCGAGTGATACCACCAATGCAGGGACTCTTCTTCCTTCAAGTGATACCACTGATGCAAGGACAATTTTTTCCTTTCACTGTCCATAGGGAGAATGTGGGGAGACAGGGAGAAATAAGGAGGATTGGGGGGAATGATGAGGAGGCTCATATTACTGCTGCCCCAACACCTGCTCTGGAGTCCACAGAGACATCGTCAGGTCTGGCTGAATTAAGGTCCCATCACCAGTGCCGGCCCAAGACATTGTGCTGCCTGGGACCAAGGATGAAATGCTGCCCCCCCCCTCCCCCAAAAAGAATTACGCCCACCAAAAAGCCCACACATTCATTATTTTATATCATGATAACTAAAGGGGACACGTCATGGCTCTATGCATGTATATAGGAATATAAAGAGGACCTGTAATGGCTCCATACATGTATATAGGAGTATAAAGAGGGCCTGTCATGGCTCTATACATGTATATAGAGGACCTTTAATGGCTCTATACATGTATAAAGAAGTATAAAGAGGACCTGTCATGGCTCTAAACATGTATATAGTAGTATAAAGAGAGCCTGTTATGGCTCTATACATGTATATAGAGGACCTGTCATGGCTCTATACATGTATAAAGAGTATGTGTCATGGCTCTATACATGTATCCAGAAGTATAAAGGTACCTGTGCATTGCCGGCGGCCACAATGTATTTTTCGCAAACTAATCAATGTACGCTAATTGTGTTTTTTTTGGTACCAAAAATATGTAGAAGAATACATATTGGCCTAAAATGATGAAGAAATTCATTTTTTATACATTTTTGGGATATTTATTATAGCAAAAAGTTAAAAATATATATATATTTTTTTAAATTGTCGTTTTTTTGTTGTTTATATTTTACATTTTTTGACTTACCCTCCATGCTGCTTTCTAGTATCTAGCTTCCTGCTGCACCTGCTAGGGCTGGGTCAATGTTCAACGTCGACGAGCTGACCACCCCCCCGCCCGAGTCCAGGCCAATCACATTGCAAGACAACCTAGCAGCAGGGAATCAAGAGGAGAGAGGGGGATTCTCTGGCTTGTTTAATGACACTCTAATGATGCTTGCAGCAAGGCAGGGGCATCTTTAATATTAACTGGACCCTAAGCAAACATTTTCTTGTGCCCCCTTCATGCAATTCCGCTCTCCACCCCCACATCATAAAAAACAAACCCCTTTTGGCCTGTGATAAAAATCCCCCCGGTGTTCTGAGACATACAATAGATAGCAGCTAGACTTAAAATCAGTTTATAGCAGCAAATCAGGCAGCTACCACAATTGGTTGCCAAAGGTTACCGCTCACTGACTGGTTGCTAGAGGTTACAGCACACAATGTGGCTCCCTGATTCATTGCTAGAGGCTATGTTATGTGTGCCACAGCGAAAAGTGGTCATGGTTAAAGTGGTAAATGCAATACAATTTGAGATGACTTACATTTTGTAGACATCATGAGATTTGATGTTATGCCGCTTCTAATTCCAAGGCTAGCCAGCAATGGACTGGCTGGAATTCTGCATTGGGGGGCAACCCCCCCCAGGACAGGTCTGGGGAAGTAAAGGTGAGATATGAGAGAGAGTGAAGAGAAGGAGATAGAGGAAGGAGGGAAATGGAGAGAGACAGAGAGAAGGGGGGAGGGGAAAAAGAGAGGGCGGCTAAAGAGGAGAAAGATGAAAGAAAGAGGGGGGAAAGGGGGGGAGTGTTGGGGTTGGTGGGGAGAGAAAAAGAGAGAGGGGAAACGAAAAGAGGAAGGGGAAAATGAGAGGAAAAGAAGGTGGATGAGAGAGAGGAAGGGGAAGAAGAAAAAAAAGCAGGAGGAGAAAGAGAGATATGGGAACAAAAGTGAAAGGGGGGGGACGACAAGCTGGAGGGAGGTAGAAGGGGCAAAGATAGAGAGAGTGAGAGGAGGGGAGAAAGAGATGGGGGGTAGGAGAAAATATATGGGGGGAAAACGATGGGGAGGAGGGAGAGAAAGTGAGCAATAGAGGGGGACGAGAGGTTGAGGACTGAGGAAAAGGAGTGAGACTGTTGGGGGGACCATGGTGTGGGGGGAGGAGAAAAAAAATAGAGGGAGCTAAAGACAGGAGATAGGAGGGAGGAAGAGAGGTGGAGAAAGATGGGGGAGAGAAAGAGGATGAGAGAAAGGTAGATGAAAGAGTGAGAGGGGAAAAAAGAATGGGGGGGGGCGAGAGAGTGAGAAAAATAGGTATGAGAGAAAAGGGCAGAGAGAGTGTGTGTGTGTGTGGGGGGGGGGGGGTAAGAAGGGGAGAGAGGGAGGAAGAAGGGGAGAGAGGGCGGGAGAAGGGGGACAGAGCAAGTGATGGTGGGGGCAAAAGGATTGTTCACCATTTATTGCCTCCCCCATTCAGACTGCATCCCCTTGGGTGGCTTAGGCAGCTATACTTGTATTAAATCTCCCGCCCAGCTGCATGTAGATCCCCTTTCATTGCACACTGCGGGCAATGCAGGGAGTAGGAGTGGGAGGGGTTAGGCGGATCCATATGACAGCGCAGTGTGGGATTGGACAGGCGGACACAGTGAAGTGAGGAAGGGGAAAGGTAGTGACAGGACACGGAGTCAGCGTTCTGGCAGGCAGCGGGCTCAGAATAGGTACTATGGCATCTCCTTCCAGCCAGTGGGGGGGGGGGGGGCGGGTGCTTGTGAAACTTTCTCCTCTCCTCCTCTATAGCGCCCGAGTGCCGCGAGCGGCAGGTTGTCAGCGGCGCAAGTACCCCCCTGATGGCGCCCTGACAACACCTGTTGTCCTTCTCACTTGCTGACTGCTCCATTCCGCTCCTCAGAGGCAGCGGAGTGGGCGGGCTGGCTGGCTGGCTGGCGGACGTCAGAATGCTGCCTCCCTAAAAATGTGCCGCCTGGTACCAATGGTACCACCCGGTCCCATCATAGGGCCGGCCCTGCCCATCACCACAATCCTTTAAAGTTGAAAAGGAAGAGTAATGTATCTCCAACCAAAGAAGTGAGAAGGAAAAGGAGTTCATGGAGGACTTTAAATGGAGGCTCAAAAAAACCAGTAAGAATCAATTTCCTAAAAAAGATTACAGGACCAATAAGCAGTGGATGTGGATGGATTATTTTTATTGTAAAAAAAGGATAATGTTTAATGTCACTTTAGGTTAGAGTGTTCTTAGTCCAAAATTACTGTTTGCAGCTAGGCTGTAACCAGTACGAATTTTGTTATCTGGGTTCACTGAGTTTCTCCTAAGTCCAAAGACATGGGGGTTGATTTACTAAAGGCAAATCCACTTTGAACTGCAAGTGCAGTCGCTTTAGATCTGAGGGGAAGATCTGAAATGAATGGAAGCTCTGCTGATTTTATCATCCAATCATGTGCAAGCTAAAATACCGTTTTTTTTTTTCTTTGCATGTCCCCCTCAGGTCTACAGGGACTTCCAAGTGCACTTTCAAATGCACTTGCGGTGCACTTGTAGTTCAAAGTGGATTTGCCTTTGCCATTGTTTTCTTCTGCCTATAGTGTTCTCCAGTGGATAGAAATAGAAGATGCTTTGTATTGGATTATGAATATTTATTCAACCTAGTGATATGGGATGGAGAAGAGAATAAATATTTGAGAACATTCTATCAGAATTTGTGACACCCCAGGTTTTTCCTGGTGATATGAGTGCAGTCCAACCCTTACCTTCCAGGCCTCTGCCTGGGAATGGTGTAGCTGCAAAGAGAGTTCAGTCTTTGGCTCCAAGGCCTTGCCTGGAAGAGGAAGTCAGAGCCAAGAAGGAACTCATTCTCTCCTTGAAATTCAAACTAATAAAAAAAAAAGAAGGATTGAAGGAACCTGAAGTCTGTTTGGTCGGTGTCTGGGTGCAGCTATAGGGCAGGTCAAGTTTAGGTTTGTTGCTACAGGTGGCAATATTTTATTTCCTTGCTCTTTATAGGAAAGTTACTTGCAAGTACTGAAAATTCCGCTTTGACCAGATTATGGACCTATTGTAGGTTTTTTGTTTTAATGAATATATATCTATATTATCTGTTGTTAGTTCTGCTTTAAAGGAGCCTAAATGAAATAAATAGGCTGCTATTGCTCATCTTCTTTTAAAAATAATTCTACCTGGCTGTGAATTCATTGCATGGAGCTGTAATATATTGTATAGTAGGCAATACAAGTCAGAAGGGTCAATTAACTAATGTTCATCAAATGCAATATTTGTGCTTTATAGGAAATGGTACATGCTTGAAATGTCAATGCGCTACCGCATTGTGAAAAATATCATAACTTTTTTGCAGTAAATGACACAATTGTACATTAAAATCAATTCGGAAAAAAAATAAAATGCATTAAATAATTACCTCTCTGTCTAGCCACTCAGTATTTAACAAATGTACAAGCTTAGAACTGAAACATTTAGCAGTGATATTACTACTGCTGCTAAATGTGACAGCTGCAGCTCAGAGCTACTGGTTGTCAGGGAGCCGGTTACCCAGTATGGTATGGTTCGAAGAGGATACGTTGACTGTCCTTTCCTGGCCGGCCATGCTACATGCTTGGATAAGGGTCTAGTATGGATTTTTAGGAGGGGACCACACATTATGTTTTTCTTGATTTTTGTGTGGGATACCTCCCTAAAATCCATAGCAGACCCAAAGGATCACAGTTTCAGCATTGCCAACCTGGCAATTAGCTTCTCTAGAAGGAGATATCACCATTTGCAGACTTAAAATTTCTCCCAGCATGTTTCCTTTAAGTAAATCACATCTCAGTAAATTACATTTCCAGCACAAACTCATGCTATCATTATGTATATTTTCATAAAGGATATGTCTGTTTTATTCATTTCCCTATCACCTGGAAGAATGATCTCACAGTGCAGAGTGATAGTTTTGTTCAGTACTTTTTCTAGGTTTCACAGAAGACTAAACAGTGTAATGTAATGCAAAGACAGTTGTAGACCAAAGCACCCTACGGATTCAGAGTTGGGGGATAAATCACAGCTATATTCAGATGTAAAAATAAAGCTGTGTCAACAGTCTTGTTTGGAATGGATAGATAAAGATTAGAAATCTTAACTGCCAAAGGCTCTTTTCACTACTGGTCATATGACCATGGGTCTAGGACAGTGTTTCTCAAACTTTTTTGTCTTGCCGCACCAAAAAGATCAAACATTTTCGTGGCACACCTTAAAAGATTTAACAATTTTTGTGGTAAAGAACTTATTTCTCTTAAGGTAACACTGTAGTGTAGAGTCTGAGAATACCTGGTGTAGACAACAGAGAAAAGGGGACAAGTGCCTCTAAGTCTAATGCCGCATACACATGGTCGGAATTTCCGACCAGAAATGTTCGATGTGAGCTTTTGGTCGGAAATTCCAACCATGTGTAGGCCCCATCGAACATTTTCTGTCGGAGTTTCCGCCAGCAAAAATTTGAGAGCTGGTTCTCAAATTTTCCGACAGCAAAAGTTCTTGTCAGAAATTCTGTATGCAGTTCCGACACACAAAAATCCTACGCTTGCTCGGAATCAATTTTACGCATGCTCAGAATCATTGAACTTCATTTTTCTCGGCTCGTCGTAGTGTTGGACGTCACTGCGTTCTTGACGGTGGCAATTTCTGACAACATTTGTGTGATCGTGTGTAGTTTGAGCCAACATTCTACTCTGAAGTAGTATCTCACAACAATAATTAAAAGAATCAACTTACACGAGGGCAGAAGTATACAGGCACATCATACATAGAAGGTGCTTCCGTGGTGCTGTTGAAGTTGGTACAGAAGCTGATACACAGGTACAGGACTCACGCTCTCTGGGAGCTTGAGAAAGGAGAAAGGACTATCGTGCATACTCTGAAAAAGCATTGCGCCATTTCCTCCCAGTGATCCACTTTCTGGAGGGCATTGCATGTCATGCTGTGCACCAACACTTGCAGACTGCCATCAAGTCCTTTTACCCTGGCCCTGTGGGTCTGACGGTCTGACCGCTGTTACAGTCTTTGCTGACGGCTCCCCAAAATATCCCACACCTGCAAATCTCTCGTAATAGCAACAAGAGGAGGACGATGGACAGCCGCACTCCAAGAGATCTTTGAAAAAAGATGGTCTTTAATGTCAAACTGGAACATGTACAATCACCACTACCACAAGACAGGACAGCCACCGCGTTTCGCACTTAACTAGTGCTTAGTCATGGCTTAATCTCTCGTGGCACATAGTTTGAGAATCACTGGTTTAGGACTTTTGGCTAATAATTTCTGTTAGTAATGTGAGCAGGACAGGAGCGAGCCTGTAGCAGTTTTTCACCCAGGAAAGGTCATCCCATCTGTTTTTGTTTATTTGTCCATCCCAGCAAGGCTGTTAACATTACTTTTGATTATAGTTCTGCCTTAAAAATGTATTTAAAAAATGGCTACTTTCCAATAATAGATATCAAATATTACCATCTGTGATCTCTCAGCCCTATAGTTTCTATGACTTATTTAACAAACTATTCCTTCACAACGCTAAATTAATGATTGCTGGGAAAAGGTAACAAAGATCAAAAAACTCAAATGGGCGATGTGGTGGGAGCTCCTTTTCTTCTTCTTTTTTTATAAGCAAGCTGTCGAAAGCAAAACCCATTGGGAAAAGAACACTAGCACCTACTAAGTGTAGCTAAGTCAAAGCCTATACCTAGAGGTTGGCCAAGTCCTGTTGTCATATCCTGGCTGATTGACTTAATGGGAGTAATGAGTGATGCTGGCCATACAAGAGATTAGGGGTTATGCATTAACAGTCTCTTTTTCATCAGACATTACCATTCACAATTATTTCCCAATGATAAATAATAAGAACTTTACCAAAAGTTTCCAGATTATAACCTATTTATTCTACATTTTAGCAAGCACAAGTGCTCCTATGCTATGTGTTGCCTCATTAGTGATATATACACTCAGAAATCATTACACAGACTTGTCAGAACAGTTTGTGTCACTCAAAGGTCTCTTTTTACATATAGTCAACCTGAAGGGTTAAGCATGGTACGCATTATTAGTCTTCTTCCATTCAACCCAGGTCCGGTTGGAGCCGCTGTACTAATTATGCAAAGTTAGTATAGCGATCTCCTCACTGAGCTATTGTGTTCTGACAGGACGACAGCCCCCCTGTCATAACGCTCTGATCAGTACTTTCAGCCATTAGCTGAGAAGGCTGATCGGGAGTCGGTCTGTTGCAGGTTTTCCAGCATGCACGTCCCGCATACACATGGTCAGAATGTAGGCTTTTCTGGCCGGTGTCATCTGACATTCAACCCGTGTGTCCCCGGCTGAAATATCATCTTGTAGTAACATTTTGGATTTTGAGCTTTGTTAGCAAATTGGATCACTCACAAGATTGTTAAAGATGTCCTCAACTTAAAAAGTGAAGATCCTACAGCGTACATCTAGAAATGAGTATTTGTGCCTGGGCTGCAGCCTGAAAAAACTTGTCTCAAATTCATCCTGAAAACTAATAGTGCACTTTCTAGTATGTGAGGATGCCTAGGCACTCCTGTGCCTTTAGCCTCATAGCTGAATATTTGCAGTGAGAGATCCCACCTCCCGAGTGAGCTATAGTGATATTGCTTGTGTGCTGCTCATCTTCTGGCAGTTCAAGGATTTCCCTGCTTCTGCTTAATCCATTCTGTTGATATGTGCTTACGGCACCTTTCTTGTTGCTTCTTGGTCATTTCCCCACCAGTTATTAGTTTGCTTGTCATCGGGGGATACCTCTAAGGAAGGAAAACCATGCCTCTACTAAGACGGATTAGCCATCTGATCATCACCGACAGCTACTACCCTTTGTTCCACTTGACCCTTCCTTCTAAACTGTAAGCTCTAACGAGCAGGGCCCTCTGATCCCTCCTGTATTGATCTGTATTGTGACTGTACTGCCTTCCCTGATGTTGTAAAGCGCTGAGCAAACTGTTGGCGATATATAAATCCTGTATAATAATAATTAGGATAGTAAACAAATAGTACAGCTCTACAAATAAATATTCAAATATCAGACAAAATCAATTTGAGAAATAATATATTGAAAGAAAAGTCCAATCATTAATTCAGCCACCACTGTGATAATGTGAATGGGATATTAAAATGTTTTCCGTGCTTGTCCATCCATGCACATAAGTTGCTCACCTCACGACTATGACCCCTGCATTAAAAGGAAGGACAAAGCAAGCTGAATTCCCTCAAGGGATAATGTCTCCAATGATCGCTTGATGACTCTTCACTCCACACCAAGACCACACTGATCCTTGGAAGCACCAGGTACGTGTATGGGAGCAACACAAAAGCACACACAAACTAGTGCTCTTCGTTTTTAAGATTACATATGTAGACAAAATAAAGGTATTGCATTTACAACAGCCAGATTCCAATATGGCCACAGGATGAAGTCATACTCTGGGCTCCACTCCCCTATATGCGTTACGTCCAAGGCGCAGGCTTCCTTAGTAGGAATGCTGTTTACCCACTCAAGATATACACTCTGATGCTTGTGCCCTAGCAACAGGCATCAACAAATCGCCACTTTCAAGCTGGAAGCAGCCAGAGCAGCTAAAATGGACAACAATGCCCAGCAGTGCCAAAACAGAAAGATAAACAATGAAAAAAAAGGGGTGAATCATCACATGGCCACCTTTTTTAGCATTGATTTAAAAACAAATTTTATTAATATCATTATTAAACTACACACTAAAAATATTAACTTGTACAAAATAATAATAGCTGAAAGAAATAACTCTCGCAAATATAAGGAAGGTCCTCACAAACTGAATAAAAATTTCACCCAATGTAATGTATAAAATATATTATACAGTATCTCACGAAAGTTAGTACACCCCTCACATTTTTGTAAATATTTTATTATACCTTTTCATGTGACAACACTGAAGAAATTTGGTAAAATGTAAAGTAGTGAGTGTACAGCTTGTATTACAGTGTAAATTTGCTGTCCCCTCAAAATAACTCAACACACAGCCATTAATGTCTAAACCGCTGGCAACAAAAGTGAGTACACCCCTAAGTGAAAATGTCCAAATTAGGCCCAAAGTGTCAATATTTTGTGTGACCACCATTATTTTTCCAGCACTGCATTAACCCTCCTGAGCATGGAGTTCACCAGAGTGTCACAGGTTGCCACTGGTGTCCTCTTCCATGCCTCTATGATGACATCACGGAGTTGACGGATGTTAGAGACCTTGCACTCCTCCACCTTCCATTTGAGGATGCTCAATAGGGTTTAGGTCTGAAGACATGCTTGGCCAGTCCATCACTTTTACCATCAGATTCTTTAGCAAGGCAATGGTCATCTTGTAGGTGTGTTTGGGGTCGTTATCATGTTGGAATACTGCCATGGCCCAGTCTCTGAAGGGAGGGGATTATGCTCTGCTTCAGTATTTCACAGTACATCTTGACGTTCGTGGTTCCCTCAATGAACCGTAGATCCCCAGTGCCGGAAGCACTCATGTAGCCCCAGACCATGACACTCCCACCACCATGCTTGACTGTAGTCAAGACACACTTGCCTTTGTACTCCTCGCCTGGTTGTCGCCTCTGACATTGATTTCAAAACGATGTCTATGTTTGGGCGATTATGTATATCAGATCTCTATGCAAAGGGAGTAATTTCTATCCTTTTATATAGCTTTGTTGTCTGCCCCTCAATCTCCCCATCCGCCATATGTTGAGTGACTTGACTTTGGATCTCTCTCCTGACGATTGGGCAAATATTTGGCAAGCGACGCACAAAGCATCCCAAAATGTTGCGGCATTGTAAACATCCTATAATGTAATCTCAAGGTGGTATTTAGTACCTTATAGGATAGCAAAATAAATTCTGGGTGACCCGTCATCCTGATTCAAGAATTGTGGAGAGCAGGGCATAAATCTGCATACGTGGTGGACTCGTTCCTTTGTGCAATCTTTTTGGGCAGAATTTTTTTATATGCTATCCCACCTATTTAAAACAAACCTTCCACTTAAACCACACATAGCAAAGTTGAATGTTGCACCCTCAGAGCTGACCAGGAACCAATCTCGCCTCCTCTTTTATGTCACGATCACTGCAAACAGACCATTGCCAGATCATGGAAGTCGCCTACCCTTTGTACAATTGCCACTAAAAACAGGGTTACCTAGGCAATGATGCATGCCAACATCGAAGCAATACACTAAGGCCGCGTACACACGATCATTTTTCGGCATTAAAAAAAAATAAAGTTAGCTGAAAAGAGAATGAATCTTTCATTCGTACATGCTAAACTGGAAGCGCTAGATAAGAATGGGCTGGAGAAATTCGATAGTATATGGAAACCCTGGGCCATATACTATACTTCAGACTCTTTTGACTCAAGAGTTCTCATGTCATGGTATTGATACCCTTTCATGGAATATAGTAAAATAAATTAACCCTCCTCTTATGTTAGGGTCAGAACCGACCCGTTTTCAGGTTTTGAATGTCTATAAGTATCACATAAATGTGTTTATTGCATCAAGATTTTTTTACTTTGTCAGGAACCTCTATTTAAACAATGTAATAGAAAAATAATCCTTTTCACTAAATTATAAAATACTGTGGTGAAAATTAAGACGTTAATGGTGTTAGGGTCAATTCTGACCCAGTTATAATATAGAATTATAGGACACTAATAAGTGCCAAAACTGAAATCATAAACACTCTCTCTGCTTAGTAACACTGACAGCCAATCACCTCTCAACCCTGTGAGCTGTAGTTAGGGAGGGGCCTATCTCTTTGCCTGCTTGTCTGCTTCTCTAAATAAAGTAAAGAAACATAGGACCAATACATTTCAGAGTTGCTGACTTTATTTTACCATTTTTTACATTTGAAAATGAGAGGTATGCTATCAAAAGTAAGGTCTAAGGCAGGGGTGGGCAACCTCGGCCCTCCAGCTGTGATGAAACTACAAATCCCATCATGCCTCTGCTTTTAGGAGTCATGTCTGTGATTGTCAGGGTCCTGCAATGTCTCATGGGACTTGTAGTTTCACCACAGCTGGAGGGCCAAAGTTGCCCACCCCTGGTCTAAGGGGTCACACCAAAAATATTAAAACCAATCTTTTCAAGGATAAAGAAGCCTAACAAGGTAACCAAGAGGTAAGAAACAAATTGGATGATAAATAATTGTTCAGAGGGTATTTTATGGCTGATTTAAGACACGGGTCAAAACCGACCCGTTAACATCATGGATAGTAACAGAAAGCTAACATAAGAGGAGGGTTAAGTGAAAATCCACCTTCTGAACAACACTACCCTCTCCCTTCCCTCCTTTTGTCCCCATTTCCTTTTATTTATTTTATGTCTATTTAAATCTGTATAATACTTCAATGCCAACAGTATGTTAATTTCTGCACTAATCTGTATTTTAATATTGCATCTCATTCTTAATTGTTGTCATCTAACATACTGTAATTTTTGTGTGATTGTGGTTGGTGCTAG
Source organism: Rana kukunoris (assembly GCA_029574335.1). Taxonomy (NCBI): domain Eukaryota; kingdom Metazoa; phylum Chordata; class Amphibia; order Anura; family Ranidae; genus Rana; species Rana kukunoris. The sequence continues at coordinate 143,995,860 of CM056052.1, forward strand.
TGGAAAAAAATATAAAACTATTAGGTGTGCTGCAATTTAGAAAAAAATGGGTCTGTTTGCCTAAAAAGGGAATCCAGTCCCAATAGTGTATAAAGAATAAAGTGAAAACTGCGCTCCCCTATATTGTTATTATTCACCTCCTATTGTGTTGCTCTTAGTGCTATGTTTTACAGTGATATCGTGTCATACATGAAAAACCTTAAAAAAACTTAAAAGATCCAACCGTGTATGCAAGTTCGCTAAGAGGGTATCAAAAAAAGCCTTTTCCTAGGGTCCTCCCTGCTGATCTGCAGCCAGAGTGTGGGGTTGTACAGCAGCCTCAACGCGTTTCGCAATATTATTGCATCTTCAGGAAGCTACTGTACTGTTCCTACTTATCTATATGTATACTGTGTTTGATTTGAACACAGGGGGCGGATCTCTTTCAAATCAATACCCACTCAGCGAACTTGCATACACGGTTGGAGATGCTTTGTGCCAGCATAGGCACTTTTAAATGTGAGTGTGATATCTATCAGTTTTTTACACAATAAATTTGTTTTAAAACAATATCACACCATGTGGAGCACCTTTCTTTTCCTGTGAAACACCGTAGGCGAAGACAACATAATAACCCACCCAATTCACCTGGCAGCAGGAGGAATAACGCTATAGGATTGGTTATCCTGATCAATGAACCACAGGCCTGAAATATTACAACATCTGGTGAGTGTCCATTTTTAATGGTGATGGGATACCACATATTAAAGATAATCGAATAATAGTCTGAAACCATTGCAGAGGCACACTGCTGGGGCAGAATATTGGACGCTATAAAAGAACTCTCACAAGACACGTTTTTGTAATTTACATAGGTGTTAAACTGTAAATGCATATATCTTTTCTTAAATTTTTCAATTTTTTTTTTTACTTTTTATTGTTTATGTTGATGAGATGATAATTTGGATTTTTTAAGGTTTTTCATGTATGACACGATATCACTGTAAAACATAGCACTAAGAGGGTAGAGCACCCCCAACAAGGAGAATACTCCACTAGCAACACAATAGGAGGTGAATAATAACAATATAGGGGAGCGCAGTTTTCACTTTATTCTTTAACATACTGTAATTGTTGTAATCTAATATCTCAAAATAAAAAACATTATACCGAAAAAAAAAAAGTTTTTCCAACTTCATCATTAAAACGACGTTGCCCACACAACATCGTTTTTAAGAAATTATCTAGCAAAGCGCAGTGACGTACAACACGTACAACGGCACTATAAAGGGGAAGTTCCATTTGCCGTTGGGCTGCTTTAGCTGATTCCATGTTAGTAAAAGACGATTCGCGCTTTTCTGTCTGTTACAGCGTGATGAATGTGCTTACTCCATTATGAACGGTAGTTTTACCAGAACAAGCGCTCCCGTCTCATAACTTGCTTCTGAGCATGAGCGGGTTTTTTACATTGTTTTAGCCCACACACGATTATTTTTTACAACCCGAAAAACAACATTGTTTAAAACAACGTTAAAAATGCAGCATGTTAAAAAAAAAAATGTTGTAATTTTTCAGAACCTGAAAAATTATGTGAAGTCCACACACGATCATTTTAACCACTTAACGACCGCCCACTGTAAATATACGTCCTTTTTTTAAAGATGGGTAACTCGGTAACGGCAGCAGCTGCTGCCACAACCGAGATATCCATCTCTTCAGTGAGTGGTCCTTTCAACGATAATGGCGGTCTTCGCGAGATCGCCGTTATCGGTGGTGGGAGAGGGGACCCGCCGCTCTCCTGCGCCCTCCGCCGCTTACCGGAGCCACCGATAGCGGCGGAGGCGATCAGGTCCTGTGTCTTGCTGTGTGGGGATGCGAGTGAGAGCAAGAGGGCCCCCACCCGTCCCCATATCTCTGCTGGGCAGAAGTGACGTCAAAACGTCAGTCCCTCCCATGCGTCTTAAAGAGACTTTTTTTGTTGTCATTTTTTCAAATAACAACATTTTTTTTACCCCAGATCTCATATTTAAGAGGACCTGTCATGCTTTTTTCTATTACAAGGGATGTTTACATTCCTTGTAATAGGAATAAAAGTGATACATTTTTTTATTTTTTTTATTTCAGTGTAAAAAATTATTAAATAGATAAAAATAAATAATAAAACAAAAAAAATGTTTTAAAGGAGAAGGTGATCGCCAGCTGTCTGGAGCGGTAGCAGGTGGAGGGCATGGAGGGCTTTGACTCCAGTGACCAGGACTTGAGGAGAGGTAAGTATTTTTTATCCTCCATTCGGTGTGTTGCATGTGAGGGGGTGCAAGGGGACATGTGACAAGTGTGTGGGTCCACCAACATGTGAATGTTTTGTGTCATCCACAGATGTGCTGGAGGGAGCTGGGCCGTCGTCTGTCGGTCTCCGACCCATGCCATACCCGGAACATACTCTGCCTCAGCCTGACCCCCTGGGAAGCCCGGTAATATTGGTGGAGCGGAGTGCCCACACCTCTCCTTTGGAGATTGTTGAGGAGGAGCCGGTGGATCGCCACCAGGAGGAATGCCTCTATTTTGAGGAGGCTTCCACCTTCCCCGGACCCTCAGACACTTCCTCACCCATCAGGGTAACCCCATCCAGGGGAACCTCCTCCCAGTCTACCCCCTTTAGGGCTACCCCTTGCGGGCGGGCACAAGCCTCTCCATCCCCCAGGAAGGCTTTGAGGAAGACCAGGGGAGTAGCTGGATCCCTTCAAGAAGGGCTGCAGAGGGAGCAGGCCTGGCAGACACGCCACATGGGTGCTCTTGCCTGTGACCTGCGCCATGTGGCAGACAGCCTGGCCTTCTCAGCCAAGACCCAGGCTGAATGCACAGACGCTGTGCAGCAGTGCCTCACACAGCAGGCTCAGCAAAGCAGCTTGATCTCTGACTGCCTGCAGGATGTGAATGCGAACTGCGTTGCCATGGTGACATGCATGGGTGATCAAGCCCAGACCCTGGAGGCCATGCGTCACCACGTGGCGGCAGGGGGTCCCTCACCATCTAGTGACCAGGGCTCCAATGTGCAGGCCAGCTTGGAGCAGCATACCCAGGCAATTGGGGAGCTGCAGGCCTCGCGGCGGAGGTGAAGAGCCTGGGAGTGGCTGTCCAGGCCAATACTGCTGCCATCGAGGCGGAGGGAAGGCAGACCAGGTGCCACCAGCGGCAGACCACCACCCACCAGCTGCGGATGCAAGCGGAGACAAACTCTGTCCTCACACGCATTGCCCTTGCGTTGGAGGGCAGGCAGCCAGCATCTGCCAGGAGTGACAGACCAGGGGATGAACCTCCTCCTGATGCCCCACCCGAGGCTATCCCCAGACAATTGAGAAGCCGTTCCCGTGGCACCAGGCCTGGTCCACGAGAGGGCAAATGACTGCTCTTTTTTTTTTTTAGGTTGGACGTGCACAGAGGTATGTGCCGTTCTCCTGTAAGGGCATGCCATGTCGGACAATGGCATGATCCCTTTTTTTTGTAGTAACCGCACACGGTTAGGAGTGCAGGCTACAGTGTGACTGGTGTGTGAATGTGTGGGTGACATTCCTGCCAGCAAGGCGTCACCTTGGTTCGTCGGGGAGAGGTTATCCCCCACGACCGTGTGAATGTGGTATGAATGGACAGCAACATCATTGGTGCCTTGGCGTGGCCTTGCTGCGCCCAAGTCCCGTGCAGTGGACTTGGGCTAAACCAATGTGAGGTGGATGTGGTGTGTGTAAGCTAGGGACCACAGTGGTGTGCATGCGTGCATTGTCCGTGTGCCATGATGAAGTGTTTAACGTGCAAAGATACGTTCCATGAGGCAAATCCTGACTGCTGTTCCTTCAGCAGATGGGGTTGCCTTAGGCAGGAGGAGACTGTGTGGCTCGGGGGTCAGGTCATCACATATGTCAATCTCTAGGCCCTTTGGGGAATACAACAGGGCCCCCCGGAATTATCCAGGCATCGGAAACAGGACTTCAGGATGCCAAATGTGCGCTCCACCACTGCACGGGTACGTATGTGTTCCGCATTGTATCTTCTCTCTCCTCTGGTATGGGTATCCCGGTATGGAGTCAGGAGATGGGGCCCAAGTGCATATGCCGAGTCACCTGGAAGGGAAAAGACAGGAAGATGTTAGCCGTGCATGTGCCCCTTGTGATGTCTGCATCATGGGGTCAGACAGTCATGCCTGACACCAATGTCACTCACCAACCAGCCAGCTGTCCTTGTACACGTTCTGTTCGAATTCTGTTGGGATGTTGCTTTGATGGTATATGTAGCTGTCGTGGCTGGCCCCGGGGTGTTTGGCACAGACGTGCCATATGAAGCATTGGGCATTGGCTATCACCTGTAGGTTGATGGAATGCCACTGCTTACGATTGCGGTATATGTGCTCTGTGGCACGGGTGGGCCGTAGTGCCACATGTGTGCAATCAATGGCCCGATGGTGCGTGGGAATCCGACAATTCTGTAGAAATCCTGCATTGCCTTCTGCCGTAGATGCTCATGGGTGGGTTTGATCATGTGGTGGGACATGCGTGTGAGGATTGCGGGGACAACCTGATGCACACATCTGCTCATGATGGATTGTGACATCCCAGACACGACTCCACTTGTTCGTTGGAAAGATCCACTGGCAAGGAAATGGAGTGTTGCCAGTACCTTGACCAATGGCTGCACTGCATGTGAGTGTTGTGTCTGGCTGGTGATTTCATCATGCAGGGCTGTGGCTAAATCCAGGATGGCATCAGGGCTGAATCGGAAATCGCTGTATCTTCCTCATTTGCATATTTAAATAGGAAATCACTGGGAGCGACAAATGCGTCCAGCGTAACAATGCACCCATGATACGCCGGTGTAGGCAAGTTACGTCGGTGGACTGAAGCCTGTTTTTAGGCGTATCTTAGTTCTGTGGGCATGGCGCACAGATACAACGGCGCATATTTATACTTACGCAGCGTATCTCGAGAATGTTTTCCGTTGAACGCAGAATTTCTGCTTTCAGGGGTCACATCATACGTGTATTTACGCCAATGCACATAAGCATTGGGATTTTACACTACAGCATATTTTAATTTCTCAAACCTTCCATATGCGTTATGCTTAAATGTTAAACTTGTTCAGGGTTTTTTTGTTATATAAATTTGTAAATACAGTACATAGGAATCATAGCACTTCTTCAATGCACCTGCTTTTAACCTAAAAATGCTGAGATTTTTGTACTTAGCCTGCTGACCAGCTGGGGAGTGTGCCATAAATGTTGTATTCTGTGGATTGCCCTGACTGTGTACATATTTTCTGTGCTAGTTATACACTGTTTCAATCAGCTGCTATTCTTGCTTTGTTGGTTATTGAGAGGATGAACCAGTAAAAGGATTGCATTGCTATAATACCCAAATAGTACATTAATAATATTCTGACTTTACGCCATTTTTTGTTTTTAATGCTTATGCCACATACACAAGACCGTTTTTCATGACGAGAAAAATGCAATTTTTTAAATTGGTCATTAAAAACGATCATGTGTAGGCTCCAGAGCATTTTTCTCGATGGGAAAAATGGCCATTAAAAATTTAGAACATGCTCTATTTTTTTCTCGTTGTTTTCACATCGTATGTAGGCTTTAACGGTGGGGAAAAAAACTAGCATGCTCAGAAGCAGGTTATGAGAAGGGAAATTTGCATTATCAGCCCAAAGGGTGTTGCCAATCGAATGGAACTTCCCCTTTATAGTACCCCTGTACGTGTTGTACGTCACTGCACTTTGCTCAAGCATTTTTTTTTTTTTTCACGATCGTGTGTATGCAAGGCAGGCTTGACAAGAATCACGTAGAGAAAAACTTTGTTTTTTTCCATGGCATGAAAAATGGTCGTGTGTACGCGGCTTTACTATAATACCAGTCACATTTTCTTACACAAAGTTCACTTGGACAGTAAACGTTTCGCTAATCAGAAATCAGCAATCTTGCATAAATTGAATTTCTTCTCTTGCAAACAATGTTTTGGGATTAGTTCTATAGATGAAAACATGCAAACATGCCAACAACACTATTCCATTCTATCCCCACAGACAAATGACTCAAACCGAATATCTCAAAGTAGGAAAGTGTTTTCAGAGATAAATTAGTAACAGATCACAGATATATTAGGGCTGTTACTGATCAAAATTTTTGTGTTCGATTAATCGTTGTTTTTTTTAATCGATTAATCGACTAATTTCGATTAATTATAACGCACAGATCCAACTACTTTTAGGTGATCTCCTTGCAGACCGATTCCCAGTGCAGCTACCAACCACTGGAAAAATGGATAGCAGGATACAAAAAACACACAAAAGGCAGCGCTCGATGGGAATAGCATTAAAACTTTTATAGTCTTCAAGTAAATAACCAAAAAAATATTGCACTGGAGATAAAAATCGATGTAGCTACATAAACTGTAAAAATGGTGCGAGTAATACCAAATGGTACCAAAAGCAGTCATAAAAACATGTAGCTAAGTATGATACTGGTATAAAAATGTGTACAACGATACCACTGCTGAATCCAGATGAGGAGGGGTTAACATCAGTATGTCGGCATGTAGATGTCCCATGAAGGGAACTATCACAACTCCCAGTGGATGGCTGTAGAATCCCAGGTTAATAGAGGGAAGTGATAGAGGGAAGTGTAACGGACCTTGCGTGTGGCAGATAGTAAGGTCCCGCCGGCAGGCAGATATAAAGGCACAGCAAAGGAGACCTTCAGATGGACACAGAAAGCCCTGCCGGTGTCCATGACGTTACCGGATCTCCGACGGAACTCCCTGAAGGCCCAGAGGCCGGCGGAGAGTTGAATACCAATCAAAAGAATTTTAATCGATCAAAAAGATTTTGATCGATCAAAAACATTTAAGATTAATCGATTAATTAAAAGTTAATTTGCACAGCCCTAAGATATATAGTATTAAACCATAATTCCATGCATTGGCATGTTATACATATTTTTCATTGCTCCATTTTGGACCAATGTATGGATGTACATGACATACCTGGCCGATGCCGCTGGAAGCTGGAAATTACTTAGGAAGACACCACTGGTCCACTTAATTCCAGGTCCCGGGCTGAGCAGTCAGCCTGATGTATTGTGAATACCAGGGGTTGGCCAGTCAGTATTGCCACCATTAATGGTTTGCATTTTACAAATGAATGCAAAGAGTTCTCTGATTGGACGAGGTGAAGAGAGTGATGTCACATAACAGTATTAAGAAAAGTATGTGGGGAATGTTGGCAAACAATATATGAATAATTGCCCAAGGATCATCATCAGAAAATATATTTTCTGATGATATATATATCAACCAAAAAAGGAAAAAAAAGAAACATGAGTTCAAGGATAAACACACATAAGCACAATGTCACATTTAAAAACAATATTTATTACAGATATCTTTCTTTAAAACATCACAATAATGATCATAAAAGCATTAGGTAAAACATTGTGAGAAAGAGTGGTATGCCCACACCGCCTCTCTATCTCCCCCAATTGGAGCATACTGAATCTTTCAATGGTGCCTTTTCCAAGCATCTAACCTCCTGGAGGAGAGCAGCCACTTAACGCATGTCCCAGAAGCAAGTTGAGATCACTGGGGTAGCAGTCTACTTCGGCGATTTTCTACTTCCAGTGGCATCAGCCGCTTGTGCCATATACATAGTTACATTGGTCCAAGTTGGACCAATATAACTACAGTTGTGTAAAAAGTAATTGCCCCCTCCCATACTGACTCATGAATGAACTGTGATTAACCACAATTTTTTGGAAATCTGAGTTAAATTTCACTTGCCACACCCAAGCCTGATTACTGCCAGACCTGTTGAATCAAGAAATCACATAAATATAAGCTGTTTGACAAAGTGAAGCACGCTAAAAGATCACAAAAAGCAACACATCATGCCACAATCTAAAAACAAATCACAAACACATTAGAAATAAAGTAATGTTTATGCATCAGTCTAGGGAGGGTTTTTAAAGCCATTTCTAAGACTTTGGAACTCCAGTGAACCACGGGGAGAGCCATTATCTACAAATGGAGATAACTTGAAACAGTGGTGAACCTTCCCAGGAGTGGCCGGCCTACAAAAATTACTCCAAGAGCATGATGGCAACTCATCCAGGAAGTGATAAAATAACGCACAATATCATATCAATATTCTAAAAGAACTGCAGGCCTCACTTGCCTTAGGTAAGACGTGTGTTCATGATTCACCAATAAGAAAGAGACTGGTCAAAAATGGCATCCATAGGAGAATTCCAAGGCCAAAGCCACTGCTGACCAAAAAGAACACAAAGGCTCATCTCACATCTACCAAAAAACATCTTAATTATCCCCAAGACTTTTAGGCAAATATTCTGACAAAAATATTACTTTTTGGAAGGTGTGCATCCCGTTACATAAAACTAATACAGCACTTCATACCAAGGACATCATAAAAAACAGTCAGCCATGGTGGTGGTAACATGATGGTCTGGGGCTGCTTTGCAGCTTCGGGATCTGGACAACTTACCACAATTGATGAAACCATGAATTCTGAGCTCTACCAGAAAATCCTCAAGGAGAATGTCCGACCATCAGTCCGTGACCTCAAGCTCAAGTGCACTTGGGTTATGCAGCAGGACAATGATCCGAAACACAACAGCAAGTCCACCTCCAAATGGTTCAAACATAGCAAAGTGTAGGTTTTGTAGTGGCCTAGTCAAAGCCCAGACTTGAATCCAATTAAGATGCTGTATCATGACCTTACACAGGCCGTTCATGCTGGAAAACCCTCCAATGTGGCTGAATTAAAACAGTTCTACAAAGAAGAGTGGGACAAAATTGCTCCACAGCAATGTAAAAAACTCATTGCCAGTTATCGCAAACGCTTGATTGCAGTTGCCAGGGTGGCACAACCAGTTATTGAATGAATGAATGAAAAACGTATATAGCGTGGCAAATGCGAACTAAATTGCCTCTGGGCGCTGGTTGTTCCTGTCTCTCATGGCCTCAAAAGAGCAGAGTTTTAATCTGTCTTCTGAAGGTCAGGTGGTTCTCCTCCAACCGAATGCTGGTTGGTAAAGCGTCCCATAGTCTGAGACCTTGGAAAGCAAACCTTCTTTCTCCTTTGGACTTGTATCTGGCTTTGGGTACCTTGACCAAATTTGGGTCGGTGGATCGCAGAACGCGATTGGAATTGTGGGCTTCTATCTTTTTGCATAGATATTGCGGGGCCCTCCCATGGATGCACTTATGAGTCAGGCAGAGTGCTTTAAAAGCAATTCTGTCTTTTACTGGCAACCAATGAAGAGATCTCAGTGAAGGTGAGATTGATTCCCAGGGTTTTTTCCCAGTCACAAGTCTGGCGGCCGTATTTTGAACGACTTGCAGACGAGCGATTTGGTACTTAGGGAGTCCGAGGTAAAGGGCATTTGCATAGTCCAGTCTGGAGTTCACAATTGTTCCCACCACGACTGCTACGTCTTCTTTGGGAATAAATGGAATAAGTCTGCGTAGTAGGTGCAGCAGATGGTGAGATTCGCTGACTACTTACCCTATTTGTGCGTCCATTGTCATGTAGGTGTCAAAAATGACCCGAGACTTTTGACTTTGGAGCTAGGTGTGATGATTTGGTCCAGAATGGGCGGAGGTGTCCAGGTTGTTGCCAGTTGACTCTTGCGATTGGCGTGAAACAGGAGAATTTCTGTTTTGGAACTGTTGAGTTTAAGATAACTCTTATGCCGCGTACACACGATCATTTTTTGTGATGAAAAAAAACGACGTTTTCTGTGAAGTAAAAAACGACGTTTTTGAAACGTCACTTTTCAAAGACGATGTTGCATACACACCATCGTTTTTTTCACAAAAAGCGAGGTTACGTTCACCACTCTTTTCCATTGAAGCTCGCTTCATAACTAGCTTCTGGGCATGCGCGGGTTGAAAAACGTCGTTTTAAACGATGTTTTTGCTACACACGGTGACTTTTTGTGAAACAAAAAACGACGTTTTGAAAAACGACACAAAAAATTCAAGCATGTTGGAATTTTTTTTTGGTCGTTTTTTTTAAGACAAAAAACGACGTTTTGCCCACACACGATCAATTTAAATGACGTTTTAAAAAACAACGTTTTTTTTCATCGCAAAAAATGACCGTGTGTACGCGGCATTAGTCATCCAGTTTTCTATCAAAGAGAGACGATTCTCTAAACTGAGATGATGATCCTTTTTGTTGCAGATGCGAAAATACAGTTGGGTGTCGTCTGCATATGAGTGATAAAGTAGTTGTTGACTACTAATGATTTCAAAGAGAGGGCGAAGATAGATGTTGAAGAGCACCGGTGACAGGGTGGATCCTTGAGGGACTCCACATGATACCGTGCGTTTTTCAGAAGTGAAAGGTCCCAATTTCACTGTTTGTGATCGGTTTTCCAAAAAGGAGAAAAACTATCGTAAATCACCGTCTGCGACTCTGGCTACTTCAGCTAGCCTAGTCAGTAATAGTTATTAAGTTTAGGGGCAATTACTTTTTCACATAAAGCAAGACAGGTTTGTACAGTTTTTTTGCCCTAATACATAAAACCATAATTTAAAAACTGCATTTTGTATTTACTCGGGTTATCTTTGTGTAATAATAAAATTAATTTGATGATCTGATTCATTCAAGTGTGACAAATATGAAAAAAATATAATAATCAGAAAGGGGGCAAATACTTTTTCACACAACTGTATGTATAATATGCCAATGGCTGGAATTTTTTCTTAACATAACAGTAAGAGAAGTGGTCCATCAGGGGCGCACAGGCACCACCTGTAAATGGCGCTTGTCACCATATTGCGTTCAATGCTGGAACGCATACGGCAGCGCACTAAGCTACGAGTAAGCATCGCACGATGTGAAACATGTCAGCCTTTTTCCCTTGTCCACTTCTTCCTTTTTGACTGCATGAACTTTGGTTGTTTTTCCAATTGAATTTTAGTTTTTTATGTTCTGAATAAAGACATTGGCCCAGATTCAGAGAGAATTGGATTCTCGTAGCGTATCAGAAATACACTACGCCGCCGTTTTTTACCTGGCTCTACGTGGAATCCAGGTAGATTTTGTCCAGTAAACGACGGCGGCGTAGTGTATTTCTCCCGTCGCAATCCATCTAGACGAGTAGGGGGCGTGAAGCATTTAAAATAGGCGCGTTCCCGCGGCGATCGAACTGCGCATGCTCCGTTCGCAAATTTCCCGCCGTGCATTGCGCGAAATCACGTCGTTACGTCATTCGTTGTTTGAGTAGCGTCGTTTACGGACATTTCTATTCCCGAACGAGTTACGCAAAAAAAAAATTAAATTCGACGCGGGAACGACGGCCATACTTAACATGGGCTACGCACCGTTAGACCAGCAAAAAGCTGGTCTAACAGTACGTAAAAAAAAAACAGACGTAAGCGATTGCGAAGACCGCTCGTATCTTCGTGGATCGCCGTAAAAACACATTTGCATATCCCGACGCATGAAAACGACGCGAACTCCTCCCAGCGGCCGCAAAAATATCGCAGCGTAGATCCGAAGGCTTACGAAGACGTAAGCCTCTCGGATCGAAGCCCGAAGCTGCCGTATCATGGTTTGAGGATTCAAACTAGTGATACGGCGCGCGAAATTTGAAATTACTCCTGTCTAACACCAGTTAGACAGGCGTAATTGCTTTATAAATCTGGGCCATTGTTTTTTGAGGAGTGCGGCGGTCCAGGATTTTTCTTTCATCCCATGCAAATTGTGCACAGCCAGCAACCTCTTGGTTCGTTGGGACGGAAGCAACGGGATTATTAGTTTTTCAGAGCGTTATACTTTTCTTGACCACGCACTGACGTCATCGCCCGCATGCGTTGATATTACATGTTGTCCTATTATTGTCTGCCGTATCCAGACCATGCTACATACAAGATACTGGCATATCCCCTCAACTGAATAGCAGTGCAACCTGGATCCATGATACCTCTTAGTTACTCACTGCCTCCTTCCACGCTGCCGATCTTACTGCTGTGGTTAGGGACATTTTAAGATATCCTGCACCAGGAGACCCACCATTACAGAATCCCATTGCTGCTACAATACTCTGCGTACTCTCATCCTCTGCAAACTGATAAGTACCAATACTACTATGCTGCTTGGCATTACTCGTTGTGCTTTCAGGTAACAGTTGTGGAAAATCTTAAAGGCACATACACTCTCAGATAATTTAAGCTAAATCTACTTGTCTCAAGTAATTGCATACAGTATTTTTATATGCTACATGCTTGACATTTGTTATTAATTGTATACAAGCTTATGCCCTAAAATACTGAACATGTTCACTGTACCTTTTCAACGCTAGGGGTTGAAGGCATGTTGTAACACCTCCACCCTTAGTAGCTCAATGCATTCTTATATGTGAAAGAGATTATGTAGTGAACCCCCAAACTCCTGTTCTCTGATTGGAGTGATGCCTGGGGTCCAGTACTGATATTAACATCGCATAGAGAGCCGCATTGAAATCTTTCCTAACCCCTGAATCGCCTCTGCACCAATCAGGAAGCGCGGGTCTGAGACCCGTTTCCCAATTGGCCGAAAGGAGAAGCATTCAGATTGCCTGCCGAGGAGGAGGGAGGAGGTGGAAGCCGCCGAGCAGGGGAAGGACAAGCTGCTTATGATGCCTGTGGAGAAGAGTCAAGGAAGTTGCTCCTGTGATTGCCCACCATGAATGGGGCAAGTACACCGTGCACCGACCGACCTGACCCAACGGGGATTAGCGGGTGCACTGTTTGCCGCCCCCTCCCCAAAAGAAAAAATTACCACCAGCCATCACTGGGTTTACTGAATGCTGGTTTATGGATAATACTATTATAGAATACACGAAACACGTTGGGTATTTAGGATGTAGCTTCATGCAAAATAGGATTCTATTCAGATATACTCAACCATTTTATGATTCATATAATCTTAGATCCATTTTTTAATATTCCGCTCTGTGCTGCCCAGTCTACATGTGTACATTATTATTCATACTGTCTGACAATTTTATTGCATTATTTTACGATTTGTTACTATGTTCATTTTTCATTATGTATGGTTGTACATGCTACCCACCAATATATGATATTATGTGCAGTTGCACATGCCACCTTCATACATGTGATACATACTATCATGCACCCATGCAAATAAAATATGTCCTATGTTATACCCAACCTCAATCAGTCAGCTGCTTCATTCAAAGTCCCAAAATTTCCCTTTTCTTTATAACCATTACACGGGATGGAAGCAATTTTCCCATATGCTTCATTTAAAGTCCCAAATCTCCTTCATATTTTAATACTATTATAGAATAGAGGCTGTTTACCTAAAGTAAATATGTATACTTTGAAAAGTGTATGTTCACTGAGTAAATAAATTGAATACCCCTTCAGGAAGTGGAGCGAGTCCAACAGGAGATCACCAAGTAAACAGCTGTAGTACTCAAACATCAGGAAGAACAGAGGGTGGCCTGTTTCTCTATTTACCTTGTTGTTGTAGGCCCAAATCACGTCCCCCTCTGACCCTGGTCAAAAGTCTGTGACATGCCCAACAGGGTGAAATTGAACTGTTCACAAGCTCCATTGTCATTAGAATGGTAAGAGGTAGCTTGTGACTTCCGGATACCATTAAGGTGTCACAGCTCGGACATGATCAGTGACTCAAGTTCGGGCCTTAATTCGAGAGTATACTTTTGGTATAGCCATATAGTTAAACCATGTGTTCCCAAAACAATTTAGTTATGGTCAAGGTCATTTGGTCCTTTGTGGGGCCTACCGCAGTGGACGTGGTGAAGTGATCAACAAAGACCAGGGCATAATGATAACCTGAGTGGTACTTAACATGTCCAAAGTGGTCACACCGCCAGCACTTCCGGTCTTCATCAGGGTCCCTCCACAACAGATTCATACCCTTAGAAGGGATTACTGAATCCTGTTAAATGTGGACATCTCTTGTTTCAAGAAAGCCACGTCCTGAGCGGGCTTGCTTTTTGCCATCTATATGGCCGACAAGGATGATGGAGCCAAGGCCTCATCTTTCAGGTGTAGCGGTTCATGCTTCCTGTTCCCCTGCAATCATATCCAGTACAGCATTGTTGAATGAGAGAGTGGGTTGCACTTTCTCACCACTCAGTGAACCCTCAGTAGATTTTCAGTGAAGTGGTCATATCAGCACAGCTGTGTAAATCCTTCTTTAGGCTCTTCCACAACTTCTGGAGTGCTTCTACAAACTGGGTGTGGTTTTGTCTTCTTGTTGCCTACAGGCAAAGAACCTCCACCTTAACTCTGGAACCTTCATGTTCTCTCCAAACAGGCCCTCCAGGCGTTCTACAATTTGCTCCAGGCTGGCCTGGTCCTCTTCGGGTAACACAACCACCGCTCGGCAGGCATCATCCCCAAGGGATCTAATAGTAAACTTTGTGATCAGCAAGGAAGGAACCTGATACTAAGTGCAGTCATAGGGGGCACTGGATGACACTGCATGCTTAGGATGATCTGGAATCACAAGTCATGGAGTTACAAATTTGTGAAGTGCAGTGTTAATTTTTATGTCATACTTCGATTTAGTTTTAATCATAGTCCTTTGACTAAAATGACATTTTAGTTTTAGTTGTATTTCAATCATCTGAGTTGTTTTTTTAGCCCATTAAAGTCTCCAGTACAGTTTAGTTGACTAAAATCCCCTATATTTTAGTTGACTAAAATTTCCAGTGCATTTTAGTTGAGTACAATTGAATAGGTTTAGTTAAGGTGTAATGCATTGTTTAAAGAGGAACTGCAGTCTGCTCACATCATTTGTAATAAAAACATATTTACCATTCTGAAGCTTCCCTCCAACCACTTCCAACCACTTTGCATATTATTTTATATATACTGTAATTCTGTATTTGCCAATTATGCTGCAGAAATCTTCCTCCACTGAGTCTGGCTGCAACCATTTTAACACTGGGCAGCTGAAGCTGCTGTCTGTTAACTACCTGAATTTACACAGATACACACCTCCAGCTATGCAGCTCTCATTGGCCCTCTTATGACTCATCCCCCCTCCCATACTGGCAAACTCTTATGAGAGGGAGAGCTGTACATAATGTCATAAGCCTAGGCTAATGACCAGACATGAATCAGGAAGTTGGCTGTATAACCTATTTACTGGCAGAAAAAAAATGTTTTACTATCCAAAATTAAAACAACAAGGGCCTGAGGAGATGAAAAAATGACTGAAGTTACGCTTTAAGCATTTCTCTAGAATTTCCAAACTCCTGCAGTACAAATCTAACATGTAGAGGGGATGGGTAAGTAAATGGGAGAGAGGGAGTGCACAGGGCAGGGAACTGGTCTAGGGAGGCTGTTATAATACAGTGCTAAGCGCTGCTATATTGCTATATTCTCTTCTTCTCTTCTTGGATGTTGACTCGATGCTCCCTCCCGCTGTAATACCAGGTGCGCAACGATTTATATAGGCCTCTTATGACGTCACAGTCCCAGAATGCTCCGGCAGAAGGCACCGGAGAGCGGGAAAAGAACAGGGGAGCGCGGAGAGCAGAAGAAGAGAGCGGAGAAGACAGAAGAAGACCCCCAAAGTCAGAAGACCCCGGGAGAGCGGAGAAGTGGGAAAAAGAACCTGTCCTCATCAACATGGGGGAAGGGTGCTTTGGGGGTGGGGTGGCCGCAGGGCACCCCCCTGCCCCAGAGCACTTACCTCCCCATGTTGAGGGCATGCAGCCTGGCACGGTTAAGGAGGGGGAAAGCGCTCGCTCATCCCCACCCCCTTTCCTGACCGGCCGGGCTGCTGCTCGGATACTGGTCTGGTATGGATTTTGGGGGGACCCCATGCAATTTTTTCGGCGTAGGGGGTTCCCCTTTAAATCCGCACCAGACCCATGGGCCTGGTATGCTCTTGGAGGGGAACCCATGCTGTTTTTTTTGTTAAAATTTGGCGTGGAGTTCCCCCTCAAGATTCATATCAAACACAGTGCCTGATATTGGCAGGGATCCAAGTCTTGATATATCCTACTTTGCTCTGTGACATTGGTCCTACACTGATCCTACATTGGTCCTACATTTATCCTACATCCATCCGACTTTCATGAACAGGATACTACTTTGCTCTGAACTTACTGTATAGTCCGACTTTCAATGAGTGGGGATCCGACTTGGACCCCTGCCAATATCAGGCAGTGTGTTTGATATGAATCTTGAGGAAGAACTCCACACCAAATTTTAAGAAAAAAAACGGCATGGGTTCCCCTTCAAGAGCATACCAGGCCCATGGGTCTGGCGTGGATTTAAAGGGGAACCCCTATTCCGAAAAAATGGCGTGGGGTCCCCCCAAAATCCATACAAGACCCATATCTGAGCAGCAGCCCGGCCGGGTGGGGACGAGCGAGCGAGCGCCTCCCTCCTTAACCGTGCTAGGCCGCATGCCCTCAACATGGGGAGGTAGGTTCTATGGGGCAGGGGGGCACACATGTTGATGAGGACAGGGCCTCTTCCCGACAACCCTGACCGTTGGTTGTCAGGGTCTGCGGGCGGGGGGCTTATCGGAATCTGGGAGCCATGCCATCACGAGCAGCCACTGTGCCATCAATTGTCACCACTGTGCCCATCAATTGTAACCACTGTGCCATGCCAAACGCAGCCACTGTGCCAAACGCAGTCACTGTGCCATCAATTATCGCCACTGTGCCCATCAATTGTCGCCACTGTGCCCATCAATTGTCGCCACTGTGCCCATCAATTGTCGCCACTGTGCCCATCAATTGTCGCCACTGTGCCCATCAATTGTCGCCACTGTGCCCATCAATTGTAGCCATTGTGCCCATCAATTGTAACCACTGTGCAATCAATTGTCACCACTGTGCCCATCAATTGTCGCCACTGTGCCCTGTAAAATTCTGCCAGATTGCCCCCCCCTGCACTTACCTTTTTGGGGTCAGCCATCCTCCTTTCACGGCCCCTCAATGTCTTCTACCGCCCTCGATGATGCTTCAGCCAACCAGAACCAGTGAACCTGATTGGCTGAGACGCCTGTCAGTGTTAGCCAGGGAACGCACCCCCTGTGCTTCCCCTGGTTAACTATTTGGAGCCGATTACAGCCCTCAGGCTATAATTGGAAAGCCTATCAGAGCCAAAGCCAACCATCTGCCATTATTCAGATGGCCGGCGCTCACCAGGGGGCCGGCCATCTGTATAGTGGGCGGCAGCAAGAATACATGGATTCATGCAATGCATGAATCTATGTATTGTTGATCAGTGGTGGTGCAGGAGAGAGAGGGGATGGCCCTCCTGTGCCCTCTATGGACGCACCGCCACTGGTAGCCAGGCTGTGAAGTCATCAAGGAAATTTAATACCAGTCCAGGGGCCCATCAGATTAAAGAAATTGGAGCGAATAGACATATACAATGAGCTTCAAATGATAGGAAGGACAGAGAGGGAGGAGAGTGAAGAACCTGGAAGGTGCACAGTGTGAATAGGATTCCCACTCCACCTCCCTTGCGTCCACTAGGTAGGGGAATCAGTCCAGAGAAGGCCGCAATGGGAGAGGGAAACAAGAGAAACTGTGTACTATTCATGAAGCCAGTTTTGGGTGACAGCAAGTAGATTAAATGAGTTAGTGACAAAGAGGTCATGAGCAGAGGTGAGTTTGTTGCAGACAGAGCTGGCATTCCAGAGGGAACAGAAGAAAGGGGGGGCAGGTTTTGGGCAGAGGAATGGAAACTAAATTGTGTGGATTGCGCCTGTTGCCAGAGGGTATAGGGTTATGGGTGATTTTGGGCACAGTTAAATAAAGAAGCCCCAGGGTTTGGGGATATACAGTATCTCCAAAGGTTAGGAGAAGCAGAAGGGTGAGGGAGGTAATGTAAGATAATAATCAATCATATAATGTACCTACAGTTCTGGTTTCGTTTTTGCATGCTGTTTCCTGCTTCTGTGATGTACAGAGCCACAGAGCCAATACAGGGGAGTGATAGCTTGTAAAACGAAACTGATTGGTGCTGAGGGATTTTAGACACAAACTAATCACACCTCCTTGATTAGTGACCATAGAGAGAACAATCACAGTACTGTGGTTATCAGGAAACAGACAACCAGGAAGTGTGGAGATCAGAGAAGAATTACAGCAACTTGAGAGCAAAAATGAACAACGAGGACATGAAAACAGCACTGCATTAAGGTAAAGGAAGCTATTAAGATAAACATTTTTTTTCCTTTACAAACCCTTTAATTAAAAACGCCACTTTATTGGCAGAACACCAGCATGCGTTTTCCTAGCATGCGTTCCCCTGGCATGTGTCCCCCATAAAATTTCTCTTGTTTTATACTCACATGCACAATAGAGCCAACATATCTCATGCACAATAGAACCATCATATCTTCTTACGATACAGGTATCAAGTATTGCTCAACAGTTGTTTTATTACTGAGCTGGCCTATTTAAAACTAAGTATACAGTTAGCATAAAATTCAAACACAATAATGGTGTAGCCATTTGTATAGGCAGCTAGATTTATCCGAGTTAATGGAACAGCAGGGTTTCTCCATTTTTCGGTCGCAGTAATAGAAATGAACTTATGTTTCAATCCTGCACTGTTAATTGTGCTGTAAAGACCTGTAATTAAAAGTGACAGGCTAATTCATCTATATTCCAATACTGAAGACTTTCACAGCAAGCTCATCAGTACAAGTCATTTCTCTGTCTTTTGCAAGAAGTTAATTAGGTAAATGAACTGTCAACTTTTCCAATCAAATAACAATTAGTGTTCACACATGGCGGAAATGTGGGAGGCAAGTGCTAAAAGAGGAAAAGAGGACACTGGCCACGGTGAAAGGAAATGCATATTAGATTGTATAAGTATTTTACTCTATGGAAACGGATGTATGTGGCATAATTTTGTATTTGTCTACATTAAATTAAAGTAGCTCATTACAAATACATTTTAGTTACGTTAAGTACCAACTCCTACTATTTAAACGCTAAATCCAGGCAAACAGCTAAATAAAAAGGTGCTCTTTTGTCTGAAAAATGTACACAGCTTTACCTGCACAGTCAATGGTTTACACAGTATGATTTTTTTTTTTCTTATTTTAGGACTTGGGTGTGTTTATTAACCTCCCTGGCGGTATGATTCTGTCTGGAATTACATACTAAAAGTGGTACAATTTTTTTGCATGGAAATTTGGCGTTTTACACTGTAGGCCTGCAATTCTTAGGAATAACTTGCTTAAATCTGTCCAAACAAGACATCCCAGGTATGATAAAGTTTGAAAAACAAAATCATAAATTTTAATATAATAAATAACTATAAATAATTATAACAAATGATAATGTAATTATAATGAAAATTATTCAATAATGTAATCAAATCAAAAATCACTGAAATTTGCTCAGTTGCAGAATTGTCGCTGTCATTATTTATTTTTTATGAAGAATTTGCCCACAAATTGCTATCGCTCAATTCTGCAAGTGATTATAATTTATTATCACTGTTTTCTAGCTGCTCTAAAACCATTTTTGACATAAAGGGACACTTTTGGTTGCTATGGACAATCTACAGTTTGCAGGCAGAAAGAACAGTTTTTATTATATAAAAGTGCATGTAGGACACTGGGCAGACCATAGGGACAAGGGGGTGTGTATTTTTTACATACAGTACTGTAATCTATAAGATTACAGTATACTGTATGTAACGTCATCCCCCGTGCGTCGTAACGTCACAGGGAACAGAGATCGGCGGCACACGGGCACTGTGAATCGAGCAAGGACCCGCTCGCTCACACAGCGGGGATGCATCGCAGGAGTCGCGCTCGGGAATACCGCTAGGAGGGTTAAAGGATTTCATGTGTGGGTGGGTCATTTAACCCTTTTATGCCTAAGCCTTTTTCTGACATTTGTTGCTTACAACAGTGTTTTTCAATTTCAGTCCTCAAGGCACACAAACAGGTCATGTTTTTAGGCTTTCCATTATTTTGCACAGGTGATTTGATCAGTTTCACTGCCTTAGTAATCACCACAGCCATTTCATCTGAGGGAGATCCTGAAAACTTGACCTGTTGGTGTGCCTTGAGGACTGGAGTTGAAAAACACTGGCTTACAAGATAAAATCCATATTTTTTGCTAGAAAATTACTTAGAACTCCCCAAACGTGTGTGTGTATATATATTAAAGATTAATTACTCGATTAATCTTTAATTTTTTTGATCAATCAAAATTATTTTAATCGATCAAAATTCTTGACGTCACCGGACAGCCTGGACAGTGAGACTTACCCTGCTGGATGCGAGCAAACTGCACCCATTGTATTGAGGTACCTTTGCATCTGTGGAGCAGGAGGATGCATCAGGCTCCATCAGGGGAAGGGGGAAAAATAACCATTGTTTTCCTGTCCTAAGCAGTTTTGCGCAGACAGTTCTTTGTGTATCGGCAACATCTTTTTCGGTCAAAAGATTGTTCAGTTCTTCCGGGTATATTGTCAATAAAATGCGATCATGTCTGCTTCCAGAAAATGTAAACACTCTGGTATGTCTGTGTGATTGGCTAAAGTGATACCTACTTGCCTACTATAAAGTGACTGACAGTCAATATACTAGATACGTTTTATAATTAAAGTTAAACTAACTTTCTACATTTTTCTTAAAGTTTAATAAGAAAAAATTACTTACGTCAATGCTACAGTTTGAGTTTAAAAATTATTTGTGTGAACTGTGAAGTTAAGTCATAGATTGTGGAAACTAACTAGTGGCGGTTGATTGTATATAGTGTATACCACATTTACCACTGACTAATGCAGAGTTGCAATGCAAGGAGATCATTTAAAAGTAGTTGGATCTGTATGTGCGTTAAATTAATCGAAATTAGTTGATTAAAAAAAATAGATTAATCGAACACGAAAATTTTAATCAGTAACAGCCCTAATATATATGTATATATACCATATTTTTTGCTGTATAAGACGCACTTTTTCTTCCCCAAAACTGGGGTAGAAAAGTTGGTGCATCTTATACGGCGAATACACATTTTTTGCCTGACTGATCCGAATTCGATCCGTGGAGCATACCGCCGCTGCAGCCTTAGGAAAGGCCGCGGCTTTGGCCTAGCTCCGGAGCCGTCGGCCATCTTGGTACACCCGGCGGCGGTGCACGCTGACGTCATCACCCCTCGTGGATCTTCTATTCCTACCAGAGCGCGCGCCGCGATCTATATTGCATACAATGCATCTGCAACAGTGAGTTGGGGGTTTGTTGGACTGGCTATTAGGGGGCAGGGGCAATGTTACTGGCTATTATTACTAATGTGGGGGCAATGTTACTGGCTATTATTATTAATGTGGGGGCAATGTTACTGGCTATTATTACTATGTGGGGGCAATGTTACTGGCTATTATTACTAATGTGGGGGCAATGT
Source organism: Rana kukunoris (assembly GCA_029574335.1). Lineage (NCBI taxonomy): Eukaryota > Metazoa > Chordata > Amphibia > Anura > Ranidae > Rana > Rana kukunoris. Next base: position 144,017,296 of record CM056052.1, read on the forward strand.
TACTGGCTATTATTACTAATGCGGGGGCAATGTTACTGGCTATTATTACTAATGTGGGGGCAATGTTACTGGCTATTATTACTATGTGGGGGCAATGTTACTGGCTATTACTATGGAAGGGGGAATGTTACTGGCTATTACTAATGTGGGGGCAATGTTACTGGCTATTACTAATGTGGGGGTGATGTTACTGGCTATTATTACTAATGTGGGGGCAATGTTACTGGCTATTATTACTAATGCGGGGGCAATGTTACTGGCTATTATTACTAATGTGGGGGCAATGTTACTGGCTATTATTACTATGTGGGGGCAATGTTACTGGCTATTACTATGGAAGGGGGAATGTTACTGGCTATTACTAATGTGGGGGCAATGTTACTGGCTATTACTAATGTGGGGGTGATGTGATGGTGATGACGAGTAGGGGGCAATGGTGGACATTACAGTGATGAGTGGGGGCAATGGTGGACATTACAGTGATGAGTGGGGGCAATGGTGGACATAAAATATTTTACTACAGTATTTGGTTCAGAATCTTTTTTTTCTAGATTTTCCTCCTTTAAAATTGGGTGCGTCTTATATTCCTGGGTGCGTTATTTACAGCGAAAAATATGGTGTATATATATATAAATATATATATTTCTTTAGCAGAGACCATAGATAATAAAATTACGATTGTTGTAATGTTTTATATCACACAGTATTTGCGCAGCGGTCTTTCGAACGCATTTTTTTGGGAAAAAAAAACAGCAAAATTAGCCCAATATTTTTATATAATGTGAAAGATGATGTTACGCCAAGTAAATAGATACCCATGTCATGCTTTGAAATTGCACACACTCATGGAATGACAACAAACGACTGTACTTAAGGTTACACTTTAAACATGTTAAATCGTTTCGACCCCTTTCACACTGAGGCGCTTTGCAAGCGCTATAATGCCTGCACCTGCAAAGCGCCCTGAAAGTGCCGCTCCTCACACTCCAGTGTGAAAGCCTGAGGAACGAAAGCATCTTTAGAATGGCAAAGGAGCGGTGTGTATACCCCTCCTGCTCATTGAAATGAATGGGCACTGCGGATATACCGCCGGCAAAGCGCCGTTGCAGCGGCGCTTTGCGGGTGGTTTAAACCCTTTGTTGTCCACTTGCAGGGGTTAAAAGCGCCCCGCTAGTGGCCAAATAGCGCCGCGAAATTGACAGTAAAGCATCGCTAAAAAAGGCATCGCTTTACCGCCGATGCACCCACCGCCCCAGTGTGAATGGGGCCTTAGAGTTAAGGCCCATACACACGATACGAAAATGGGAAGAAAAATTTCAGCTGACGAATGATCCAAAAGCTGGATGTGCAGACTATATAAAATGGGGGTGACATCGCTTCCAGGTTACTAGATCCGAGACCCGATCAAAGTAAATTCCAGCTTCATTCTGGTCTTTGGCCAACCGGTGAACGTTTTGGCTGATCGCTCAGGCCTCCCAGTGGGAAAGAAGAGCAGGGAGAGCAGGAAGGCAGCGGGAGGGGGGGGAGGGGATAGGATGTCCCTTCCTGCACCCTAGCATAACAGAGGAACGGCTTTTAGCCACTTTGGTTGTAATCACTAGAAAGGCAACTGCTCACTCTAAAAAACAGTACTGGGTGCTGCCTACAGCTGCTCGCATCACCCTGGTATAAGCCCTTTAAGCCGAACACATATTTGCGCACGGTCGGCATGAGGGGGTTAATACTTGTTATTCTTTTTATTAATTAGAAACCAGGGGCACACATACCACGTATTTATTCATGTGGGCTGATTGATATCTTGGGGCCCATTTATTTTAAAGGGGGGCTGAGAGATACTGTGAGGAAGGAGTCCTTGTCCTCATAATACATGGACAATGTGCTTTACAGAAGGGGCTGCCTGGCAAAATTCCCTTCCCAAGTTAAGGGCATGTGGCCTGGTATAGTTCAGGAGGAGAGGGGTGCACATTCACTGCCCCTCTCCCTTTCCAGGTCAGGCAGAATAAATGGATTTTGGAGGGAATCCCATGATTTATTTATTTTTTTGCATGGAGTCACCACACCACCATCACTTTAGTCTGATATTGAATTTTGGTCGAACCACACACCATTTTGCTTGTGTTGAGTTTTCTTAAAATCTATACCAAATCCCAATTAAGGTTTAAGGGAATCAATATCATGTGCATGTTTAAGATGGGACTTCACAGCAAGCATTTTATCCTTTTTTTTGGTGGTTCTCATCTAGGATAAGGGCTATTTTGTGGGTGTTGAATGTAATCCTGTCTGCTGTGTTTACAAACAATGCCATTTAGTGGCACTTTAAATATGTGTATTTTTAGTTTTGCCAGTTAAGCCCATTAAGACTTGGTTCACATATGAGCCACATGCAGCTCACAGCAGGGGTTGGGAGCATGCTGATTCACCGTTTCAGATTCTGACTTAAAATGGACCAAAAGATGGACAGCGTTTTTGTGCAAAACTATTGCTATTGCAAACTGGATGCAGGGATCCGCATTTCAATTCGCAATGGTGTGAACCCAGCCTAAAAGAGCTGCTCGCCCAGCTAACAATATGTACAATGAAAATAAAAAGAGGTGCCTTTAAGTGCAGAAGTAAAAATGTATCTTTCCCAAAAGGGTTAAAAACACTTACAAAAGGGTGGATGGGTAGAAGCACATCAAATGGCAGATGGTCCAACATTCTGGTAGTCCCAAGGAATCTCAGTAATTTCCTCAGGTGTAATTCTATAGCAGCATATTTTTTTAAGTGGCCGACAGATGGAAGCCACAACTCCTGGATACTGGGAAAACAGCTAGGCTGTCTGAGACAGCATGGAAGCCGAATCCAGGAAATAACATTAGCAGGAAGGGACCAGCAACCAACGTGGACACCAAGCCAGAAGTGATGACCAGCTTGGTGTCCACGCTGGTTGCTGGTCCTTCTGCACTTAGAGGTGCCTTTTTTTTTCTTTTCATTTTACTTCCAGAGTTTGCTTCTCTCTTCAAGTGCTGCCAAAAATGCACGAAGACCCTCTTCTGTTACTCAGAGCGCCCTTATACACACTTTTATCTAACACATTATATATTGTGACAGCAGGCAGGTAAAATCACCTGGTTGCATCCAGGATGAAAGATAAGATTTAGACTTTATGCCGACTTATACCACTAGGGGGAAGTGCTGGGAGTCCTGCAGGGGAAGAGTTAATGATCCCAGCTGAACTAAGTGGGCTTGTTAAGACCTCTAAAAAAAAAAAAAAAACGCATGCTTAGGAAGATGCTTCATCCTGGAAAAGGTTCTGTGTTTGTGTAGACTGGGGAGTGTGGTATCTGTCCTGTGTGGTGAGATAATGCCTGTGTGGCAAACTTCTAAAACAGGGAGATAGGGGCTGGGGCAGCACAAGGCTGCGCCTAGTTGTTAGATAGAAAACCTATGTGTGTAGTAAGCGGTCAAGTTTACCAGGATTTATTTGCATGTTTTGCTATTATTTTTTTCACTTTATGTAGTATAAATAAACCGCACCTTTGTATCTGCTGTGCCTTATTTTGGCATAGCTCTCTATTTGATTTTGGGAAAACCCAATGCTGATTCTAAAAAAAAAAAAAATGTATGTGTGTGTGTGTATATATATTTCCAAGGGTAGCCACGGCACTATGCTTGACATAAATGCCCAGGTGCTCATCCACAAAAAAATGTATATAGACCTAAAACCGATTTAGAGGCAGTGTTTTGATTGTCAACGTTTTGATGAAGCATAATCTATCTAGACTCATCCCTTTTAAGGACCATTCTGCCTCTAAACCAATTTTGGATACATATATATATATATATATATATATATATATATATATATATATATATATATATATATATATATATATATATATATATATATATATATATATTAGGGCTGTGCAAATTATCTTTTAATTGATCGATTAATCTTTAATTTTTTTGATCGATCAAAATCTTTTTGATCGATTAAAATTCTTTTGATTGGTACTCACCTCTCCACCGGCTGCTGGACCTACAGGAAGTTCTGCCTGAGGTGTCACGGACACCAGCGGGGCTTGCTGTGTCCATCTAAAGGGCTCCTTTGCTGTGCCTTCATATCTGCATGCCGGCGGGACCTTACTATCTGCCACACACAAGGGCTGTTCCACTTCCCTCTATCACTTCCCTCTATCACCCTAGGATTCTACAACCATCCACTGGGAGTTGTGATAGTTCCCTTCATGGGACATCTACATGCCGACGAACTGATGTTAACCTCTCCTCATCTGGATTCAGCAGTGGTATCGTTGTACACATTTTTATACCAGTATTATACTTGGCTACATGTTTTTATGACTGCTTTTGGTACCGTTTGGTATTTTTACAGTTTATGTAGCTACATCGATTTTATCTTCAGTGCAATATTTGTTTGGTTACCTACTTGAAGACTATAAAAGTTTTAATGCTATTCCCATCGAGCGCTGCCTTTGTGTGTTTTTTGTATCCTGCTATCCATTTTTCCAGTGGTTGGTAGCTGCACTGGGAATCGGCCTGCAAGGAGATCAGCTAAAAGTAGTTGGATCTGTATGTGCGTTATAATTAATCGAAATTAGTCGATTAAAAAAATAAACGATTAATCGAACACAAAAAAATTGATCAGTAACAGCCCTAATTATATATATATATATATATATATATATATATATATATATATATATATATATATATGTGTATGTATATCACAAAAGTGAGTACACCCCTCACATTTTTGTAAATATTTTATTATGTCTTTTCATGTGACAACACTGAAGAAATTACATATTGCTACAATGTAAAGTTGTGGGTGTACAGCTTGTATAACAGTGTACATTTTCTGTCCCCTCAAAATAACTCAACACACAGTCATTAATGTCTAAACCGCTGGCAACAAAAGTGAGTACACCCCTAAGTGAAAATGTCTAAATTGGGCCCAATTAGCCATTTTCCCTCCCCGGTGTCATGTGACTTGTTAGTTTTACAAGGTCTCAGGTGTGAATGGGGAGCAGGTGTGTTAAATTTGTCATTTTTCCTTCTCTCTCATACTGGTCACTGGAAGTTCAACATGGCACCTCATGGCAAATAACTCTAAAAGGATCTGAAAAAAAGAACTGGTGCTCTACATAAAGATGGCCTAGGCTATAAGAAGATTGCCAAGACCCTGAGACTGAGCTGCAGCACGGTGGCCAAGACCATACAGAGGTTTAACCAGACAGGTTCCACTCAGAACAGGCCTCGCCATAGTCGACCAGAGCATGTGCTCAGTGTCATACCCAGATGCTGTCTTTGGGAAATAGATGTATGAGTGCTGCCAGCAAAGCTGCAGAGGTTGAAGGTCTGGGGGGGGGGGGCAGCCTATCAGTGTTCAGACCATACGCTGCATGCTTCATCAAATCGGTCTGCAAGAAGGAGCCGCTTCTAAAGATGATGCACAAGAAAGCTTGCAGTTTGCTGAAGACAAGCAGACTAATGACATGGATTACTGAAACCATGTTCTGTGGTCTGATGAGACCAAAATAAACCTATTTGGTTTAGATGGTGTCACGTGTGTGTGGTGGTGACCAGGTGAGGAGAACAAAGACAAGTGTGTCTTGCCTACAGTCGAGCATGGTGGTGAGCGTGTCATGGTCTGGGGCTGCATGAGTGCTGCTGGCACTGGGGAGCTACAGTTGATTGAGGGAACCATGAATGCCAATGTGTACTGTGACATACTGAAGCAGACCATGATCCCCTCCCTTAAGAGACTGGGTCACAGGGCAGTATTCCAACATAACAATGACCCCAAACACACCTCCAAGATGACCACTGCCTTGCTAATGAAGCTGAGATTATAGGCAATGGACTGGCCAAGCATGTCTCCAGAACTAAATCCTATTGAGTATCTGTAGGGCACCCTCAAAAGGAAAGCTCCGCGATGTCATCATGGAGGAGTGGAAGAGGACTCCAATTGCAACCTGTGAGGCTCTGGTGAACTCCATGCCCAAGAGGGTTAAGGCAGTGCTGGAAAATAATGGTGTCCACACAAAATATTGACACTTTAACCACAATTTGGACATTTTCACTTAGGGGTGTACTCACTTTTGGAAACAGCAGGGGGCGCTGGAAACTATTTTAAATCACAATAATGAAATATGTGCATCTCCGTCAAAGGAGATGATTAGCAAACAAAAGTGCAAATCAGTGCAATAAATAAATAGTACATAGATTGCAATAAACATAAGAATTAATAATAATATTATAAATGTCCGAAGAATATGTGCAAAAACCAAACTCAAAAAATGTCCATAAATGTGCAAAAGAATTACTAATTCTTTAGAAATCCTTGTGACTTTTCACTCTAATGAGTGAATGTGGGTGATCAAAAATGAAGAGTTTCCACCTTCACCAACTAAACACCGACAGTGTGAAAACAGGATGGCTCCTTACCGCAAACTATTGACCTTTCTCGTTTGAAAATAGGTCAAATAAAGCGTTGTGTCTCCACGGACAGTAGATAGCCTGGATTCCCTTCTGATGCGTTTCAGCCTTGATGCTACCTTCTGATGCGTTTCAGCCTTGAAGCGTTTGGCTCTGTTCTGCTATTGCTCTTCTGAACAGACAAGCCATGTCTCCCCTTGTGTAGTGTCACAGCCTCGCCATATGAGAAGTCAGTAGAAACAAACACCAGGTCATTGGGAACACATGAAGGATGGATCCAGGCTATCTACTGTCCGTGGAGACACAACGCTTTATTTGACCTATTTTCAAACGAGAAAGGTCAATAGTTTGCGGTAAGGAGCCATCCTGTTTTCACACTGTCGGTGTTTAGTTGGTGAAGGTGGAAACTCTTCATTTTTGATCACCCACATTCACTCATTAGAGTGAAAAGTCACAAGGATTTCTAAAGAATTAGTAATTCTTTTGCACATTTATGGACATTTTTTGAGTTTGGTTTTTGCACATATTCTTCGGACATTTATAATATTATTATTAATTCTTATGTTTATTGCAATCTATGTACTATTTATTTATTGCACTGATTTGCACTTTTGTTTGCTAATCATCTCCTTTGACGGAGATGCACATATTTCATTATTGTGATTTAAAATAGTTTCCAGCGCCCCCTGCTGTTTCCATTTATCTATTCTATTTTGAATTTTTTGGGGTGCAGCTCACTCAGTTGATAATTTATATTATCACATTATATACACTTTATTAGTTTTTTTGGCGCGAGATCCTTACCCTACCTGTACTCACTTTTGTTGCCAGCAGTTTAGATATTAATTGCTGTGTGTTGAGTTATTTTGAGGGGACAGCAAATGTACACTGTTATACAAGCTGTACACTCACTACTTTACATTGTAGCAAAGTGTCATTTCTTCAGTGTTGTCACATGAAAAGATATAAAATATTTACAAAAATGTGAGGAGTGTACTTTTGTGAGATAGTGTGTGTGTGTGTGTGTGTGTATATAATTACACGCACACTGTATATGCTACTTTCTGCTCCAAAACCATGTTTATAACAATTTTTGTATCAGTCCAATACCTAGAAACAAGATTTAACATGATGTCCAAAGTAATTGCAATGTTGCTGTACATAAATGTCTTGGGGGGGGGGGGGGGGGGGAGATTCTAACTTGAGGCACCAGTCACGGTATATTATTATTTTTTTACAAATAAATCTGTGAAAAATGTAACATACATTTGTATTCAGCCCCCTTAAGTCAATACTTAGTAGAACCACCTTTCCCTGCAATTATAGCTGCAAGTCTTTTGGGTATGTCTCTACCAGCTTTGCATATCTAGGGGAGGAACATTTTTGCCCATTCTTCTTTGAAAAATAGTTCAAGCTCTGTCAGATTTGATGGAGAGCATCTGTGAACAGCAATTTTCAAGTCTTGCCACAGATTCCTAATTTTATTTAGGTCTGGACTTTGACTGGGTCATTATAACCCATGAATATGCTTTGATCTAAACCATTCCATTGTAGATGTATGTTTAGGGCCGTTGTCCTGCTGCAAGGTGACCCTCCATTTTTTTTTTTTTTTTGCAGCTTCAAACAGGTTTTCCTCTAAGATTGCCCTGTATTTGGCTTAATCCATCTTCTCATCAACTCTGACCATCTTCCCTGTCCCTGTTGCGGAAAAAAGGAGGATAGTGGTGTTTGTTTTCTGCCACACACAGCGTTTTGCTTTTAGGCCAGAGCACTTTTTTCCACGTTTGCTTTGTCCCCCACACGGCTTCTCGCAAACTGCAAACCAGACTTCTTATGGCTTTCTCTCAACACTTGCTTTCGTATTGTCGATCTTCCATAAAGGTCAGATTTATGGAGTGCACGACTAATAGTTGTCTTGTGGACAGATTCTGTGACCTGAGCTGTGGATCTCTGCAGCTCCTCCAGAGTTACCATAGGCCTCTTGACTGTTTCTCTGTTTAATACTCTCTTTTCCCGGCCTGTCAGTTTAGGTGGATGGCCATGTCTTGGTAGATTTGCAGTTGTGGAATACTCTTTCCATTTTCGGATGATGGATTGAACAGTGCTCTGTGATATGTTCAAAGCTTGGGATTTTTTTATTTTTTATAACCTAACCCTGCTTAAAACTTCTCCACAACTTTTTCCCTGACCTCTCTGTTGTGTTCTTTGCAAAGCTGTTTGTTCACCAAGGTTCTCCAACAAACCTCTGAGGGCTTCACAGAACAGCTGTATTTATACTGAAATTAAATTACACACAGGTGGACTCTATTTACTAATTAGGCAACTTCTGAAGGCAATTGGCTCCACTAGATTTTTGTTAACAGTTTCAGAGTAAAGGGGGCAAAATACAAATGTACGCCACACTTTTCAGACATTTAGTTGTAAAAAAAAAAAAAAAAATTGAAACCCATTTATAATTTTCCTTCCGCTTCACAATTATGTGCCACTTTATGTTGGTCCATCACATAAAATCCACTTACATTTTTGGTTGTAACAAAACTTCAAGGGGTATGAATACTTTTTCAAGGCACAGTAATTCCATAGAAAAATACTGGTATATTAGGCAAATACTATGAGGGTCTCTTTGTTATGTGACCTCAACAGAACAGTTGTTCATTATATAAAAAGGGGAACATTTTGTTTGTACTGTAAATGCAAGTCTTTTTAAATGTGCAAAGATCCAGTAAAATTGAATAATAAAACACTTATGTCTGAATGAAGGTGCCTATTAATCTAATGTATGATCGAATCATAACTAGGGATGAGCCGAACACCCCCGTGTTTGGTTTGCACCAGAACCTTCGAACGGACCGAACGTTCGCGCAAACATTTAGAACCCCATTGACGTCTATGGGACTCGAACGTTCGAATTCAAAAGTGTTCATTTTAAAGCCCAATATTCAAGTTATTGTTGAAAAACGTCTTTGAGAACCCGGGTCTTGCCCCAGGGAACATGTATCAATGGGGAAAAAAAGTTTTAAAAACGGTAGTTTCTTCTGGAGCAGCGATTTTTAATGATGCTTAAAGTGAAAAAAAATAATGAAAAATTCCTTAAGTATCGTACCTGCTGGGTGTCTATAGTATGCCTGTGAGGTGGCACGTGTTTAGAACTGTCCCTGCACAAAATTAGATTACTATAAGAAAAATGTAATTTAATACTGCTTGCGGCTTTAATGTAATGTTTGGTCCCTGCAATATGGATGAAAATCACTGAAAAAAATAGCATGGGTTTCACCGCCACTACTCCCCCAGGTCATTACAAGACCCTTTGGCCTCATATACTTTGAACAGCAGTATACAGGAGGTGCAAACAAGACCAGGACTGTAGGTTTGTAAAGTAGAATCTGAACCATGTCATACTTTGCTGCTGCAAATTGCACAATTTCCTAAAGAGACCCTCAACAAACTACATGACACTTGTGCCTGATGAGGCCATTGGTGTTCCAGTGGTGGACCGTGAGCCTGGCCATATAGGCTTGGCCCCCCAAAGCGCACGTGCTGTGCGGCAACAATATGTCGATTATTTTAGGGGTGGGGGGGGCATTCCAATGCCAGATCTTGGCTGAATAAATAATTTTTTGGGGAAAGTAAAATTCTAGAAAAAAGGAGGGTTGCCATCCGGGGGCCCCCTTTGAACAAGTTCTGTGAAGAACTCCTGTTCACTGAAGGCCTCCATTATTTCTGCAAGTCAAAATTAAGCAAAAAAAGCTGTCAGTCAAGCCTCTACTACTTACTAAGCTTTCTCCCCATATCTAACCCACAAACTCATCCACTGATCATTAAGTCCAAAATCAAGTTACGTAAAGTCGTACTACACAATCGTTTCTTCCGCCTTTTCTACAGACTGTGAATGACATTTTCACGCGTTATCCCGTTATCCCCACTCACGAGCATGCAAGAATATCTGCAGGTTTCCCGCCCCTGACGATCATTCTTGCATTGACCGACCGAAATGGGGCGTGGAAAGTACAAGACAGTAAAGACACCATGAAGGACACACAGCAACCTGCAACCTCAAACCAGGAGCAAGGCCAGGCAGTAGCAAAAACTAAGAGCAGGAGGTACAAAGCCACCAATATGTCCTTTGAGGAGATGGTAGAAATGGTGGCAATCCTAAGGAGGGAGGACTATGATCTGACCTTAAATTAAGAGAGCCGGAGAAGATGGAGAGGATTAAAAAAGTCATCAGAAGAAGCAAGTAATTTTCATGTGTACTCAGATTATTTGTTTTTATTATTGTGCGGCATGTGCTTTTTCTTTCAGGTTGTGTATATACAGTTCAAGAATAGATGTCAAGATTCGTGTTTGTGGGCATAATATTTGGCCGTATATGTCGTCGTTCATTCTATTTATGATCTACTGTATTTATGTGAGACTAATTTTTTATTTAATGTAGATGTGTTCTTAACTAGATTTAAATACAACTTAAGTCAATATACAGTAAAAGGAGAGTATGCTCAGCAGTTGGCAGGGCCGATCCCCCTATAGGCTCACTATGCAAGCCACTTAGGGCCCTGCAAAGCTGCGAAGGGCCCCCCAAATTACTAGAGGCCTCGCCTGGTGAGAAGTAATTTTTGCCCTCTCGCCCCGCTTCTCAACTCGCTGGCTGCATGGGAGAAGAGGTAAGAAGTCAGCACCCCCTGCTTCTCAATTTAATGTAAGATGTAATTTCCGACAACAGAAAACATCCTTCCCCCGCTTCTCAACTCAGGATCGGCACTGAGTGTTGGCCACAAGAACAACCTAGTTGGAGTGTCACACAGAGGTGATTCAGTGGATACTTGGGGCCAGATTCTCATAGAATTCCGGCGGCGTAGCGTAAGCCATTTACACTACGCCGCCACATCGTACTAGAGCAAGAGCTTTAATCTCAAAGCACTTGCTCCGTAGTTTTCGCCTGCGTCGCGTAAATCACCCAGCGTAAACCCGCACAATTCAAATGGGGCGGCTTGTATTTAAATTAAGCGCGCCCCCGCGTCGAACGAACTGCGCATGCGCCGGCCGGGGAAAAACCCAGTGCGCATGCTCCAAAGGACGTCACATTTTCTCAATGTAAACGACATAATCGCAGCGTACGCCAGCCCCATTGAGAATCAACGTACGCAAACGACGCACAACACGACGCGGTCCCGAGGCCATACTTAACATGGCACCCGACGGTACTTCGTAAGGTTACTCCACATCGAAGCTGGGGTAACCTTACGCGGACGAAAACGACGTACGCGACGACGGGGCGGCGTAAAAGCGATCGGGAATCGGCCTACTACCTCATTTGCATATGCAAATGAGAAAACGTAAAGGCCACCTAGTGGCCGTAGTTGTCATTACAACTACGATCCGCAAGTGTAATGGTTTTACACTTGTCGGATATAGAAGCGTATCTATGCAAAAGTGATGCTAAGCATCACTCGCATAGATACGAGCCAAAAAAAACGGCGATACGACGAGGTATCTCAGATACTCCGTCGTAACGCCGCTGAGAATCTGGCCCTTGGTGTTTTTCCATGTAGGAAACTTGGCCAAAGATAGAGAAATGTAGCAGCTTTGGTAATGGATACAATCCTGTGTTAAGCTTAGAAGGATTGTAAAAACAGACAATTGTACCACACTTTATAAAAAGAATGATTCATATTCCTCTTTCAGGCCTCTAATCTTTTTGATTCATGTTTGTCTTTTTTACAATCTCATAGGGCGCAATGAGGCTGCAAGACTGGAGCAGACAAACCCCACACAGATCCAAGCCCCACCCCCGCGGGATGTGCAGGAAGTGGAAACTGCCACATCAGGTCAGTGTCATACAGCACAGCTTCAGGTGATAGATGTAGGCCTGCATAATTGTAATACATGGTTTGTTTCCAAATTTCAGGAGGTATTCGTGCTGTTGGTGGTGGATTGGACACATCCAGCGCCCAGGTGTTAATTGGAGAGGTGTTGTCCTGCAGGGCTCAAATTGAGGACATCCCATCTGCTTGGGGTTTTAATGGGTGTTCTGGCTGGGGAGGGTTTAAAAATGTTTTTTAAATTTTTTTTCTATGTATGTTTTTGTTTTAATTAATTTTTTAAAGTGGAATCTCTAGTTTTCTGGCTAAAACGCATGAACCATGACCAATGCTAAAAAGTTGATCATTGTTCATGCGTTTCAACCAGATATTTTTTAATTTTATTATTCTCAAAGAAAATACACACACACAAAAAAAAAAAAAGATATATAAGAAAAAAAAGATATCTCTAAAAAAAAAATATATTTCTAGCCAAAAATATATTTCTTGATAGAATTTTTTTTATATTTTTGGATTAAAAATAAATTACACATTTTAAATGTGAAACCATGTGCGGCTTATTATTATATCAATACCGCCTAAAATAACAAATCTAGATTTGTGGTGTTTACATTAACAATGATGAGTATTTATTACAGGAAAATAAACATGACACTATGGTAATCTAGAAGAAAGCTACAATAAACCCAAATTAGAAAAGAATGAAACAAAGAAAAATACTACAACAACAGGGGCAGAAAAATTGGGCCTTAGGCACTGGTGGCTGTGCCACAACACTGCAACCCCTTACAGATACTTTAGTTGGAGCGCATTAATAAGCCCTGCTGCAAAGTATTGCATCAAAAATTGTCATTACACGCAAACAGGGGCAGAAAATTGAGCCTTAGGCACAACACTGCATCCTTAAGACTCAGTAAGCCAGAGGATTTTCGGTGGGGAAGGTGTCCAAGTCTGATCTTGCCCCTAGGTATTCACGCACCATGTAAACCAAACACTGGCGATGGTTGCTGGAACCAGTCATACCTTGGGGCTGTGGACTAAAAAATTGTCTGAACACATCGGTCAGTTGGCCACCTTCTCCACTGCTCCTTCTGTGACTCACCGAAGCCTCAGCAACACGTTGTCCAGGACCAGGATTTGGTAATCCCCCAGGTTCTGGGAACGCGTTGCACAGACCTTTCTGCAAGGCCTCCAGAAGAGGTTTCATCTTCTGCTCCCTCTGCGACGACAAGATAAGGTCCGCAACCTTACTATTGTAACATGGATCAAGGAGAGTTGCCAGCCAGTAATGATCCCTCTCCTTGATACCATGAATACGAAGATCCTTACGCAGGCTTTGCAGGATCAGGGAGGCCATGCAGCGTAGATTTGCTGAGGCATTCGGAGCACAGTCCTCTGGGTCACTGAGGACGACAGGATCCACAGCCACCTTATCCAAAGCCATGTAAAAGTCCATGGGTTCCTTGGGAATGTAAGTGATCCCTTGAAGACTGCTGATGCTGAGTGCTAGACTCCACCTCCATGCTGCCGATACAATCCTCCTGCTCCACCTCCTCCTTGTCCTCTTCCTGTGTGCTAGGCGGGCAAGCAGGACCACTGTCTGGATAAAGGGGGCCTTGAGAGGTAAGGAAGTCCTCCTCTTCCTCCCTCTGTTTTGCCTCAAGGGCCCTGTCCATTATTCCACGTAGCGTGTGCTCCAACATGTGAATAAGAGGGACAGTCTCACTTATGCATACACTGTCACTGCTCACCATCCTCGTGGCCTCCTCAAATGGTGACAGGACAGTGCATGCATCCCTGATCAAGGCCCACTGGCGAGGGGAAAAACCCCAAGCTCCCCTGACCCAGTTCTGCTGCCATATTGGCACAGGTACTCATTGATGGCCCTCTGCTGCGTGTGCAGCCGCTGCAGCATGGCCAATGTAGAGTTCCATCTGGTGGGCATGTCACAGATTAGGCAGTTCTTGGGCAGGTTGTATTCCCTTTAGAGGTCTGTCAGCCAAGCAGTGGCATTATATGACCTTCAGAAGTGCACACAGACTTTCCTGGCCTGCTTCAGGACATCCTGTAAGCCTGGGTACCTGCCCAAGAACCGCTGGACCACCAAATTCAGAACATGAGCAAAACAGGGCACATGGGTCAGTTGTCCGTGTCACAGGGCAGAGAGGAGGTTGGTGCCATTCTCGCTAACCACCCTTTCTGGCTTAAGCTGGCATGGTGTCAACCACCTCTGAGCCTGCCCCTGCAGAGCTGACAGAACCTCTGCCCCAGTGTGACTCCTGTCTCCCAAGCACACCAGCTCTAGCACCACATGGCATCCCTTTGCCTGCATTCCTGTGTAGCCCCTCGTACGCGTATGGAGCACGGCTGGTTCCAAGGACACATCAGCACAGGAAGAGGCCACAGAGGAAGAAGAGGAGGTGGAGGAGAGAGGTGTGTCACAACCAGTAGTAATGTTTTGAGGCGTGGGTGGTGGCAGAACAACCTCCTACACTACTGTACCTTGCCCTGCAACCTTCCCAGCTGCCAGCAGAGTCACCTGGACCATGAGTCAGCGGTAATATGTACCTTACCACTGACCGCCCTGTCCAGCGTGGTGTGGACATTGCCTTCCACATGGCGGTAGAGAGCCGGAATCGCCTTCTGTGAGAAAAAGTGGCGTTTGGGAACTTGCCACTGAGGTACCACACATTCTACGAAATCAGGGAAGGGGGCAGAATCTACCAACTGAAAAGGCAGCAGTTGAAGTGCTAGCAATTTCGCTAAGCTTGTATTCAACCGCTGGGCATGTGGATGGCTGGGAGAGTACTTCTTTTGGCGCTGCAGCAGCTGGGGCAGGGAAATGTTTCTGCTACAATCTGCCATTGGTGTACCGATAGTAGATTGCCCGCATGTACTACTAGGTTGTGACACACCTAATTCTACACCTTCAGTCCTATCAGTGCAGGCTTCAGAGAGGACTGAGGGTATAGTGGGGTTGGAGATCCCAGCTGATGAGAGGCAAGGGGAGGTCCGCTTTGTTCTTTGATGTGAGTCTTTCAGGTATGCTTGCCAACGAACTGCATGGCAGGTCGACATATGTCTGGTCAAGCATGTGGTGCCCAAGCGCGTGATGTTTTGGCCACGCGAGATATGCTTGAGACATATGTTGCAAATAGCAACGGTGCAATCTGATGCACATGTCTCAAAAAAGGCCCACACCAAAGAACTTTTGCAGTAACGCTGAGACAGAGCAGCACCCTGCACAGGCGTAGCTCTGTGATAAAATTCACTTGGTGTGCTGCCCAAAAGCTGTCCCCTGGAGGGCATCCTGCCTCTTTGGAGATGTGCCTGTGCCTCCTCCTCCTCTCAGGCACCCACGTAGTGTTGTCCTTCCAGACATTATAATGGCCTGCAGAGGACAAAGTCAGTACACACACCTCGTAGCTTTAGGTTCAAAGTAAGCAGCACACTTGCACTATAAACCAAGTGGACTTAGGTGCTCACTGCACAGTAATTAGCACACCTGCACTATAAACCAAGTGGGTTTAGGTGCACAGTAATTAGCACACTTGCACTATAAACCAAGTGGGTTTAGGTGCACACTGCACAGTAATTAGCACACTTGCACTATAAACCAAGTGGGCTTAGGTGGAAAGTAATTAGCACACTTGCACTATAAACCAAGTGGGCGTAGGTGCACACTGCACAGTAATTAGGACACTTGCACTATAAACCAAGTGGGCTTAGGTGGAAAGTAATTAGCACACTTGCACTATAAACCAAGTGGGCTTAGGTGCACTGAGCACACGGGAAATACAACATGTGAGTGAGAACACTGACTGCCGCTAGCACAATCAACTGCCTGACAGATTAGGAAGAACTAATCTAACTAAACGGTGTATAAATATATGTACAACTCCTGGGATGTATATATATCCTCTACACACTGTAAATTTAACTGACTAGCCTGCCTGTTCTCTCCATCTCTCTGTCTAATCTGTAACCAGTGCTGGAACACACTACACAAGGCCGCCCAGCAGGCGGCCTTTTATAGTGTGGGGCGTGTGCTAAAGCCCTGAGCCATAATTGGCCAAAGCCACCCTGGCTTTGGCCAATTATGTCTCTCTGTTTTTTGTGCGCTGTGATTGGCCAAGTATGCGGGTCATAGTGCATGCTTGGCCAATGATCAGCACGCAATGCCGCAGTGAATTATGGGCCGTGGCGTTTCACTCGAATTTGGCGCAAACGACCCGTTTTGTTCGTATTTCGAGTCGAACATACCTTCGAGTCGAACACAAAGCTCATCCCTAATCATAACAATGACCTCATCATCTTGTTTATTTAAAGTGGTTGATGCACAATACGAAATTGGCTTATATTTCAGATTTTTTTCAAAAAGAATAACAAGCTACACAAAAATGTAATTAAGCAGCATGGTAAAATTCCTTTTTGGCTGTAGTACATCCTACAGATGCACCACTTCACAGGTTTAAGATTAAAGAACTCCCACAAGCATATTAATTAAAGGGACTGTGCAACTTTTTTTGCATTGGTACATGTGACAATCCCATGCCTCTTGGCTTTGAAAAAGGAGAGAATCGACTTCCAAGTTCACATTAGAGTTCGCAATTTTCAAATTTTAAGATGTGTTCGCCAAACATGCCTATGAATTAACCTATAAAGATATACATACCAAAATGTATACATTTTCCTTGCCCTTCACCTCTTTTATAGTATACTAATGTATACTTAAGCCTGGACTTTAGCATAATTTAAGTCGTTATTTATTGACATATTTCTTAGTTTACTGAGATGGATTATGTTTTGGCACTAATCACATATTTTTATCAGGGGGGGGGGGCTAAAATGATATTCAGATCTGTATTTTGTGTAAAGAAATTAGTTATTACGCAACAGGGTTTCTTGCTGACAGACTAATATCTCTCTTGGGATCTTGTCCACTGATCTGGCGCGAGTATTTATGAAAACACAAATAAAAAGAATAAGCTGTACCAAAAGTGATATTTCCATTGTAATTGGACTCAAATGTCAACAATTAAGTTTGTTGTACTTCACCATGACAGATAGTAAGCAATAAAATCAATTATTTTCATACAAACTGGGGGCTTGACTGGAAGTTGACCTGCATAGAAGCAAAGCCCGAGAGCTCCTCTCCAGCCCACAGCAAACAGGCATAAAATTTAGGGAAATCCTTACCCATCCATGGGCGGCTCATGGACTACACGATCCACATCAGCCAGGGGATCATCCCAACCCCCACAAGCTTTTCCACGTCCTTCCGGGACTACTTTAAAGTGCCCGACATGCAGATGGGTGAGGAAGACAAGATGGTGCTGGATGCTGACATGTCCCTTTCTCGGGCCTCCTCGCCCCCTTACCGCAAAGAAAGCTGTCCTCACAGGACCACCTTACGGCTCAGTACATGGGTGCCTATCCAAAATGGCTGCAGGCAGCATCTGACCCTGGTTTACAAGAGGGCAGCCCTGACTCCCCTACCCCCTCTTATGGAGCAGAAGACTTTCTGGCCCTACAGTGCCCCACGCACTCCCAGGCCTACTCAGAACCTGAAGGAGGCAGTAGGCCTCACTACACCAGCAGGCCTGTCCCAGCTTCCTACAAGGCCCAAAGACAATCCTGAATCCAGCTCCTCCAGGGGATACGCAGACACCCCCCCCCCCCTATGCTCAGATGGCAAGTGTTTGGGCTCTGCCACAGAGGGGGAGCCCGGCTCCACTGACCTCTCACACTTCAACGTGGTCTGAGCCCTGGAACCCACCATCGCAGCCTACCCCCCCCCCCCGTGTTCATGTCACGGGGGACTACCACCCACAGCCCCCACCCTTTCAATCCCACTCATACCAGGACGATGTGAACCCCCCAAACTGTGGCAATCCTATCTACAGGCCATTCCGACAAAGAAGAATTTCAAACAGCTCATAGAAGACATGAAAGCCAGCTGCCGAGCTGAAATCCAGGCCCTCCATACTGGCCTTAAACACCTAGCAGACAGAGTGGAAATGGCGGAAGAAGAAATACAGGAGACCAAATTATCAGTACACCGCACCCAAATCCAGGTCTTAGGCAACCGCCTCATGCTGAGAGACATGCAGTGTCACGTTGAGGACCTGGATAACGGAGGACGGCGGAACAACATCCGTGTGTGAGGCCTCTCCGAAACTGAGGAAGCGGATGATCTACAGACCACCCTTCAGGCCCTGTTTAACAACCTACTGGGGGAAGCCGCTGACAAACATATTGAGATGGACAGAGCCCACCGAGCCCTTAGACCTAAGGGTCACGCTTCGAAACCACGGGATGTCATCTCCTATCTGCTGAAAGAAGATAAAATGCGTAAAGCTTGCTCCATCCACAAACTGGTCTTTGACAACAACCAGATACAGATCTTCCAGGATATTTCCTGGATCACGCTTCAAAAATGTAGACTACTGCAACCCTTTCTCCACACCTTACAAGATAAGCCTCTTCAGCCTGACTGCAAGACATGAGGGGAAATCTGTGATCTTACGCTACCCAGAAGACCTGAATACCTTCTGCAATTCCCTTGGCATCCCCATCCCTCAACTACCAGACTGGGACCTGGTGGCCACCCGCCTCCACTGCCGGTGGTCTGGCAGAAGGTCCCTCTGAACAAACGATCCAGGGGACCGACTCCTCCCGTGAAGCAACCAAACACAGAAATGGCTGACCCTACTAGGCAGCAAACTTTCAAAGCTCAGTCCAAAACCATCATTTGGCCCTTGTCCATGGGCCACCCAGTGCTCCACCATAGTGACACTGCCCGATTGCCTCTGCTTCATCCTTGATCCACACCGAGACACCAAAGAGGTTGATTTTTCAGACACCAACCCTCCCCCTCAGGTTTACCATCCAAAGTTCCTTTCCTAATGCCCTAATAGTTGACTTTTCCAAAACCCCTGTGCCACATCCGAACTGAACTTTTGCGATTCCCTGGTTGGGTGGACATCCAGGAACTGCATAGGCCCTGTGACCCTAAGGTTACATAGGGCCTACTTGATAATTGTTATATCAGTTATATGTTTTACTGTTCTAACCCCCTTTCTTTTAGATCCCTCTCCCTCTCTCCTCTGCAGACTGGCTACTCGTGAAGACCCTGATGGCTACTCTCTACCCGTTGCTGCCACGCTCCCAGGCCCAGACACACCGCCGACAGAGTCAGCCAATTATAACCCTACATAATGGCTAAGATAACGTCCACGGCCTAAACTCTAACAGGAAAAGACATCTGGCACTCAGGGAATTTAAGCAGTCAGGGCAGACGTCATGATGATACAGGAAACCCACTTTAACAGGGGGGACTTCTTCACATTCGCTTAAAGACCCAGATTTACTAGGTCTATAATCCGCGTAAAAGAGCGGGAGTCGCCATACTTTTTAAACAGGGATCCTTGTTCACTTGCTCTGCCACCTACCTTGATCCACAAGGTCACTATATCATTATCCATGGTTTTTGGCAGACACAAG
Organism: Rana kukunoris; assembly: GCA_029574335.1. Lineage (NCBI taxonomy): Eukaryota > Metazoa > Chordata > Amphibia > Anura > Ranidae > Rana > Rana kukunoris. The sequence continues at coordinate 144,037,062 of CM056052.1, forward strand.
CAGTCACCCTCTGCGCCTTCTATGTCCCAAACACCTGCCAACATCAATTCCTACCGGTAGCAAAGTTTCTCACTTGCTTATCCTGAACGCCCTATGACTTCCTCGTAATCTGGGGGGATTTCAACCTCGCAATCTCGAGCCCTAAGGGACTCTAAGCTCTTCCACCAGCTCACCAGAAGGCGTGCTCTTTTCAACGCCTGGAGGGCTCTCCATCCAGGCGACCGCCAGTACACCTTTTACTCTGCCCCTCACCATACCCACTCGCACATAGACTACCTTCTTGTCTACAATACGCTACGCATCACCGATTCAGCATGGATACTACCCATCTCTTAGTCCGACAATGCCCCCGTTACATCAACACAGAACTTTTGCATTCCCCTACGTAGGCCCTACTACTGGTGGCTGAATACATTTATTTTGCAACATGTCCCCTCTCGAACTGAACTGAAATCCACCCTAAAATATTATTTAACCGAAAGCGACACCCCGGACGTCTCCCTTACCACACTTTGGGCTGCTCGTAAGACAGTCCTTAGAGGTCGGTGACTTGCCCTCTCTTCAGCTCTGGAGAAGGATGCCAGGGTCGGCCAAGCAACAAGCTAAAAAGCAACTTAGGGCCCTGGAGGCCCAGCTACAATCCCCCCCGTCCCTGTCACTCCTTAAACTAATCACTTGCATACGCATAACGCTTTGAGAAATCGCGATGGGACAGGTGGAGAAAGTGCCGATCCGATTGAAGCAGCTATATTACGACAAGGGCAATAAGGCACAAGCACTACTGGCCAAGAAACTGGCTGACCGCAACGCACACTTCTACCCCACACCAAATAAAGAACAGGTCGGGCTGCATGTTATCCCACACCCATAATATAGCACATTTGCGGACTTCTACACTGAGCTGTACAACAAAACTGAGATACCACATAACCCCCACGCCGCACATGTTTGGCAGAATGCCCCGTTATTTGGAGCAGGCTGGAATTTCCCAACTTCAAGCCTCATGCCACATACACACGACCGTTTTTCATGTCATGAAAAAAACTTTTTTTTTCTACGCGATTCCTCTCAAGCCTGCCTTGCATACGCACAATCGCGATTAAAAAATGCTTGAGCAAAGCGTGGTGACGTACAACGCGTATGACGTTTGAATGGCGCCACCCTTTGGGCTTATTAGGCTAATTTCCCATCTCATAACTTCTGAGCATGCATGTTTTTTTCCCCAAAAAAAGCGTACACCCGACCATTTTTCACGATGAGAAAAACTACGACATGAAAAACGACGAGAAAAAATAGAGGATGTTCTAAATTTTTATTGGCCATTTTTCTCGTCGAGAAAAATGCTCTGGAGCCTACACACAATCGTTTTTAATGACCAATTTAAAAAATTGCCTTTTTCTCGTCATGAAAAACGGTCGTGTGTACGCGGCATCAGTTTTACTCACGCTCAACGTTCCCATCACTGAGGAAGAACTCACGATGTCTATAAAAGCCCTACCCGCTCACAAATCCCCTGGCCTGGACGGGCTACCATACGAATACTACAAACCTTCCTCCCCTACTACTCCCGCATATGACCAAACTGTAAAATACCTTCCTTCAGCAAACCCTTAGCCCAAGTGACATGCAAGGCTCCTTTCTGACCTTGATCCCAAAACCAGACAAAGACCCTTTCTCCTGTGCCAGCTATAGACCCATAGCCCTATTAAACTCTGACCTAAAAATATTCATGAAAACCCTCTCAATACGCCTGAACGCAATCCTACCCACCCTGATCCATAAGGACCAGGGGGGCTTCGTCCCCCTCTGCCAAGCAACACAAGAAAGGTCATAGACCTAATAGACGTGGCCAATAGAGACAACTCGGAATCTTTGATCCTGAGTCTAGATGCAGATAAAGCATTTGACCAACTTTTTTGGCAATTCATGCTCGCCACATGGGGTTTAGAGGACCTTTCCTGTGAGCGGTACAACATCTCTACCCTAACCCCACGTCACACGTAAAAACCCCTTTTGACCGCCTCGCCCACCTTCCCAATCCCTAAAGGATTTCCCTACCCAACCTCCACGCTGAACGAGATAAATATGAGGCGCTCTCGGGTTACAAAACAAATGCATCAAAGTCCATGGCCCTCCCACTCAATATCCCAGAGAAAGAACTTCACCACCACAGTCTGTTTTCTATTACAACTGGGAGCGTGCTTCCCTAAACTATCTGGGGGTCAACCTCATCCCGTCCTTTGCCTCCCGATAGCAAGCACCAAGCTAACTTCCCTTCTTTATATAGGTCAATTAGGGAGTTAGTCCAAAAATTGAAGACGTATCAAATTTTTCTTCTGGGATGGATTACATCTGTTAAAATGGTCCTCCTTCATAAACTCCTATACCTTTTCCAGACATTACCCATCCCCATTTCCTACAGTCACCTACGCAAACTACAGGCTGACCTATTTCGTTATGTGTGGAGCTCTACGAGACACCTTGCCCTGTTATGCTGGCATCACATGCTCATGGGGGCCTGGCATTCCTCAATCTAGTTAAATACTACCAAGAGGCCCAACTACATGCGATAGTCTCCTGGTTCCCCCTAAGGTCAAACAATATATGGACGGATATAGAGAAAATCTGTCTCGCACCTGTGCACCTAAACAGCCCCCTCTGGAATGTAAATGTGGATGTAGAACCTGGTCGATTATTATGTCTCAGCTCCGATGGTTATGGTGAAAGCTATCCCGTGAATGTGAGCTTAAATCTGAATGTTCACTGATGACCTCCTTCCTCTTTCCTCTGCAGTCCTAAAGTGTCAACACTCACTCATCAGATGTCCTGGCCCTGGGTCTCACGGAACCTATTTCACTTCGAACACCTAGCAGACCCCAGATCCCATAAATTATCATCATTCTCTGAGCTCCAAACCAAACATGACCTTCCCCGACAGGTGTTCTACAGCTACCTACAGATCCGTCACTATGCCCAAACCGTAGCCCTGCACCTGCAATTTTCCATGCCCTTCCCATTTGAATGCATCATACTTGAGGGCCGTACACATAGAGGACTGATCTCAGATATATACCAGATCCTAAACACGTACTCCATACCGGCCCGAGGCAAACATGCATACATGCGTCACTGGGAGAGGAGATCTCTGTAGAGGCCTGGCGGGTGGTCTGGAGCATTTTTCTGTACCCTCTATAAAAGAAAATGCTTATAATAATATTCTCTTCTTTTGGTTCCTGACTCCAGACAAACTCCATAGAGTTTACCCCTCCACCTCTGACTGCTGCTGGTGCTGCCAGCAAGCCAGGGTCACTCTGTTCCACATTTACAGAACATGCCCTCCCATTCTGGAGCTCAATACAGCAATTACTGACTCGCCTCTTTGAGGTACCCATACCTTTGACCTCTCTCAACCAAAAATATCTAAACCCTATAAGAAACTGCCCAGGCACATTCTCACAGCAGCAAGGTGCTCAATTGCTCCTACCTGGAAGAAAAATTTGCCCCCATCCCAGGAAGCCCTCTACGCCAGGGTCAAAGACATGGAACGTATGGAGAAAATGACGGCCAGAATACGGGACAGGTTGGACGACCACAACGTAGTCTGGGAGCGGTGGCATCTTTGAGAGGACTTGTCACGAGCCAGCCACAGAGCCATCACCTAATCTTGGGTGTCTAACTTGTTTCCCCTACTTTCTTTTCCCTTCTATCTTGTCTAATTCTCTCTGGATACTATCTATGCAAGGTTTAGCGCAACATTAGTCTCAAAGTACTGCCCAATATTATATATATTTTTTTTAAGGCACTGATATTACTGTTGGAATGTGTAATGCAGAATTTTAAAAAGAAAGTTTCCCCCTTCTCAACTTTACGGTGTATACACTAGGCATTGTCCTATTCCTTTCTCTATTTTTGCCTGCTCACTGCATTTGTGCACTGGTGTTTTTCTCAAACTAATACAAAAAATTGAAAAAAAAAAAAAACACATGCAAATGTAAAAATTATATCACAAAAAAACAGTAAATTTAATTAAATCACATGATCTTTCCTCCAAACAACAGCCATCTGATTCTTTGAGAATGTCTAGGTGGTTCGGGTTCATGGACTCCAAAAGGAGGGTGTCTGAGGAAGTTTGTGCCCATTTTGCCAAAAGAGCATTTGTGAGATCAGGTACTTGTATTGGATGACGTTGGCCGTAACATACCGGTGAACAAATTATTCCAGGTGGATTTCCTTCACACAAAACTCATCAAGTTATATCTTTATAGACCCAGTTTTGCGCACAGTGGCACATTTATGCAGAAAATGGCCTTCCCCAAACTGTTATCACATGGATGAACATGCACAATTGTCTGTCTTTGTACTGTATGCATTAACCCTTCACTAGAAATACCTGAACTCAAAATTAAGAGGTGTCCAAATAATTTTGACCATATAATGTGTATTGCTACAGAATCTAAAGCACAATAGTTGTTTTATTTTTCACAACTTAAAGCCCAATTATACCCAAAACCTATTTTTTCCTTTCACTATTTCCAGGCTTTTAAATGTCCTTACTTTGTGAAGTCCGTTATATTCACCAAATTCCCCCATCCAGGTCCCTCATTGATGTTTCCACCTGAAGGGACTAATAATCCAGAGTGGCATGTTAACCCTCACTTAATGGTCCCCTTTACTTCTCTATTTCTTATATTGGTGCTCTTCTGCATCCTAAGAGGACCCCTCCACTGTCCAAATTTTTTTCCATGTATGCAGTATTTCCTGGAAATGGGTTTTAGGCATAGTAGTCTAAAATGTATTATTAGTGTATTATTTGTATTATACTGAAGTAGGATTGTTGATGAATACAAATGGCAAGCTAGCCATAGATGTAATATCACATCCCCAGGGCTCAAAATTTCAAGTCCTGAGCTACTAGCCAGGCCTCAAGAGTTACTCGCCGCCAGTTTCCCCACCTAATTCATACACTGCCCTGCGCCTAATTGCACCTGTAAACACGCCCTCATAGATTATCTCATGGAATGACAATGTTTTATGCAGAATCAAGTTACAAAATTAAATATTACCAACAACAACTTTAACAAAATGGGACAGGGCACTGGGGGCAGACCAGAGGGACAGGGCACTGGGGGCAGACCAAAGGGACATGGCACTAGAACTGGGTCTCTTCCCCATTCTCTTGCTGTCTCCTCTGCAACTCCTGTCCATTCTCTCTCTCTCCACGCTTGCATGTCCCCACTTCCCCCTTTTATTCAGGCTGGCTACAGCACAGCAGGAGGGAGTACAATCCTGCGCTGAGATCCACACAACTGAACAGCCATTGACACCATAGCACAGCGCACACTGACACCATAGCACAGCACACATTGAGACCAGTGCTCAGGCTGAACTGTTGGACACTTATAACAGTTTGCGTCGGTACAGTTTGGAGTGATTATAATGGTTCGGTCTATTCTGCTGAGCGTTTCCACTGCAAATCGGACCATACAAGGTTAAGAAAAAATGCCTAGCACTTCCACCAATCAGTGAGATGTATTGTAGGTCCGCCCTAACCGAACCATTCCATTTTCTATGGCCCCACATCTGAAGCAGGACCCAGAATGGTCTGGTACGGTTCGCTTTTATGGCCCGCTTTCATAATGGAAGCAACCAAAATAGTGTACCGTACAAAACCGTACTGAAACGATCCGCTCAGTGGAAACAAGGCATTACATAGAGCACAAGGAGAAGAAAACTGCACAAACTGGAAGGCTGCCGCTCTCATGTCAGGGCAACTTTCAGTGAGTGCTGCATCAGAGTGGTAATTTTCGCAATCCTCCACCTCATTACTTTCTGCTCTCCAGCTACATTGGTTGGGACCCGGGGGGAGGGGGGCAGGCTCAGAGAGGTCATACTGTTAGGTCCCATGGCTTAATGAGAATTGTAAGGAGAGCACCTGTGTACTGCTTTGCCTGTGCGCGGCTCACCAGACTACTTTTCTTGCTCATGCACCTTTCCTCGTCGGCCACCAATCTCATCGGGACTCTAAGTGTAGGCACAGATTGCAGGGAGATTGGTCATGCAGCCCTGTCATCACTCGCCCCCAGCCTAAATCCATTCGCCAAATGCTAGTAGGCGAGTAGAAATTTTGAGGGCTGACATCCCTATCCAGACAGCATAGCTTGCTCATCTCTTATTGACTAGGCTAATAAAACTGTACCACAAATTAACTCAATACTCATTTATTTTGTAAAGATAGATAGAGAAGTCTAAGAAGAGACACAGCCACACAGTAAGCAAGACACATTGCTGTTCTGAATTTTATAGCCATCATAAATTTGTCTAATTAGCCCAGGTGGGTACATGGATTCCAGGCGCCTAGCTCTACCAATTCATCATTAGTTCATAAATTCATTCTGTACAATGCCAATGACACAATTCCAGCTGTTGCTGTACCAGGAGTCAGATTTCATTGCAATGAATTGTTACTTAGGACTGCATTGAGTGAGGAATTGTATATTTTTTCCCTTCTAGATGTGAGATGATGAGGTATTTGGGGAAAGTAAATGTATTACAAAAAAGTGAATCTATAAAAAAAAAAAAAGACGTTAATACAAGGAAGCAAGTAGCAACTATTGTGTAAGGTGTTTTACTTCAATATAATATGATATATACAAATAATATAGTGGTATTTACACACAACCTTTACATTACAATTACATTACAAATTATGTTGATTAACAATGAGAAGCTGTTGTTTAATTAATTATAACCAGTAAACATTTACATACTTTTCTTGGAATGACCAAGCACCATGTACCTAGCAGTTGGACAACTCAAGCCCTGTACACACGGCCAGGAATCCCATCAAGAAAAAAAAACATTGTTTTTTCTGACAGGATTGCTGGCAAGCTTGCTATGCAAAGCCGTGTATACAGACGGCCACTCAAAAGAACCGCCGTTCTTTTGCATGGGAAGAACACAGTGACGTCATCGATTACGACGAGGCGGTGTCTCGTCACATTCGTTGCCGCCATCTTGCCACACCTCACACTAAAATCGTATGCTACCATGCATGCGTCAAAGTGTTATCGAGAAACAGAAAGGAGAAGCTGCCGCTCCAGGTGAGCGCACCTCGGTGATCAGTATTCACTCAAAACCAGATGGGTGCCAGCAATGCACGAAGCATGAATAGAAGAAAAAATGTTATGGACAGCCGCACTCCAATGGATGTTGAAAAAATGGTCAATAGCCTTTTAATAAGGTAAAGGAAAAACACTACAAGAAAAAACAGCAAATGGTGGGATAATACAGCTGCTGACGCGTTTCACATTGATGAACAATGCTTAGTCATAGCTGTTATCGAGCATGCACGGTTTTTCACCACATACAGACGACCGTTTTCTCCGCAGGAAGCACTCTGCCAAGAATCCCGTCAGGAAAATAGAATACCGCCAGAATTCCCGGCTGTTTTCCTAACGGAGCATACACATAGCTGGGATTCCCGACCAAATGCTCTCCTGGCAGTTTTCCTGTCGGAAAAAAACGATCGCGTGTACGAGGCTTTAAGTATAATAAAATGGCTGTTCATTCAGCCAGAAATGTGTAAACGAATAACTTCCTGTTCTCTGTGCCTCTGGGGACGGGTGTCAGTTAGTATTGTTCTCAGCTATATATATATATGTTGACTACAAAACACCTTACCCAATTCCATGGAAAGAAGAGAGAGGGTAATTTATAGTCCCAAATCACTCCATTCCTAGAGTAACGATGCTGCTCCCTGTAGATACAGTAAAATACAGTATAGTACAGTTGTCACCATAGAACAGAAAGTGTGTTCCTGGCAGGATCACCAAGTGCAAATAAAGAAGAAAAAAAAAAGTGTGAAAAAAGAAAACCAATTCCGCCACCACATCTATAGCTACAGTGGGTATCGAAAGTTTGGGCACCCCAGGTAAAAATTTGTAATAATATGCATAACGAAGCCAAGGAAAGATGGAAAAAAACGTCTCCAAAAAGGCATCAAATTACAGATTAGATTTATTCCCATCATTTACACTTTCAAAATTACAGAAAACAAAAAAAATGGCGTCTGCAAAAGTTTGGGCACCCTGCAGAATTTATAGCATGCACTGCCCCCTTTGCAAAGCTGAGACCTACCAGTGTCATGGATTGTTCTCAATCATCGTCTGGGAAGAACAGGTGATGTCAATCTCAAAGGTTTTCAATGCCCAGACTCATCTGACCTTGCCCCAACAATCAGCACCATGGGTCCTTCTAAGCAGTTGTCTAGAAAACTGAAACTGAAAATAGTTGACGCTCACAAAGCTGGAGAAGGCTATAAGAAGATAGCAAAGCGTTTTCAATGTCAATATCCTCTGATCAAAATGTAATTAAGAAATGGCAGTCATCAGGAACAGTGGAAGTTGAAGCAAGATCTGGAAGACCAAGAAAAATATCAGAGAGAACAGCTCGCAGGATTGTGAGAAAATAAAATTCAAAACCCACGTTTGACTGCACGATCCCTCCAGAAAGATCTGGCAGACACTGGAGTTGTGGTACACTATTCCACTATAAACAGATACTTGTACAAATATGGTCTTCATGGAAGAGTCATCAGAAGAAAACCTCTTCTACGTCCTCACCACAAAAATCAGCCTTTGAACTTTGCAAATGAACATATAGACCAGCCTGATGCATTTTGGAAACAGGTTCTGTGGACCTATGAGGTTAAAATATAACTTTTTGGCCGGAATGAGCAAAGGTACGTTTGGAGAAGAAAGGGCACAGAATTTAATGAAAAGAACCTCTGTCCAACTGTTAAGCATGGGGGTGGATCAATCATGCTTTGGGGTTGTAATGCAGCCAGTGGCACTGTCAGGATCAGCAGCTAAGGTGACCAGACACGTAGCTACACAAGGGAACTGAGACCAAACAAAGGATATATATATATTAAGTGATATTTATTTACAGTGAGAATACACCAAACATACACAGCAACCAAAGAAAACAAACCACTCCAGCAAACAAGAATAACTAATAAACCTAATAGCTAACTATATACAATATCTACAACAATAACTACAACAAGGGAACAGGGATGCAAGGAAAAGAGCACGGCTGGGGACAAGAGCATGGAACAAGGCAAGAAGGATCAGGACAAGGACAGGTTGGCAGGCACAAGCTGGTAGCAGGAAGGGACCAGAATCTTGACGCGCTGGGGGAAGGGAGGAGTAGCCTTAAATATCCAGGCAGCTGGAGCCAGGTGTGGCTGATCAGATCCTGCTGGTAAATTGGGAGACACCTGCTGGTGGGCACTGGAACTGCAGCAAACAGCGCAGAGCAGCATAGTGCCACCAGCAGGTGAACTTATTCCTAACATATTCCCCACCTTAAGGAGCGGCCTCTGGACGCTCCATGGGGCCCCACCACCAGGATCTGCAAGCTGACTGAGCACTCCAGTGTCTGGAGGCCTGGTGGGAACCCCGCCGCCGGGGTCCCAAAACTGTCTGGGTTCTCTGCTGGTCAGATCCCTAAGGAGGCGCAACACCAAAGATATTCTTAAAAGCAGCCTGTGTTCCAATGCTGTGACACCAAAGGACACCCGACCGCCCAATGCCAGAGTTCCTGGTTCGTGCAGGTACCCCGATGTCAGGGCATTCCTTCACAACGGGACCTTTTCTCTCTCTGTTACTAGAGGCCAATCTGCACTGTACCTGTCCCTCGGTTCTACCTAGCGCATTGGTTACCCCACCCGGGTCCCTAAATGCACCAGGGATTGCAGAGATGACCCCTGGGTCAGGACAAGGCTCAAATGGAACACTGTCCTTTACCATGGGACCTCTACTACCGGGGCTGTAACAGCAGATTTGGCTCTCAAGTTTAGATGGGAGATCTGGACCATCTGGCCTTGGCACAACAGGATCCTCTGGCTTCAAAGGGAACTCAGGAGGAGCAAATGTAGGGATCTTGACCCACCCAGACAACACATTTAGGCCACATAACACTGGATTTTTAAAAGCCTCAGACACATCATTAGGTTGGTGTTTAACCCAATCAGTAACCAGTTCGACAGCAAGTAGAGGTTTGGCATAGTCCGGAGGGGCGGCAGCCCCGGAATCAGCATAGTCCAGAGGGGCGGCAGCCCCGGAATCAGCATAGTCCAGAGGGGCGGCAGCCCCGGAATCAGCATAGTCCAGAGGGGCGGCAGCCCCGGAATCAGCATAGTCCAGAGGGGCGGCAGCCCCGGAATCAGCATAGTCCAGAGGGGCGGCAGCCCCGGAATCAGCATAGTCCAGAGGGGCGGCAGCCCCGGAATCAGCATAGTCCAGAGGGGCGGCAGCCCCGGAATCAGCATAGTCCAGAGGGGCGGCAGCCCCGGAATCAGCATAGTCCAGAGGGGAGGAAGATACCAGATCAACAGGCGGGGCAGCGGGCACATCAGACTGGGCAGCAGCCCGGGAACCAGCATAGTCAAGCTGGTCAGTGGCAGCCCAGGAACCCGCTGTGGCAAGCTTGGCAACAGATTGCAGATCACCCGCAGCAGACTTTGCAACAGACGGCAGCATGGAGAAAGCATGGATCGCATCGTCAAGCAGCAACATGGAGGAGGCCTGGATCGCGTCAGCAGGCGGCAACATGGAGGAGGACTGGATCGCGTCAGCAGGCGGCAACATGGAGGAGGACTGGATCGCGTCAGCAGGCGGCAACATGGAGGAGGACTGGATCGCGTCAGCAGGCGGCAACATGGAGGAGGACTGGATCGCGTCAGCAGGCGGCAACATGGAGGACTGGATCGCGTCAGCAGGCGGCAGCATGGAGGAGGACTGGATCGCGTCAGCAGGCGGCAGCATGGAGGACAACTGGATCGCGTCAGAAGGCGGCAGCATGGAGGAGGACTGGATCGCGTCAGCAGGAGGACGACTGGATCGGGTCAGCATGGAGGAGGACTGGATCGCGTCAGACACCGGATCAGTGGGAACAGAATCAACAGGCAACATGGATAGTGGCAGAGATATAAGAGCAGGGGATGAACTTTGTTTCTTTTTCTTAGGCTTAGATATTGGATTACTGCATGTGGTTGCCTTGTGCTGACCAGACTGTACTGCCGATGGTGGGAAGGTAGGAACAGTACTAGGGGGGATAGAGGGAAGAGTATGAGAAATACAGGAAGAGGCCTGAGATGTTGCCATGGGTAACGACACTGCAGGGGGAACTTTCAATTGATTGCATACAGGGGAAGTGTGCCCTCTGGTGTCAGGGTACTTATGTGACTCATTTAGCACTGGGGATATGATCTCTGACCAAGCTTGTAATAGAGGTTGAACTAAAGTCAGTCTGTCTCTCCCTTGCTCAATTAAACGTTGCACAGAAGCAATACATTCCAACACCACCTGCTGTGAATAGGCTGCATACTGCTGGAGAAACGAACCTGCACAATTTTTCAGCAACCATCCCAAAAATCCAGCCTGGTACAAAGTAAATGGAGGAGTGAAAACATCATGGCCCTGAGAGGTAACCTGAAATAGTAGCTCAGAACAGACCTGAATGAAAGGTTGTACTTGACCAAATGAAAATCTTCCCTCCATGGCTAAGGCATGTGCCATCAGAATGCTTCCAAGCAGCTCCTCCTCAGTTAGATCCTGCCACAATGAATGACACAAATCCTTATCCCCTAATGCAAGTTGCACATGGCAAATAACCTGCACTCTCAACATTGTGAAAGGAAAAACAAATATCCAAATCAACTGGCCCTCAGTCCCCAAGTGTAGCAGATCTGGTCGTTAGTGGGCGTCAAAATTATGTCAGGATCAGCAGCTAAGGTGACCAGACACGTAGCTACACAAGGGAACTGAGACCAAACAAAGGATATATATATATATTAAGTGATATTTATTTACAGTGAGAATACACCAAACATACACAGCAACCAAAGAAAACATAAACCACTCCAGCAAACAAGAATAACTAATAAACCTAACTATATACAATATCTACAACAATAACTACAACAAGGGAATAGGGATGCAAGGAAAAGGGCACGGCTGGGGACAAGAGCATGGAACAAGGCAAGAAGGATCAGGACAAGGACAGGTGGACAGGTTGGCAGGCACAAGCTGGTAGCAGGAAGGGACCAGAATCTTGACGCGCTGGGGGAAGGGAGGAGTAGCCTTAAATATCCCGGCAGCTGGAGCCAGGTGTGGCTGATCAGATCCTGCTGGTAAACTGGGAGACACCTGCTGGTGGGCACTGGAACTGCAGCAAACAGCGCAGAGCAGCATAGTGCCACCAGCAGGTGAACTTATTCCTAACAGGCACGGGGAACATTTCACGAGTAGAAAGAAAATGGATTCAATAAAATTACATCAAATTTTGGATGGTAACTTGATGCCATCTGTGAAAAAGCTGAAGTTAAAGAGAGGATGGCTTCTACAAATGGATAATGATCCTAAACACACCTCAAAATCCACAGGGGATTACATCAAGAGGCGTAAACTGAAGGTTTATCCTTTAGCGAGTCAACAAGTTGACCCAAACCCCTTCCAACTTCGAAGCCCCATTATTGCATTTTTTGTGACAGGCAGTCAGGCTGTATTCGGTATTTCGCACCACTGGGGTCTATAGTTCATTTTGTCATTGGAGAATTTTGCATAATTGTCTCTTCTGAAATAGGAAAAAGGACAAAAATAACTAATTACTGAAACAGAGAGAGAGGGAGAATGGGAAAAAAACACAAGACGTTTTGAAAAAAATATATACAGGTTTATTACCATCCTAACCAAAAAAAAAAAAAAATCAAAAAGCTAGGACCAGTGACAAAGTTTTTATAAACAGCACAATTCTGTCACATGCTGTATAATCATGTTGACACAAAAATCTTCCGATATGTTGAAAGCCATCTGCAGAGTAGATGCAACACTCATGGACCGTACATTTGATACAACATATTTTATTATGCAGAATAATTTGTGCTCTGCAGCTGTTTATTTAAATGACAGCTCGCAGTATGCTGACGCATGCAAGGCCATGATGGAACCTGTATTAGCAGCGACTGGAAAACAATCATTTGTAAAATCTTTATAGGTTAATAAACCTTGTGTCTGATTCTATGTGGGTAGGAAGTATAAGCAGCACCCATAAGAGGTTAGATCATTTACAGTGTTTATAACTGTAGCCATTTTGTTAGCAGATCATATATCCGTTTTCTTGCAGCCGGTAACATGGAAGGCTCTTCGGGTCGGGCAGGATACATATCGGCACAGTGAGCAGCATCTAAAACAATAAGTGGCCAGACAACAATAAGTGACCCTCCTTCAATTAACAGCTACTCTATGGTTAAAAAAACACATTGGTACAAATTTATGTATCAGTTCAAGACCTAGAAACAAACATCTAATACATATGATGTCCAAAGTAATGAGTGTGGTGCCACATTAGTTGTGCAGAAATTCTGACTTGACACAATACACGGCAAATTATTCCTAAACAAAAAGTCAACATTTTATTAATACAAATTTGAAGAGCACATAAAATGTCATAGAAAAATACTGGTAAATTTGGCAAATGCTAGGAGGGTCACTTTGTTATGTGACTGCAACAAAATAGCTGTTTCATTATATCAAAAGGGGAACATTTTGTTTGCACATTAAAAAATATGTCTTCTTACATCTACAGTACAAAGGTCCATTACAAATTGAGTAATAAAGCACTCATGTCTGGACAAAGGTGCCTATTATTCTAATGCATGATAGAATCATAACAATGACCTGATCATCTTGTTGATTCAACATGGCTGATGGATGATAAAAATGTGCTTATAATTCAGACATTTTAACATTCCTCACATAGTATCCAAAGACGCATGTAATCTGGCTGTCCGAATTCGCCAGACTTCACTGGTAGGGAAGTGGGTGAAGTTTTTCTATCAAATGTTACCAGTCAGAACTTTAGTGCCCTCCCAGTTTTTGTTGGCATGCAAATTATGAAATAAAATCTAGCAATGCTCTATAAACCACTAAATGTGATATACAATTAAACATATAATAATAAATTGAAATAAATTAAAAACAAACACTATATAAAACGTCTATATAATGTGATTCAAAGTTAGGTCATAGAGTTGTTTCCTCCTCCACCCATAGGCCCTATTCACACCTTGGATTTCTGGGAACATGCAAAAAAAGGTGCATTGCACTTACGGCGCCATTACTTCTTAATGCAGCTGGCAGTCATGCATTTTGTCATGCACCAAAACGTGCATTTCAAAACACACAAGGCTCACTGCAAACAATGGTGCAGGAGCTACTTTGACACATTTGTTGCGCGTAGGGCAGCCCATTCAAGTGGAGGCTGCCCTATGCTGTCGCATAAAAAATGAACTAAAAAACACACAATGTGTTGAGTGGGTGTGAATGGGGCCTTAAAATTATTGTAAGGGCTTTTTCTTAAAATGGCAAACATGATCTACTTACTTGCTCTATGCAATGGCATTGCATAAAAGTGATTGCTCTGGGGTCCTCTATTGGAACAGTCTGCTTACTCTTCTCTGGGTGATCCCCATAGCAAGCTAGCTGCTGTGGGGGCACTCACAGAGACGTGCCCTCAAGTCGAGCTGTGTGCATCCATAGACACACACAGCATGGCTTGGAACCGCCCCCTCTCCTTCCTTCAATTAATTTGACTGACAGCAGCAGGAGCCAATGTCTCCCACTGCTCTTTGTGATGCTTGTGAGAGGAGGAAATGGGGGGAGAAAAGACTTGCAGCAAGGCACAAGGCTGGGTCATGGCTATTGAAGGGTTTTCACCTTAATGCAGAGAATGCATTAAAGTAGTTGTAAAGGTAGAAGTTGTTTTTATCTTAATACATTCTGTGATTCTAAGATAAAAATCACTCTGTGTGTATCTGCCTCCCAGCACCCCCTAATACCTACCTGAGCCCCATCTGTCCAGCAATGTCCACGAGTCCCTTGGCTACTTGGCTATCCCCAACTCTTCCTCCTGATTGGCTGAGACACAGCATCTGTCAAACAAAGTCAGTTAGCCAATCAAGAGAGAGAAGGGAAGGGGCCGAACGTAAGCTTTGTGTATGAATGGACACACAGATCTGCAGCTCGGCTTGGGAGTCCCCATAGCAAGCCGCTTGCTGTGAAGGCACTCGATAGGAGGGGGGGGGGGTTCCTAGAAGTGGAAAAACCTTCAAATGGTGTGGATGTGCAAGACATTCATGGGGGAATTAGAGATGCCCTGTTGTAGTTGTGATATGTAAAGCTACCCCCCCCCCGTAAGGGCTGCTGGATTTTCAGGCCCCCCCTTTACATGCACGGCCAGGCAAGTATTTTCAGCTCACACTCTAGACAGAAACCACTCCAAGGGTGTTGTTTTGCTTTTAGTTTATTAGGGGAAGCAACTTGGATGGGAAAAGGCAGAAACCTGGGTATTGCTCCTGGCTGATTCTCCTCCATAGGATCTGGGATATAGAATTAAAGCTACTCACTTAGTCCTTTGTAAAGATGCTGTAGCTATTGTGAATGCTGAACAGGCCTCTTGCTAGACATGTCCCAATGGCTCCCAGGGTGACTCCGCTAAGCCTAGCTGAGGCTGAAAGAGTTTGAGCCTTTCTCACCGTCTCCTTCTTCCACCCTGGCTCCTTTTTCCTGGAGGCAGAGCCTCCTAGCACAGAATCCAATACACCCAGCCACTGAACCCTGGACTCTGCTCCCACATGGGCACGCTTCAGAATACTTATGGGCCATCTCTCCATCTTGTGGGCCATCCTCACCCAGGGACTGGAGGAGACTTTATAAATATTCAGACCTCATCTCTGCCCCTCCACTCTCCAAGCTCCAAAACTCTCCAGGAGCTTCTTGAAGGCAGGGGGTGGCGACAGACTCAGCCCATGGAGCTCTGCCAACCTAGCTCTAAGGGCTCTTTCACACGGAGCGGTCCGTTTATTGGTCCGCTCCGTGTGTCCGGGGGGGTCTCCGCTGAGCTGTCGGGTGGACAGGGCGGTCCCCGCACACTGCAGGGACCGCCCTGTCTCTCCTCCGCTATCCCCTATGGGGAATCGGATGGAAACGGACCGTCTGTCCGTTTGCATCCGATCCGTTTGGCCGGACGGAAGAAAAATAGGACATTCTTCCGTCCGAAAAAACGGATGCGGATCTGGCAGACGTTAGTGGATGCATCATCCGCTAACTGATCCGCTCCCATAGGGGCCCATTACAAGTCCATTAACGGACTTGTAATTAGCGGACCGTTCGTCCGCTAGTGTGAAAGGGCCCTAAACAAAAACAAAAAAAAAAAAGACATAGAAGTAGCGATTTCTAATTAGTTTCTATCTCTTCCCCAGAAATGTCTCTCAGCAAGCACCGTGATGGATTACAAGGGCTATTTTTTTTTTTATGTCACAATGTAGAGTATAAGATTTCCTATCATCTGTGCCCAGTCTTGCCACACAGAGTTAATCCAGATCTGAGCAATCCTCTTAATGTTCAGTGAAAATGAACAGCCTTCCAGATAAAAACCTGCCTAAATAAAAAGTCAGTTTTCTCTCTTCTTGCTTTGATTGACAGGTTATTTACATATCTAGCTTGGACATGTTTATCATATGTTATGTTAATCATAACATGAGGTATAAAAAGTGAGAAATCCACCCCTCCCCCACATAACACATCCTGGTAATATACAATGAACTTTGGGTCACCTCATGTTATGATAAACATGTCCAAGCTAGATATGTAAATAACCTGTAACTGAAAGTAAGAAGAAAGAAAACAGACTTTATAATTTGGCAAGTTTTTATCTGGAATTCTGTTAATTTGTACTAACCAATAAAAGAGGATTACTCAGCGCTGGATTAACTCTGTGTGGCAAGACTGGGCACAGATGATAGGAAATCTTATACTTTACATAGTGACATCAAAAAAAAAAAAATTGTGGGGTTTACATCCACTTTAAGGTAAGTGAGTAATTGTTCTGATGATGTACTTTTTCAAAAAGAGGCAGATGGTCTTAGGTTACAATTTCTAGAACGTGGCTACACTAATACTTAATACCTAAAAAATAAATAAAATAAAAGCATATAGGCGTGCTTCAAAGTCATCATGTCATGATCTCCTGTTTGTCCAAAAAACAAGTATAACAAAATGACACAGTCAGGATTCATTGAATCCAATGGTCCGTTTTGGGGGTGAAACCTCCCTTCGTAATAGTATAGATAGATAGATAGATAGATAGATAGATAGATAGATAGATAGATAGATTACCTTACTATGCGATTGGAAAGTTCCCTGCGTCTCCTCTCCATTTGCATTCATAATTTTTTTCTGCCCTTGGGGACTCTGTTCCCTTCTACCTACAGTAGGTATTCCTGGAATGCTAAAGCTCTGTACACGCGATCGGTTATCTGATGGAATCTAATCTGATGGATTTTTTTGTCGGATATCCGATGAAGCTGACTTTCATCAGTCTTGCCTACACACCATCAGTAAAAAATCTGATCGTGTCCAAACGCGGTCACGTACACCACTACGACGAGCCAAAAAAATGAAGATTAATGCTTCCAAGCATGCGTTGACTTGATTCTGAGCATGCGTGGATTTTTGACCAAAGGAGTTCCATACAGATGATCAGATTTTTCTATCTTTTTTTATCCATAGTAAAAATTTTAAAACATATTCTATTTTTTTACACCAATTGTCAGATGAAAACAGTCCATCGATCGTTTTTTAGTGGACAAACTGATCGTGTGTACAGGGCTTTAGAGTATTTACTCGATGTAACGGAATGAAACGTGACAGACTGAGATTGTCCTATGTCTAGGGTCACCTTATGTCCACTAGGGCCATAGGGTGACAAAGAATCATAATTCATATATTACATGAGATTGGACATTAATAATAATAATTCATATTGCAGGACTGGAATATTACAAAAGTGGTTCATGTGGACTTGAGACCAGGTTACCAAGACAGTGACACATCCCTCTGTGTAATAGGCTTTTGAAATGTTAAGTGAGGTTGGCTCATCAATGTGAAAGACACATTCTGTTGAAAAGGTGTAAATTGCAAGAAAGACTCTTTCATTGTGTGAAGCTCTCTGTTTACCCTATTGTGTTATTCTAAAGGTTAATTGAATTCTATTGATACAGGAATGTATTAATGCTCAGGTGTGATAGTATTTGGTTTTGATGTCATTATCTCAAGGAATGTACCTGTCGGTATCGGGGCCGAATTGTCTGTCTCGATAATGTGATTGAGGTTCCTGATATGTGTGAAGATTATCTGTGATTGTGTATTATTCAAGGTTAATTGAACACTATTGATGATGCGGTGCCCAGATGTCTAGCTACGGATTAGATAATTAGCCCCCCATGGTGTGAAGGGGGGTGGAGATTGCATTGTCCTGTGATTAATTGTATTATGCTTGAAACTGTATAAGAAGCTGAGAAAATACCAATAAATGGGTCATATCTTTGAAGCAAGTGCAGAGCTGAGTCTCGTCTTGATTATGGGAAATGATATGGATCGTGTATGCAGGATTGTCGCAGTGTGTCAGATAAGCTTGTCGTGGTTGGATGGAAGGTCGTAAGCGGTGGTGACCGTTACACTCATCAACTTACTCACACTAGTGCGATTTCAGATGTGACAGGACTATGTGACAATATAAATCACATTGTTTTCAATGGTGCTTATTCACATCAGTGCAACTCAGTGCTACCCATGTGCGATTTCAGCAACCACATCCAAGTTGCACTACATAATCACTGAAAAATCAGATCAAGATTGGATCGCAGCACTGTGAACCTACCCTAAAGAAAAAGTGTGCTACAATATACCAAAAATATAAAATTAATAACTTGAGATAAACCGATATAAAAAACACTTTTTCTTTAAAAAGTAAAAGCCTTGCTTAAGGGCAGAGACCACAAGATGCCCTCCATTGTCTTTTTTCGTTAGGAAGGATTTTAATTTTATTTAGTTCCCCTTTATTATTACTTTTGTGGTCAGACTTTCACTGACTTCATGGCTAAATTTCCGTAATCTGTCAACTTCCTGTCAAGTGAGGCAGTATTTGGACAGAAAATAGAAACGAGGCGCCACTAGAAGTAAAATTAAATTGGGAGGAACATTTTCCGGCTAATAAATGTGGTCTAATTAAAAGCAATATACTCCCTGCAGTCACCAAAGTAAAATGTCCAAAATGCTTCTATAAGCCAGAGACCATGCGATTTTTGTCTAAAATGTAGGTCAAATGTGGAGCTTAGGAACATTCAGGCCTTATGCACACTGGACGTTTTTTTGAAGTTTTTACAGCAGCAGTTTTTGGCAGTAGATGTTTTTTTCTACAGTCATTAAACTCTCCATCATGTTATCCTATGTGTCCCTGCACACATAGGCTGTTATCAGCAGTTTTGGGCATGGGTGTTTTTGAGCAGTATCATAAATCCTAAAGTGGGAGTAAACTCTGTACTACCACTTGTACCTACAGGTAAGCCTATAGTAAGGCTTACCAGTAGGTATTGTGAATATCTCCTAAACTTGCACAGTTTTGGATATATTCAGAGGGCATGCAGCTGATAATATCATCGACACATTTTTTTTGTTTTTTTAAATAACAAAACACACCTTTACAAACACTTTTTGGCCCCATAAGGGTTGCCAGCCTCAGTGACACCAGGGTTCAACAGGTATATGTGTGCATGATCAGTGACAGATACGAGACAAATCATATTACTGCAGAAGACAAAAAAAGAGTGCAGAGAAATATAATTGTAGCACTACCCCCGAAGGATGTCTTTTCTAGTAGTAATAAGTGGATGGATAGAAGAAAAAGAAAATGGCGGATTCAGGGTTAACTGGTACTGGAAAAACAGTCCTGCTTCCAATGACAACTTTCGTCGCCACTCTAGCCAGAGTGGGTACAGTGCACCTGGATAGGACTCTCTCACCAGCCTAGCAGCCAGAGTGTCACTCGGAGCTTTAGCAAAGTCCCTGCCACGGACCTTCCCAAAGTGTGGAGATATTCTTGGTCTGAAATCCTTCTCAACTGCATTTAGCACCCGGATCCCCTTCAAAACAGCTTTAGTGGTTTCGGGTCTGGTAGGCGACCATCATCCAGCCTCCCAGAAACCATGGGCCCCTCGATGAAGCAACAGGCCTCTCCTGAGATACCAGCCTCGTGCTCAGTATTCCCCTGGACAGGTTCTTCATCGGTCGGCTTCCTCCCTTGGGACAGACAGGACCTCTTGTCAAGTGCAGACCCAGTCTACCCACCAGGTTTACAGGTAGTTTAGTTGCTCCAGACCAACGTGGTCCTGGAGCCTGGAACACTCCAACACGCACCCCGGCCAGGAGAGCCACACACATGGGTGGTAGGACGACTGCCCAGGCGGATGGCAGCGGGGACAACAACGCTGAACCAATGGCGTCTGCCCCCTAAATACTCTTCCTCAGCATGTACAGTGAGGCGATCAACCCTCCTGATTGGCTGCCGAGGAGAAGCATCCACACGACTCTGACCCCACTGCTGCCACCTGTTGTCTGGGGGTGAGAAGTTCCCCAGACAACAACCATGGGCACACAGTACAGCCACAGCTGGAGCAGAGGCCCTAAATTTAACCAAATAAACATGGTCAGAGGCAACTAACTCTCTGACCCTCTCTAAATTTACAGCAGCACCTGCTATGAAAGTAGTCAGGGCTACATAATCAGCATGGCTTAAAACAGAAGAACAACTGTTCCTATTCCTATCTGAAAATTAAGAATTTTTTTTATAGGCAAAAGGAAATCAAGTAACACACAAAAAGATACAAAATATACTGGGAATTTACTTTGAAATCAAATCAATAAATCTCCACTAAGTGTCAGGTCATGGTTTCATTATTTTACCAGCAAAGCAAGAATATTTAGTGTTTAAAGCGGTGAATGGAAAACAGGATAAGACTTGTGATTGGAAAAAAGTTGATCCTTCTCTGTCCTATTGTAATAAATCTGACTAGCTATGGATATAGATTGAATGTCATGGATGAAAAATATATACGGTTAAGTCAGAATTTCAGACAAGGCTAGCTACATCAATAATTAGTCCAGACAATGCAGCAGGGATAAATGCTACAATTATGTACATTTTAAAAATGATAACCGCTTCTTTGACTAATGGTAGCAATTACAGCATCTCTATAATGGTCTTCATATGAATTACCTTGCATTGGGATAGCCACAACATCAGTGCCAAGGCTCCTGGTAATCCCCAGTGCATGCCAAGGGTCAATCAGTCCATTTGGAAATATTATTCTACTGCTGTGAATATTAAATCCACCATAAATTTCATTTGTTTGCTGAACAGCAGCACTAACCATTGATAAATTGAATTCTGAGCCATAAATGTCAGCACATTGCTGGATGTGGTAGCTGAAAAAACACAAGAAAACATATTTTATATGTATGCATTCAAATACTTAAGCATTTGTCTTTTGCAGAATATAAAAAAATACTCTTCATGGGTATGTCAACCTTGGCCAGCCATATACGGTTCCTGCTTAACCAGTCAAGATTCTAACCATTAATGGGCAGGCTGAATGTACCAAGTTGATCGATCAACTTGGGTACAACCAGCCTGCCGGATTCACTTCCAATTATCGCAAGTGGCTGCTATAGCAGATAGCGATAATCACTGTCTTCTTCTCCTGCCGCTTCACTGGGAGAAGACAATTGTTCCGCAGGAGGAATTCCCCTGTCAACACTGTGGTTGTAGGAAAGAAATTCACACAGTCTACGAGCTGCCTAAAATGGATTAAAGCAGAGGCTCTAGGTTCTGAAAAAAAGACAATTCCAAGCAAGTGTGTTTAAAAAAGGGCTGACCGCCAAATCCATGTGTACAGTAGATGCCATGGGGACTTCCAGCAGTCTGATTAAAAGGGGTTGTAAAGGTTTGTTTTTTATGTTCTAAATAGGTTCCTTTAAGCTAGTGCATTGTTGGTTCACTTACCTTTTCCTTCGATTTCCCTTCTAAAAAATGTTTTGTCTTTGTCTGAATTTCTCACTTCCTGTTTCTCCTCAGTAAGCTTGTCCCCATCATCCATGGGGGTTAGTCAGCCAGAACAGCTTACTGAGGAGGAACAGGAAGTGAGAAATTCAGACAAAGAAAAAAAAACATTTAGAAGGGAAATCGAATGAACATTTTCATTCGATTTCCCTTCTAAATGTTTTTTTTTTTCTTTGTCTGAATTTCTCTTTGCAGCCACTAGGGGCCTCTTACTCAGGGCCTACTTATGGGTGATGAATAAAGGTCTTGTCCACAATTTTGAACATGGTGTGCTGGTAATATGGAGTCTTTTAAGCGGTTGTAAAGGTTTTTTTTTTTTTTTTCTAAACAATGCACTAGCTTAAAGGAACCCATTTAGAAAAGAACAAAAAAAACCTTTACAACCTCTTTAAAGACTCCATATTACCAGCACACCATGTTCAAAATTGTGGACAAGACCTTTATTTATCACCCATAAGTAGGCCATGAGTAAGAGGCCCCTAGTGGCTGCAAAGAGTCACATCTTGTGGGTGACAATAAATGACTTGACTGCAATTATGAACATGGTGTGCTGGTGCAATTGAATCTTTTGGACACATATGATGATGGCACCATCTGTCTTGTCATCATAGCACTGGTTTTATAGTCAGCTGCTGTAAGGAGTACACTGGATTTTTCTGCATTTATGGACTGATCTTCCTTCAGCATGATTAGAAGGTATTGGACCCATAAGGTCTATGGAAATAGCTTCTATTCCTTCTCTTGACCTGCAACTGACACATGGCAGTTGAATATAACCTTCAGATCAAATTTAGAAATCATGTGGAAACCACAAACTGATTCAACATTAATTTTTGCCTTTTCTGAAGAGATGACAGAAGAAGAAATAGATAAAAGATGTTTATTTGTTTCAAAAATAAATTAGTAGTGGAAGAGATGGAGCTGAGGGTTAATTTACTAAAGATACACTTGGCTGTTTACTTTGCAAGAGAAATTGCAAGGAAATTTTCCTTTAGGTTTGTGAATGAGGTGAAGGTCAGATGACTTTCATCCTCCATAAATGTGCAAGTAAATATACAGTTTTTTTATTTTCCATGCATGTGATTGGGTATTATTGCCAAAGTGAATGTTCACCAAATTCACCAAGTTAAGGGAAAATTCCTTTGGACAGTACCTGGAAAGATGTACTTTTTGACTGGAAATGCTCCTAGACCTAGACCTTGAACCTCGTAGCTGTATATGCAGCTCGAGATCATCTACTACTGTGCTGTTCACTGTTCTCTTTGCTGGGAAGGAAGCTGCACCTAAAGGACCTGAAGTGTAAGGATCTTTCTGCTTTGTTTGGTGGATCTGAGCATTTCAAAATCTCTCCTGATGCTTCCTAAAGAAGATGTTTGGCGATAGCATACATCTTAATTTGAAAACATCATTAAACGATAGTTCTTTTTGACTATTAAATGTGAGCTAAATGGAAAAATACATTTCCTGACGCCAACATGGCAGCATACTAGTGATAGAGCTCCGCCTCTTGACCACTCCCTCAGGACCAGTGAATAGCATAAATTAAGGCATGGTTAGCCGCCACCCCATTCTTCTTTTTTTCCTCATACCTCACGCACCAGTGAAGAGTAAGCAGTACTATGTCCCCCCTCTGCCTCAGTGCAGTAGCCGTCTGGGTTGAGCCTCTCCCAGTGCGAAGTCCCAGCGATCAGGCTGCTAAATGCGCTATAGTCTGGGAGCCCCTTCTGTGGGTCTTATTGGGGCCCCTGCAGTGTTTCCTCTTTAGGAACGAAATCTGCTTTTACAATTGATAACTGCAGCGCTTGTGGAATATGGAGGGGCCAGCTATGCTTTATCTCTCTTGGCCCCTTGTGCCATACAGGGTCACCGGTACCTTTTACTTATATCACCCTTTTTTGTCTTTCATTACCTTTCTTATTCACTGCTTCAGCAAAACAAACAGAAGACACTACAGGCTTGTCTTCTAACACAGATACAGAGATAGGAAAGGTTCAGTCTCTTTAGCCAACAGATTGATATACTGTATAGACAAAGTACATGGCTATAGCCAGAGCTATAGTATCCAATATGGTTTTGCTCACCCCAGTAGTTACACAATCCAACAATGGATCCTCTCACACATCATGCTGCTGTCTGTGTCTCTCTCTCTCTCTCTCTCCATACACACAACTCATCTCTGACATGTTCAGCTCAGCTGACAATCAGGTCTGAAAGGGAAATTCTTACCCTATTCAGTTAACCCCTTCTTAACACGCCCAGACTCACCCTGTGCAGGTAGATATGTCTGTGTGTATGTATATGTGTGTGTGTGTGTGTGTATGTAATATATATATATATATATGTATATGTATGTGTGTGTATAGGTGTATATACAGATGTAGGTGTATGTAGATAAATCAGGAAAGAAAGTGGAATCCTTTCTCCTATGTCTACTCCTGCTACTTCTATAGCTTTTCAGCTATCCTTACCTCAGCTGGCCGTCCCATTTCTCCACAGATAAAGAGTCAGTTACTGCTCATAATACAAAGACCCTCAACAACTAGGATGGGGACCACCATATAGGTACGTTTTCAGAAAAGAGTGTGCGGATTACTTTGATTTGCTTCAGCCCCGCATGCCCACGCTCTCAAATGAGCCAGGCCAAGGAAACGCAGACGTTCTTCAGGGGAGCATAGCCTGGATCGCGCCCCCACTCAGGAGAAAATTTCCAAGGAAGACGTCTTTGCTCCTCTTCCCCAGAGCCGGTGCCCCAGCAAGAGTCCTGCAGGGCCTATGGCACAGTACCTATGCCCAGGAAGCTGGTGAGTAGACACTGCCTGGAGGAGTATGCAGCTAACAGGTAATGCCAAATGTCTTTATTATTGATAAGAGTGGCACAAGATTCTGTTTTGAACTCACCTTAATTAACTGAAGCTACTGTTACACTTGTATTGTAAACTGTTGTAGACTGTTGCCATACGAGACAGCGTTCCTATCAGTGCAGATGTGGCATCTTGCTGGATGCTTTTACTGCGTGGCTGTCATTCTGTAGAAGTCTTAGCGTCTGCCGGGTTGGTGTTGCGGTTTCCTAATGGTGTCCTGGCCCTAATCCTCTCTCCCAGAGTTCTGTTGAGGAGAGATGGAATCGCTTTGCAGACTGAGGCCCTGACATATGGTTCAGAGCCCGGATTGTCCTGGTGAATCCTGGACAGGTGGCACACCCTAGGTGTCTGACGCCCATAAAACTACTTTGCACTGCACCCATTATACCTTTATGACCCACTCTATGTGAAGGGATGTCAGCGACTCGTGGTTCTCGTTAGACTGAAGGTGGCCTGGGTCCTTGTTACATATATTACAGATACAGCAGTCTGCTACTCAGGATATGGAGGCTTCACAGGAAGTCCCACATAGTTTCTTTTTAAACCACTGGAAAAGCATCCTGGCACCTTGGTGGCTAGGGAGGCCATATGGTTGAGACCCTGGGCTGAGTATTGCTTCCTAGAAACAAAAGTGGGAAAGAATGGAAATATGTTGGAGAAAAATGCCCATATAAACAGGCTGTCAAAACTGTATACCCTGAACAAGCTAAGGGTCAACCTGCTCCTACATACTGTAGCATCTGCAGGTGCCAGCAGACCAGCAATAACCAGCCCATGTGTTGGGCGAGTCTAATGGGGATGGTTAAATTATTATCAACCAGCTGCTGCACTTGCAGGACTCTGAGGAGAGTGGCAGGATATGCATCCCTTTAGGCAGGATTTCCTTTTGAGTATCTTGCCAAAAAATTACATTTTTTGTAGCAGTGGGTGCAACAAAAAAAATAAATAAATAATAAAAAAAAAAAAAAAGTCTGACTTGTACCTTAGTGCAGACTTCTGGGAAAAAATCTGTCACACAAGTGCATGCCCAAACTCTAGGGCTCAGTTTCATTTAGTGCGACATGAGACTGGAAGGTCACATGACAGACCTCTGGGGAAAAATCAATCACACAAGTACATGCCCAGACTCTAGGGCTCAGTTTCATTTAGTGCGACATGAGACTGGAAGGTCACATGACAGACCTCTGGGGAAAAATCAATCACACAAGTACATGCCCAGACTCTAGGGCTCAGTTTCCTTTAGTGCGACCTGAGACTGGAAAGTCGCATGACAGGCCATTCCCCATAATTTCCAATGAGTATTGTTTATCTGTGCGACTTCAAGTGGCATCGACTTCAAAATAGTCCCTGCACTACTTTGGTTCCACTTTGATGCAACTTATACAGGCATTGTTTCCAGTCGCATCAAAATTGCTGCAAAAAAAATGCAAAAATCGCAGCAAAATCACGCGACTTTGGGGTTGCAATAGTGAAGCCTTGAGGTAAGACCTAGAGGGCACACTTTACGTGTTTCTGGACAGCATGTGGTACAGGTCCTTGGATGAAGGTATCAGGCACTCATGGTCACTTCGGGAAATTCCCCACTGCTCCTCCAGACCATTTCTCTCCCACGCATATGCCAAGTCCACCACAACAGGTGTGCTGCTACAATGCTTACAATACACTTCAGACTCAAGGGATTGCAGGTTTTCTATACAATCCTGTTTGGAGTTTGCAGGGGATGTTGGCTGGTGTCCAGTAGCAGATCGGAAAAGGTCAAACCCTTCTGGGTCCTCTTTGAGATCTTTAAGCTGAAGTCCATTAAACAGTACAACCACATGGCTGGATGCTGTTGCTGGATTGTCAGGATGCCTATCCTATCCTCACACCTTAGAGGGAAAGCAAAACCAACTGGTTAGTGTACACTGGGGGTGCTCTAGTTCCTCTTATTTCTATCAGAGGAAATGGTGACAGTCAGGAACAGGATTCTGAGGAAGTATACTTCCGCTTATTTGATGGTTTCTCAGTGCTCATCTGGGCACAACGTCATCATGCATACAGATGATTCCTGGGGTGCATGGGCACCTGCGCAAATTTACATTTCAAGAATTCTACAAGGGAGGAAACAGGATCGAACACCGTTAATAACAGTGTTACTCGGTATAAGTAGCGGTCCATCATGATGGAAAGTCCTAGAGCAAGTCTCGGTCCGTTAGGACCTTTACACTGGAGAATTGCTATGAATCATGTCTACAAGACACTCGGGAAGATGCACTTTGAGGGACTTTAGGTCAAGGCAGGCGGAGATTCCCAGCCAAGGAGGGTAATCTTGAATGCTCTGGGGTTCAAGCAGCCCCTTTTATCACTTCGGCCTTACTACAGAGTCAAGGAAGACCAGTCTCCTTGCAGTTGAGCAACAGGGCAGTAGTTGCCTATATTCAGCTCCTGGGTGAAACTCACGGCAATATGCTAGTGAGAGAGGTAAAACCCATAACGCCTGGGATGGAAGATCCCCAGCAAAATTCCAGATGCAGTTTACCTCCCAGCAGATTTTTTGAACAAGTACAAGCTTCCCAGAGCACAACGAGGGTCTATGTCCCAGGTCTTCTCTGACCTGGTCCACAAGTGGGGCCTACCACAGACAGACCTCCTCGTTTCCCAGAGTAATCGCAAACTTTGGGTATGTCTGACTTTGTTTCCGCACCACAAGGCGCAGGGGGCAGATGCTCTGATCTCTCCATGGGACTGCAATGAGTGAAGGAGTGAGTGAAAAACCTGTATAGCGCTACACCTGCGAACTAAAATCACCTCAGGGCGCTTCTTCTATCCATTGTCTTCCTTATCCCTCAGAAGAGGTGGGTCTTAAGTTTCTTCCTGAAGGCCTGATGGTTTTCTCCCATGCGGATGTCCGTTAGCAGAGCGTTCCATAGCCATGGTCCTTGGACATAGTTGTTATAGCCAGTCCTCCATATTGACCAGGAGGCCCTCGGTTTCCCCTGGCCATTCATTTCAGAATACAGAAGACATTGCTCCTCCATAACCTATGCAGACTGGGGCTGCAAGCAGGGGTACTAAAGGGGGAAGGTGGGCAACTCTGTTACTCTGGTTTCACTACAGAGTGATCTCTACTTTGTTGTGTGCGAGAAGACATTCTACTTACAACATCTAGGCCTAATTCTAGAACAAGTTTGCTTTTTCTTGGTAGAGCGAGACATTCATCATACTGCCCTTTCAGTGCCAGCTGTTCTATACTTCCTCCACGCCTTAACCTATCCTCACATAGCTAACGAGCGTCGCTTTATCGGCAAAAACACATTTAAATGGGCCATGAATCCTTCAGTTTGTACAACTTTGAGTTTTTGGAGAGTAGGTCTCCACGGAAAAGATATATTGGAGCTGCTGGTTCTCATATCCGTTCAACCGTTCATTCTAACAGAGCAGTGTCCGGTTCAGGCCATCACTTATAAGGCAGTATCAATTGCAAGAACTTTAGGCAGGAGGTTATCGGATATTCAAGCTCTTGGAGCTTCAAAGTACAAAAATATATATGTATATTCTTTTCTTTCCAAAAGGAGTAGAGTTGGCCTTGTAGATCATCTTGCCACAAACATGGCAACAGACTGCTATTTAACAGACAGCTGGACATTGCCTAAATTTCCAGATCACACAGGAAAGTCTCACAAACTGATAATTTTCATAACTTTAAAGTAGTATCGGTCCACAATTGTCCCTTCCAGGTCATCTAAACCTTTTGTCATTCCAGCTGGGAATCAAGGGAAAGAAGTTACTGCCTGGACCCTAGCAGGCTCGGTTGTTCATATAGGACTAGGGGTTGCAAGCCTCCGTCAGCGGTGGCGGAGCACTCTACCAGAGCAGTTGAAGCCTCATAGGCAACACATTCAAAAGAATCTATGGTGCCCATCTGTAGAGGGGTATCGTGGTCTTCCCAACATTCCTACTCAAACTTGACAGAATAGACCCAGGGGTCCTGTCATCAGGGAACTTTGTAGGAAGAACTATTCAGTCCTCTGTCTCATCCTAATTAGAGGATTGGTTGGACAAGTAGATCCCACCCTGTCAGCTAGTTATTTATCACTAGTATGCTGCCATGTTGGCGTCAGGAAAATGGAAAATTGTATCAAATACTTACGTAATTTTCCTTTCCTGACGCCAAACCATGGCAGCATATGAGCCCACCCATGTGCGTTTCGGTATGTGGCTTGTTACAAAGAATGGGGTGGCGGCTAACCATGCCTTAATTTATGCTATTCACTGGTCCTGAGGGAGTGGTCAAGAGGCGGAGCTCTATCACTAGTATGCTGCCATGGTTTGGCGTCAGGAAAGGAAAATTACGGTAAGTATTTGATACAATTTTCCATTTTCCAGGTTGTTAGTGATGCCTGTCTGCTGGACATTGCTTTTCACAATTCTGTGTATTTCCTGCAGAGGTTTTGCAGCTTCTCCTCGGTTTACTTTAAATTTCTAGGGACTACATATCCCATGGTACCTTGCTGCCTGAAAACAGTGATTCCTGTGCTGACTCCACCTCCTGAAACTTCTCTCAGTACCTCTGTAGTTCACAAGGCAAGCTTTGTGAAATGTGACCGTGCATAGTAATAGGGCATATTGAATGTGTTACTGCATACAAGGAAATAAAATGTATGGAACGTTTTCAAACTTAATTCAGATTAACAGAAGGCTAGAAATAATTAAAATGCAATGCGATTTTGGCCATTTCATCTGGTTACCAGTTATTGGTGGGCAGCTCAGAAAGGAGGAAGCAAAACCCTGCTTTTCTACAAAGGTGTTGTATTTAACTTGGAGACACAGGGGTTCATTTACTAAAACTGGAGAGAGCAAAATCTGATGCAGCTTGGCATGGTAGCCAATCAGCCTCCAAATTCAGCTTGTTTACTTAAGCTTTGTCATTTTTTTTTTTTTTTTTTAGTAGATCTCCCCCACAGTGCAGAACAAAGAATGTTAAGTCAGTAATGGGTGTCAATCATAAGATGTCCCACTAGTTTATTCTTTCCATTTTAGTTGGTTATTCCTGCAGCAGGTGGGGAATGGGGTGGCACGGTCACTAGGTGACACGCGGGGGGGGGGGGGGGGGGACAGAGGAGACCGACACAGAAGAGCAGGCTGCGGATGATGAAGGCACATACTCTGACCACGGTGTCAGGGCTCAGCAGCCATGATTACCGTGGTCAGTTTACACAGGAGAGAAACTGGCAGGATAATTTTTTTTTAGGTGTTACAAGGGTCCAAATTACACAGCACAAGCACTGTGCTGTATAAGAGGCTGTACAGGAACAGGATCCTTTTTTTTTTTTTTTTTTGATAGGTAAACTTTATTACTTTATTTTTGCAAGGTTTTAATGAACAGCACAAAAACGAACATACACTAGATTACCAAAAGTATTGTGACATCTGCCTTTACGCGCACATGAACTTTAATGGCATCCCAGTCTTAGTCCAAAGGGTTTCAATATGAAGTTTGCCCACCCATTACAGCGATTAGGGTTGGTTCTGATGTTCAAATTGAACATTGGGTGTTCGTTTGTTTGCAGACGAACTGAACATGTGGGGCGTTCATGGCAAATTTGAGCGCCCCATAATGCACTGGGAGATCGTAGCGCATTCACGGTTGCCGATTGGCCAAAGGATGCACCTGACCTGCATGCTTTGGCCAATCACAGCGTGATCTGCTGTGAGTGCCATGAATGGCCTTTGGCCAATCATGGCTTAGGGGACTAAGCCCACACCATATAAGGGCTGCTTACACGGCACCTGTATGTAGTGCGATATGTGGAGATTGAGCTCCCCAAAGCACCTTGTCCCCATGCATAAAGAAAGTTATAACACAGCTTGTGAAGATGTTGCTATAACATTTAGCACAATGTCATCTGTGTATGATGACAACGACTCTTTCAATCTTTTTATGATCACACCCTTAACTCTTGGTGAAGAATGGATAGAAGAAGAATGTTAAGCGTATACAGTTTACCTTAATGGAAAACCAGAGAATGGTTGTGAAGTAGAATCTGAAGACTGGAAATAGCCAAATTCTGTACAGGTTTGGTACATCCATTGCCTGCCTGAAAAAAAAAAAATTTACAAATATAACCATTTTATATTGCTTATGACATTTATGTTGCTCTGTTGGTAATACAATTATGAACTTTCCTTCTCTGACAATTAAGAGGTCATTAATCATAAAATTTGCATTGTCTGACTTCTTTATTAAAAATTTGAATCAGTAATTGCTTTAAAATATTAAAAGGAGTAAACATGTTGCAAATGTAAAGTAAGACTTCCAATGAGGGAAACACAGGAATTGCCATTTTAAGTTTATCCTAAAAACGCTATGCTTAACCACTTAAGACCCGGACCAACATCCAGCTAAAGGACCCAAGGTGTTTTTACAATTTGGCACTGCGCTGCTTTAACTGGTAATTGCGCGGTCATGCAATGTTGTACCAATACAACATTTGCGTCCTTTTCTTCCCACAAATAGAGCTTTCTTTTGATGGCATTTGACTGCCTCCGATTTAAATTTTTTGCGATATAAACGGAAAAAGACCGAAAATTTTGAAAAAAATAAAAATAAAAAATGATATTTCTACTTTTTGTTATAAGAAAAATCGAATAAACTAAATTTTAGTCAAACATTTAGGTCAAAATGTTTTCAGCCACATGTCTTTAAAAAATAAATAATAAATAAATAAAAAAAATCGCAATAAGCATATATTTATTGGTTTTCACAAAAGTTATAGCGTTTACAAACTAAAGTACATTTTCTGGGATTTACACAGCTTTTAATTTATGACCGCGTATCTCATTTCTTGAGGTGCTAAAATGGCAGGCCAGTACAAACCCCCCCTAAATTACCCCATTTTGGAAAGTAGACACCCCAAGGAAACTGCTGAGAGGCATGTTGAGTCCATTGAATATTTTTTTTTTTGTCCCAAGTGATTGAATAATGACAAAAAAATAAAAATTTACAAAAAGTTGTCACTAAATTATATATTGCTCACACATACCACGATTATATGTGGAATTGCACCCCAAAATACATTCTGCTGCTTCTCCTGAGTACAGGGATACCACATGTGTGGGACTTTTGGGGAGCTTAGCCGCTAATGGGACCCCGAAAACCAAGCACTGCCTTTAAGATTTCTAAGGGCATACATTTTTTATTTCACTCCTCACTACTTATAGTTTTGAAGGCCATAAAATGCCAAAATAGCATAAAACCCCCCCAAATGACCCCATTTTGAAAAGTAGACACCCCAAGCTATTTGCTCAGAGGCATAGTGAGTATTTTAAAGCTCTCATTTGTTTTTGAAAATGAAGAAAGAAAATATATATATTTTTTTTAATTTTAAAACTTTGTGACAAAAGCGAGATCTGCTAAATACTCACCATACCTCTCAGCAAATAGCTTGGGGTGTCTACTTTTCAAAATTGGGTCATTTGGGGGGGGGGGGGGGGTTTGTGCCACCTGAGCATTCCATGGCAGGAATTGGTTTTTGGGGTCCCGTATGCGGCTAGGCTCCCAAATTGTCTCACACATGTGGTATCCCTGTACTCAGGAGAAGCAACAGAATGCATTTTGGGGTGTAATTCCACATATGCCCATTGCGTGTTTGAGCAATATATCATTTAGTGACAACTTTGCGGATTTTTCCCGCAACTTGTGTCAAAATATAAAATATTCCATGGACTCGACATGCCTCTCAGCATATAGCTTGGGGTGTCTACTTTCCAAAATGGGGTCATTTGAGGGGGGGGGGTTGAATTGTACTGGCATTTTATGCACAACATTTAGAAGCTTATGTCGCACATCACCCACTCTTCTAACCACTTGAAGACAAACCCCTTTCTGACACGGTTTACATAAAAAAATTTTTTTTTTGCAAGAAAGTCAAGTTGAACTCCTAAACATTATGGGCCAGATTCAGTAGGTTAAGCGGCTTATCTCGAGATGCGCGGCCTAAGTGTAAATATGCGCCGTCTTATCTATGCGCCGTACCCACCAAACTAGATACGCCTGAAAATAGGCTCTCTCCGACCGACCTAACTTTCCTACGCCGGCCTATCTTAGGTACATATTTACGCTGGACGGATCTGGCGCGCCCATTGATTTCCTATTCAAATATGCAAATGAGGGAGATATGCCGATTCGCGTACGTATTAGCGCCATCGCTGGCTACGTGTGCTGCGCGCAAGTGTTAAGTCCGGCCTAAAGTTATTCTTACGGGCACAGGTCAGCTTAAGAGCAGCTCCAGCAGCACCGTTACCAACGAACTTAGCAAGCTGAGCAACCCCACTTGCAGGACAACACCACATCTGTATGCCAACATGCCAGGGGCAGACGTGTGCCTAGCACTACTAATGGGTCCACCGGCACGGAGGAGGAGGGCACGTGAGAGGATATATAACGAACGCGCATGAGCCTCTTTGGCATGGGTGGAGTATCGCATCTTCAGATTCAGCCCTGATGCCATCCTGGAACTAACCACAGCCCTGCAGGATGACATCACCAGCAAGACACCGCTCGCACGCAGTGCAGCCACTGTCTGGGTGTATTTATGCGCCTGGCATATCCCAGGAAGTTAGGCCGGCATAGTTGAGAGCATGCGCACAGGGAAGCGATCAGACGCCGAGGTCACTGCGCATGCTCTGTGGATGATACGCCGGGCGTAAGTGTCAGATCCAGGCTCAGACCATCATTTGCATAAGGTCACACCCACTTCCACTTACACCTACTTGCGCCTTCACATTTACGTTACGCCGGCGCAAACCTAGGAGCAAGTGCTTGGTGAATACTGTACAGTAGGTGACCACGATATTGTGTCAATCTCACTCCCTTTCTCAGCGAGATTGAGCCGCGATGGAGACAATGCCGTCATAGCGACAGGGATCCGACTTGGATTCCCGCCAATTCTACATGCGGCATTTGGTATGAATCCTGAGGGGGAACTCCCCGCCGGATTTAAAAAAAAAAATTTAGCATGGGTCCCCCCCCCCCCCCAGGAGCATACCAGGCCCCAGGTCTGGTATGGGTTGTAAGGAGACCCCCCCCCTACGCCGAAAAACCGGCGTGGGGGTCCCCCCACAATCCATACCAGACCCGTATCCAAAGAACGCCGCCCGGCCGGTCAGGAAAGGGGTGGGGACGAGCGAGCGCCCCCCCCCCCCCTCCTGAGCCGTACCAGGCTGCATGCCCTCAACATGGGAGGGGTCAGGTCCTCTGGGGCAGGGGGGCGCACTGCCCACCCCACCCAAGAGCACCCTGTCCCCATGTTGATGAGGACAGGGCCTGTTCCCGACAACCCTGGCCGTTGGTTGTCGGGGTATGCGGGCGGGAGGCCTATCGGAATCTGGGAGCCCCCTTTAATAAGGGGGCCCCCAGATACCGGCCCCCCACCCTACGTGAATGAGTATGGGGTACATCGTACCCCTACCCATTCACCTGCAAGAAAAAGTGTAAACACCATCACCGGGTATTAAAATATTTTATTAGTTTGCTCCGGGGCCCCCCCTCTCTTTAGCTCTTTCACGAGGGGGGGGGCTTGCTTCTTTGACGTCTTCGGGTGGGGGCCGCTCTTCTTCCCGCCATCTGGTTCTCTTCCGGGGGGGGGGTCGCTTTTATAAAAGCGCCCCCCCCCCCCCTTGCGGGCTTCTTCCGACGTCTTCGGCAGGGGGGTGGGTGCCTCTCTTCTTTGCCGCCGTCTGGTTCTCTTCCGCCGCTGGGGGGGGGGGTCGCTTTTATAAAAGCACCCCCTACCTGCGGGCTTCCTCCGACGTTTTTGGTGGGGGGTGGTGTGCCCAGGCTTCTTTCTTCTTCTTCCGTCTTCTTCTGTCACCTTCTGCCTTCTCCTTCTGCTGTCTTTGCTTCTTCTTTCCTTTAGATGTTGACACGTTGCTTCCTCTCGCTGCAATGTCGGGTGTGCGGCTTGCACCGATTTATATAGGCCACCTAGGACGTCACAGTTCCATCATGCTCCGGTACCTACCCACGTGATACCTACCCACGTGGGTAGGTACTGGGGCATGATGGGACTGTGACGTCGTAGGTGGCCTATATAAATCGGTGCGAGCCGCACACCCGGCATTGCAGCGAGAGGAAGCGACGTGTCAACATCTAAAGGAAAGAGGAAGCGAAGACAGGAGAAGGAGAAGAAGGAGAAGGCAGAAGGCGACAGAAGAAGACGGAAGACAGAAGCCTGGGTACACCACCCCCGCCGAAGACATCGGAGGAAGCCCGCAGGGAGGGGGCATTTTTATAAAAGTGACCCCCCCGGCGGCGGAAGAGAACCAGACGGCGGCGAAGCAGAGGCACCCACCCCCTGCCGAAGACGTCGGAAAAAGCCCGCAAGGGGGGGAGCGCTTTTATAAAAAGCGACCCCTCCCGGCGGTGGAAGAGAACCAGATGGCGGGAATAAGAGTGGCCCCCACCCGAAGACGTCAAAGAAGCAAGCCCCCCCTCGTGAAAGAGCTAAAGAAGAGAGGGGGGGCCCCGGAGCAGACTAATAAAATATTTTAATACTCGGTGTTGTTTACTTGTGTTTACACTTTGCTTGCAGGTGATTGTGTAGGGGTACGATGTACCCCGTACTCATTCACGTAGGGTGGGGGGCCGGTATCTGGGGGCCCCCTTATTAAAGGGGGCTCCCAGATTCCGATAAGCCTCCCGCCCGCATACCCCGACAACCAACGGCCAGGGTTGTCGGGAAGAGGTCCTGTCCTCATCAACATGGGGACAGGGTGCTCTGGGGTAGGGGGGCCGCAGTGCGCCCCCCTGCCCCAGAGCACCTGACCCCCCCCATGTTGAGGGCATGCGGCCTGGTACGGCTCAGGAGGGGGGGGGGGCGCTCGCTCGTCCCCACCCCTTTCCTGACCGGCCAGGCAGCGTGCTTTGGATACGGGTCTGGTAAGGATTGCGGGGGGACCCTCACGCCGTTTTTTCGGCATTGGTGGGGGGTCTCCTTACAACCCATACCAGACCTAAGGGCCTGGTATGCTCCTGGGGGGGGGGGAACCCATGCCGGATTTTTTTTTTTAAATCCGGCGGGGAGTTCCCCCTCAGGATTCATACCAAACGCCGCATGTAGAATTGGCGGGAATCCAAGTCGGATCCCCGTCGCTTCTATGACGCGCTCGCTGGAATGTGCCTTTACTATTCCAGCGAGTGCGAGATGTCGGCACCCTGTCGCCGAGAATCAGCACGATGCTGTCGTGCTAAAAACACATTCTCGGCGGCAGGTACTGTAATTGCCTCACTAGTTTGCATCGGCGGAACGTATATGCGCTGCGTTATGCCGGCATAAAGATGCGCCCATCTACCTGAATCTGGCCCTATATATTTTTTTTAAAGCAAAGGCCCTACAGATTAAAATGGTGGGTGTTGCATTTTTTTTTCGCACAGTATTTGTGCAGCGATTTTTCAAACGCATTTTTGGGGGGAAAAAATACACACTTAATTTTAACCACTTCAGCCCCGGAAGGATTTACCCCCTTCCTGACCAGAGCACTTTTTGTGATTCGGCACTGCGTCGCTTTAACTGACAATTGCGCAGTCGTGCGATGTGGCTCCCAAACAAAATTGGCGTCCTTTTTTTTCCCACAAATCGAGCTTTCTTTTGGATTTGATCATCTCTGCGGTTTTTATTTTTTGCGCTATAAACAAAAATATTTTTTACATTTTGCTATAATAAATATCCCCAAAAAATATCTAAAACATTATTTTTCCTCAGTTTAGTCCGATACGTATTCTACATATTTTTCGTAAAAAAAAATAAATAGCAATTAGCGTTTATTGATTGGTTTGCGCAAAATTTATAGCGTTTACAAAAAAGGGGGTAGTTTTATGGCATTTTTGTTAATATTTTTTTTTTTTACTAGTAATGGCGGCGATCAGCGTTTTTTTTTCGGTACTGCGATATTATGGCGGACACATCGGACAATTTTGACACATTTCGATCAATGCTATAAAAATGCATTGGATTACTATAAAAATGCCATTGGCAGTGAAGGGGTTAACACTAGGGGGCAGGGAAGGGGTTAAGTGTGTTCCTGGTGTGTGCTAACTGTATGGGGGGGTGGCCTCACTAGGGGGGAATCACTGATCTTCTGTCCATACATTGTATGAACAGGAGATCAGCGTTTCCCCGCTGACAGGACCGAGAGCTTTGTGTTTACACACAAAGCTCCCAGTCCCCGCTCGGCGCGCGGGACTAGGGGGGGCGCGCGCGCCCCATAGCGGCCGCAAAAGATAGAACGTAGAGCTACATGCTCTCGCCTAGCAGTGCCGACCTGCCGCCGTATAACTGCGGTGGGCGGTCGGCAAGCAGTTAAAGCACTAACATACTTTAAAATTGCGCACAAACGCGCAGTGGCGACAAAACTACATACATTTTTAAAAGCCTTTACAGATTACCACATTAGATTTACAGAGGAGGTCTACTGCTAAAATTACTGCCCATTCATCCAGGGTGGAGGCACTCCAATATATGAAGTGCATTACTGGCCAGATCACCAGGTGACAGAGGGGGGTAAAAAAGCCTATGATTGACAGGAGAAAGGAGGAAAAAAAGCAGAGAGATATAACACTGCATCAAGGCTGTCCAATGCATATGGTGGGAATGTGCCATTAAGGCCGAATATCTGTTTTTATATTTATAGATATAATTATTTATCATTATGATTATTATTATTATTATTAATTAATTTTGGGAATATTGGAACAAAATTTGGAACATTACCAATTGATCAAATATTCACAGTTCCTTCAAACTATTTTACTCGCTTATAAGTCAGCCCCTTAGTTTAATTTTCCAGTCACATATTTACTAAAAACAGCCCCTCATTTGAAGAATTAAATAGTCATCTGTGCTGGAGTTATTCAAGGAAAAAAACATATTCTTTATTCCTCACTCGTGTAACTTTGAATGTGGCAACATATGTATTAGTGTAACAATCGGATGCCTGAGAACTTTTCTTTATAGTATATTTTTGGCACATATCACTTCCTTTTACCACAACTGAAATAACACTGCTAATGACAAACATATGGAGGCTAATGTTATAGGCAGAGAGGCAGTAGGATGTGATGGAAGCAGTAGCACACAGCTGGAAGTTGAAGCCAGAGAGAGAACTTCTCAAGGTTTGATTTCTCATGTACAACAAATAAACACAACTGTGCGTATGTTCTAATAAAGAGCAATGTGGGTCATGAAACCCCGAGTGGGAGTGCACTGCATAGGAGAAAAATTAGGACAACAAAATGTATTTACTCAATCATTTGGGGACACAGGATTAAAAGACAGACAATCGTAAAATACAATGGCAAAAAAAACAAAAAACAAACAGTGATTGGGCTGGTACAACCCCTGCCACTTCCAGCATGCCTTCATTTTGTGGTAGTGTCCTAGAAGCAAGGATGTATTTGCACTATTACTACTGAGAAAAGTTTACCTCTTTTACTAGCCATTTTCTAGGTTTCACTTGGTGGATGTTCAGGTCCCTCTGATGCCAGCTTTGGCCATAAGGTCCTTCAAGCAGCTCTTTGAGCTGTGGGCTGCCCCTGTTTCCCTAGTTTTGCTATGTGTGCTTGTTAGTATTTTGTTACTGTTGCCCACTTCTCAGTTGGACTGTTTTGGACATCCCAAATGTCTCCAAATCTGGTGTCTACTTAAACTGGTTTTACGATGAGTACAACATTTTTTATTTATTTTTGGCCTAGTGGTTCCCTTTTATTCTTTTTGTAATGCATCATTTTAGAAAGTGTTAAAGGGTTACTAAAGGAATTTTTTTGTTTAGCTAAATAGCTTCCTTTACCTTAATGCAGTGCTGTTTTCATGTCCTCATTGTTCGTTTTTTGCTTTGATATTGCTGTAATTCCTCTCTGTTCTGGACACTTCCTGGTTGTCTGTTTTCTGATAACCACAGTACTGGGAGATTTTTCACTGTGGTCACTAATCAAGGAGGTGTGTGTAAAACCCCTCAGCACCAATCCAGTTTCATTTTACAAACCATCACTGCCCTCTATTGGCTCTCTGGCTCTGTACATCAGAGAGACAGGAAACAGCAAAAACGAAACTGAAAGTGCAGGCACATTATAGGATTGATTTTTATCGATTTTTAATCATTTTTAAAAAGGAACCAGTTTACAGGGTATAGAGACATAATAGTTAACAGTCATTTCAGCAAAAAAATAACAATTTCCTTTACAACTCCTTTAAAGCGGAGTTCCACCCAGGAAAACAACATTTCCCCTTATTACTTAAAAAAATTAAATAAAAAAAAAAACCTGGAAAAAATAAATAAATACTCACCCGAAATACCTGTTGCTATGCGGAAGTCCGTAATCTGCCTCTTCCACACCGCGGTGTCCTTTCTTCCGCTTCTTCTGCTTGTGAATGGGGCGCGCTGCTTTCTGGGAACTGTGTGTGTTCTCAGAGAGCAGCGCGCCCATTCACATGCCAGCGTGAGACTCACGCAGGCGCAGTAGGAAATGGGCAGTGAAGCCGTACGGCTTCACTGCCTGTTTCCCATAGTGTGAATGGCGGCGCGGGACCCAGGGCGATCGTAGGACTGGCATCGGGGGGGCCATGAGCGCAGGCAAGTAGGACAAGGTAAGTGTCCTTATTTAAAGTCAGCAGCTACACTGTTAGTAGCTGCTGACTTTAAAAAAAAAAAAAAAAATCGCAGCTGGAACACCCCTTTAATGTTTTGTTTCTGGTCTAAAACACCAGTGGCACTACACAAGCAGTCAGGATCCTAGGTATTGATGCTAACACACAAGAGTCAAAATTTGATAGGAAGAAGGGTGGCAGGAAAGCATGTAAGCATTAAAACTTACGGTGCCGACTCCAAAATCTCCTGTCTACTTTCTAGTAGCAAATTTTCTTGTATATTTCACCTTGACAAAGAGTTTCTTGCACGCTTTGAAGCATTGGGATATTATATCTGCCAGGGCTGGGCTTCGCTCTTCCTTCTCTATAATGGCCCTGCTCAACTGTCGTCCAATTGCCAGCTCCTATCTCTCCACAGTGACTCACCTGTTGAAGTCCTGCCTACTTAAGCTATGTCCAGCTCAGATGATCTTTGCCTTCGGCTTGGCCAACATCACAGAGGCAATCTCTCGTTCCTGTTAAAGACTTGCTTGGCCAACATCCCTTCTGGCTCCTGATCCTGTTCTACTACGTTCATCTCTGGCTCCCTGACGTTTGGCTTGTCTGATGATCCAATCCGGTTCCTTAACTCTGGCTATGTTTTGAGTACGTTTACGCTGTTTATCTTTTATTATTAAAAACAAGTGTGATTCAACTGTACATCTGTCTCAGTCCGATTTATGGTTTCTGACAATATCTTGATAAACGTGTACAGAGCTAGCAGATCCAACTGCTCCCCTGAACCATGTGCTTATAGTTTGAGGGTTGTACAGTTTGAAAATTAACAAAAAGGGAAATAGAAAATGTCATGGAAAATGTAAATTTAGATGGAAGTTTTAAAAAGCATAGAGAAAGAGTATGTTTAAAAACATAATTACTTAATTGCTATATTAAAAAGTGTATTAAATATCTCTCCCTTTCAAAAATGCTTTTAGACACAAATTACTGCGTTTACAAGCCTTTACAAGCAGTTGGTGTTTCAAATGCTTCTGAACATCCGTCCTGAAGGCTTTATTGCTTTAACAAAAATGCTTCTACCCTCAACTGCCTGGAAACTAATATAAATGACTCTGCGATAAGATAACATATCATATGATGTCGATAACAGTGGAGAGTTCAGGGGCTTCTGAAAAAAAAAAAAAATCGCCCTACTGGTGTCAAACTGTGTCAAAAATTAATGTGTAAAATTCGCGCCAAGGAAAAGAACATATGGTATACCAGCTCCAAACAATGGGCTAGCTTCCAAATGTATATCCAAAATTAAATAAATAAATTATATAAATTGGTGAGCAGCCTCCCAAGAAATTCAGTGTCTGAATGATATATTGGAATAGGGGTGGTAGGGGGCGCTAAATATGCTATTTGATGTAAGATAGACTACAACTCATAATCATATCTATACATGTGAATACTCATTGGTGATGAACAATAATAAAATTCATAAATAAAAATATAAATAAATAGAACTCCAACAAACAATAATTATACGATACTCAATCCCACTGAGTGAAATGTCCATGCAATAGAGTGCAAACTGTGCAAAACAAATTCCAACCGCAGATGTAAACTTCAATTGCTGTATATAATATAGGTTGAAGATGTGAAACCACCACCTGGAGAATATTTATTTGCACCCGAAGTGATCAAATGAAATGGCTCCTTACCGACATGAATGGACTCTTTTAATTAAAAAAGAAGTCATGCAGTGCCTTATCAGGATATGTTTCCCAGCGATCAGGGTTATTCCAGAGGATAATCCAATGTTCATAAAAGCCAGGACGAAAAAATCATCATAGCGTAATATTGTTTATTTAAAAGATGAACAGTTAAAAACACAAGCCAAATGGCTGCTTACTTTGTACAGTGCCCCGATCCCGGCACTGAGGCTTGTTAGCGTGTGAGGTAGAGGGAAAGCCGGACGTCCGTCGCTGTAATGGCGCTGGTGATCTGGCGTGCGTTCCACCGCCGTGAGCCAGCGGACCTGGAAGTGGCGTAGGGATGCATGACTGGTATGCGCTTTGACGTACGTTTCGTAATTTTACGTCATCAGGAAACGTCCGTTTATCAGCTGCAGTGTACATGAGGACTTACAGCGGAAACTGTCCCATCACTACCCTTATGGACTATCCCTTCGCTATTATGTATAGGTTTTAACAAGTTTAAAATTACTGTGCTCCCTAAGATCCTATATTTTCGCACTTTACCGATCCCAGTACCCGCCGCCTTTTTATGCTCACGCCAGAATAAAATCTTAGCTTTCATTTGGGCCCACAAAACACCCGAGTAGCCCGTACCACTTTTGTCCACAGACTAAGACCGCATACACACGATCGGTCAAAACCAATCATGTTAATCTTCGGTCAAAAAAAAAAGAGAACTTGCTTTAAATTTTAACCGATGGACTCCTAACCGATCGGTCAAAACCGATCGTTCGTATGCAAAAGCATCGGTTAAAAAGCCGCGCATGCTCAGAATCAAGTTGACGCATGCTTGGAAGCATTGAACTTCGTTTTTTTCAGCACGTCGTTGTGTTTTACGTCACTGCGTTCTGACACGATCGTTTTTTTAAACCAATGGTGTGTAGGCACATAAGACCATCAGTCAGCTTCATCGGTTAACCGATGAAAACGGTTCTTCGGACCATTCTCATCGGGTGGACTGATCGTGTGTATGAGGCC
The DNA here is from genome assembly GCA_029574335.1 of Rana kukunoris. Classification (NCBI taxonomy): domain Eukaryota; kingdom Metazoa; phylum Chordata; class Amphibia; order Anura; family Ranidae; genus Rana; species Rana kukunoris. Next base: position 144,079,281 of record CM056052.1, read on the forward strand.
TAAGAGGTGGCCTTGGTGTCCCAAACATCTCAAAGTACTACCTAGCTGCACAGCTTTAACAGCTTATGTCGTTACGCATGACCTCAGACCTCCATTTATGGGAGCTTCTGGAAATCTCTCTCGGCCTTTTGGGGCTTTCGCCAGCCTCACACACCCCCCCCCACCTTAGCCCTCTCACAACCCATAGCTTGCATCCCTGGGACTCAATCCGCTATTCAGGCAATTTAATGTCCCCATTTCTCCCACGCCTTCCTCTCCTGAATAACTTCCTCTTTCCTCCAGGGTTAGACCAACCCCTGGATTTTGCCTGGTGGACCACTCATGGCTACTCACAGGTATGTCACTTCTTAGGATTCCGTACCTTTCTATCCTGTGCTTCCATTTGCGAGACCCACGACGCACGGCCCACAGAATGATTTAATTATCTACAACTCAGACACTGGATTTCAGCTCTCGGCTGCAACTCTTCTTTCCCATTCCAGATGACAACCTTTGAACATATCTGTCTTAACTCACCTGGAACCTGAGGCATAATTTCCTCTATTTATTCCTCTTTAAACGCAGGGGGCTTGTCTTGCCTATATGTCTCCAAATGGGAGCGAGACTTGGCAGTCTCTATAGATTTAAAGACCTGGAGCAAGGCCTGGCCATTCATTGCCATATGTTCTTTCAATACGGTCACCATGGAGGCAGCCTACAAAGGCTCTCCTCCACTGATATTAGGTTTCCCGCCCCCATAGCTTAAACCCACCGTACAACCATAGATGCTTCAGGGGATGTGGCCTACGTGGAGACGAGATTCACATTTGGTGATCTTACACAGGATTGGTGGAATTCTTGTTTAGAGTCTATGGCCTCCTTTTAACCCTTTTTCATGTACCCTTCCACAAAAACGCCTCGGCATGCACTTCTCTGCCCCCTCCGTCTCTTCTCATACCAACAAAAGCTGGACACCTACCTCTACATTGCCATAAAACGCGCTATTGCTAGAGCTTGGCGGAAGTCCTTGGTGGGTTTTGCAGAGATGAAAAGCATTTTGACTACCCTCACGCTGCATGAGAAGATGACCAGTGTACTTCATACCCCTATGTTCCTCAAAGTGTGGAACCCATGGTGGTCTTATAATCTCCCCACCCTGCCCCTGACCAGCTTGGGTATTCCGGACCATTCTAGTATACATGATTCTAGTATACCACTTAACCCACAGGCCCGGAACTCTTTTTATGTCAAAGACTGCACCTCCTTTTCCATTTTTGTCTTGACTGTTTTTCATTCTCTTTCCTGGCCTATTTCTACATCTCCCTTCTTTGCCCCTACTTGTCTCTTACTTTGTCTCTTCCCACTCCACCCTCCGCCACCCAGTTCCTCCCTATTCCAATCGCACCCGCCCCATCCCCTTTTTCCCCCCCCTTTCATTTGTCTTACACCTCAAAGTCCAGTTATTCATTCCCACTTCTGGCACTTATGCTGGATGCTACTACCATTTGCTTTTACACTTTGAAAACGTGTTTTGCTTGTATTTACGTGAAATGTGAAGATTTGTTCCCCTGTGCGGGACCATTTTGCCTCTTTTCTTCAGACCTGTAATTTGACACGGTTTTACTCAAAAACTATTGTACCGAAAATTGAGCTTCACTCCCCCCAATCAACATGGACCGACCATTTTTAAGTGGCATTTCATTTTTAAGTAGTAAAAAGATCGTTTTGGTTTTAAAAACGTATTTAAAATTTCTTTCGGTACTTCCTGGTTTCTTGTCAAGGCAAATGTCATACATTCCAGGAGCCTTCAGGAGGGGAGAAGAGGAGAAGGAGGAGGTTTCTCAGCTAAGCACCCCCTCCTTCATGCGTGCTTGTATTTTTGGTTTGTGGTGCCAAGATGCAGTGAAGATTCGCTTTAAGAATCTTTAGAACCATGTCAGAACCCTGGTCACCCCGGCTGAAAAATCCCAATTTACAAATATGTGTACACTTGCATCAGCATCTCATAATGCAGTGTGTGGTGTCTGAATCCTATTGCTTGAGTCAAGCTTTGTTGTCGAGTGGTAGCGAGGCAGATTATAAATATTATTACTCTGCACACTCTGACCCTATGGGCTCATTCACAAGATCACTCCACCCACAGCGTCTTCACTAAATACTGTAGATAAAACTCTAAAGCCATGGCCACCCACAATACGCATCCTCTAACAATAGCCAACCAACAGTTTCTTCTAGCAGACAGAAGAAGCTTAGTTAGCAAGTTAGATATCCTGCAATGAAAAATTAAACAGTAAAAAAGGCTGAAAAAGCTACGGTGGCTGAACGGTGCAATGAGTGGTAGTACTGTTTAAGGCAGAATACCCCTGGAAAGAAATACCCCCAATTCAAGAAGTCTACATTCCTTGCATTCATCCTTAGGTGCATACAAGGGGGACGACGACTGTCTGTTGGTGCAAAATCACTAGCATCCCCTCCTTGCTCTCTTCTTGGATAGGACAGCTACCCACCTGTTGGGTGGAATCTCTTCACCTTATTGTAGCGATATTGGACTACCAGCAGAAATCACTGTACCCTTTCAGAATTTCGAGACATCGCTTGTTCTTTTGGTAATCAGTGACCTCATATTTGTGTGCCCAACAAAGTGAATTATCGGACATATAGTTCTCCCTCAGATAGTTGCTTTACACATTCCAGGGATCTTTGCTGCAACATGAAGATTGCTGGAAGTAGCTATAAAAGAAGCAAACACCCTGTGCAGAGTCTATTCCTCCTGGGCCTGACACAAGATGGACCTCTCTGTGCAACAGGGAGAGGGGTCGCAGCCTACCACGTGGAGTCTTGCTTTCAACCCAAGGCCTAAAAGGGCCTGTTATTCACAGTCATCCTGTCACCAACATCACTCGGATTGCCTGCCTGTCGGGTGCGTGTGGCAAGCTTCACTTTGAAAGATCAAAACAGCGGACCCGCTGCACGAGTTGCTGTCCAGAAAACATTGGAGCAATTTGGTTATTTGTGAGAGGGGTAAATTGCTTGACCTTTATTAATTGCCACGATTACAGAGACACTTTGCACAGACATCTTTATCCCAAGAACACTTTACTGCATTGATCGAACATTGTCCTTAGACGCATTTAGATCTTCACCACTAGGAATCTATTGCTTTCGTTATACCCAAAACGCATTATGCCGCGTACACACGGTCGTTTTTAGCGATGAAAAAAAAAGACGTTTTTTAAAACGTCATTTAAATTGATCATGTGTGGGCAAAACGTTGTTTTTTGTCTTCAAAAAACGACCAAAAAAAAAATTCCAACATGCTTGAATATTTTGTGTCGTTTTTCAGAATGTCGTCTTTTGTTTCACAAAAAATGATCGTGTGTGGGCAAAACGACGTTTAAAACGACGATTTTAAACCCGCGCATGCCCAGAAGCAAGTTATGAGACGGGAGCTTCAATGGAACAGAGTGCCGTCGAAAGTGTCTTACGTAACCGCGCTTTGCAAGAGCATTTTCAGAAAACGATGGTGTGTATGCAACATCGTTTTTTAAAATGAAGTTTGAAAAACGTTGTTTTGTTTCATGAGATAAAACGTTTTTTACATCACAAAAAGTGATCGTGTGTACGCGGCATTACATTTAACGAGCTCCAACTAGCCGGCGAAGAACATTAGATCTGCAATGTGGAACTCTTTTGCCATTACTTATAGGAAAGCTCCTATATTCCTCTTTGTAGACCCACTCCCTTCATTAGGCTAGCTAGATCACATATTTCTCAGTGTGGCAGCATAAGTAGTTAACTGAAACATCCAATAGGAGGTGACCTCTGATTAAAGGGAGCACACATATATGTATACAATATTGTTGTTGCTGAACCATTGTCTTGTGTCTTCTGGAGGAATTTGTTTGCCGAGTTTGTGCTGTTATCGCCGCTCAGCAGATTTATTACCTCTCTCTTGGAAATAACTTTCCCTTATTTGGTTAGAGTAAAATAGTTTAGAACCTAATTATAATAGATTTGTTTGATTATTGCCACACAGTGCTACAAGGATATCTGAACCCAGAGTGTCAGGTGGGTTGGAAGGTTTACTTTGTCATGGCCATGCAGATGAGCAGGTAATTCTCGGCAGTCCCCTAGGGGGCCGTACTACATTGTGTCCCAACTCCTGGTCATAGACATATAAGCCTTTATATATTCAAGAATAAAGGAATTTCCACACATTAAATATTTTCTGCACTTTGCTGTAGCTTTTAAAGATGGCTCAGACTTCTAACATCCCAGACATACTGGCAGAAATCTTTAGTACAGGAGGCCATACTCATGAGCAAACATAATGTAGCTGTCATTTGAGCACACAACGCCAGCACATAATTTGTAAGCAATTGTCTTTTTACCTCTGCTGTCCTTGGGAGCACCACAGAACTGGGACCACTTTCCTCATACAGCTTCTGTCACCAAGTCAAATCAAGGTGCTTTTCACTAGCTATAGTCATTTATAGCTCTGCCCAGCCAGCCATGATGCCTGATGACACCCTTTCCCAGGTGTTCTAGGACTCCCGTCAGTCGACTCTTGCCTAGCCTATAAGACCTTTTGCATCCCGCTTCCAGTCCACAGCAGACTGCAAAATAGTCAACAGCTACAGACTACAGCTGGTCCTTCTGGCGTTATATTGCCTCACCCGGGGCTTCAGCCCTGTTAAGTGCCCTTGGCAGTGAGGACTGTCAAATATATTTATAAATGATATTGGGTCTGAGATCAAAAGTAACATTTCTGTTTTTGCAGATGACACCAAGCTATGCAGTGGAATAATGTCCTTGCAGGATGTCTCCAATTTACAAGCCGACCTCAATGCTCTGTCTAATTGGGCGACTAAGTGGCAGATGAGGTTTAATGTTGATAAATGTAAAGTTATGCACTTGGGGGCTAAGAATATGCATGCATCATACATGCTAGGGGGAGTACAACTGGGGGGATCTGTAGTGGAGAAGGATCTGGGTGTTTTAGTTGATCATAAGCTCAATAATGGCATGCAATGCCAAGTTGCGGTTTCCAAAGCGAGCAAAGTCCTTTCTTGTATTAAGAGAGGTATGGACTCCAGAGATAGAGATATCATTTTGCCCCTGTACAAATCATTAGTAAGACCTCATCTGGAATATGCAGTCCAGTTTTGGGCACCAGTTCTCAAAAAGGATATCGGAGAACTGGAGAAAGTGCAGAGAAGGGCAACCAAACTGATAAGAGGCATGGAGGAGCTCAGCTATGAGGAAAGATTAGAGGAACTGAATTTATTCACTCTTGAGAAGAGGAGAATAAGGGGGGATATGATCAACATGTACAAATACATAAGAGGTCCATATAGTGAACTTGGTGTTGAGTTATTCACTTTAAGGTCAACACTGAGGACACGGGGGCACTCTTTACGTCTGGAGGAAAAGAGATTTCACCTCCAAATACGGAAAGGTTTCTTCACAGTAAGAGCTGTGAAAATGTGGAACAGACTCCCTCCAGAGGTGGTTCTGGCCAGCTCAGTAGATTGCTTTAAGAGAGGCCTGGATTCTTTCCTAAATGCACATAATATAACTGAGTACTAAGATTTGTAGGTAAAGTTGATCCGGGGTAAATCCGATTGCCTTTCGGGGGATCAGGAAGGAATTTTTTCCCCTCCGGTAGCAAATTGGATCATCGCTCTGCTGGGGTTTTTTGCCTTCCTCTGGATCAACTGTGGGTATGGAGTTGGGTGTATGGGAGGATGTACTGTGTTTTACTTTTTTTTTTTTTTTTATGGTTGAACTGGATGGACTTGTGTCTTTTTTCAACCTGACTAACTATGTAACTATGTAACTATATCTCTGGGGTGTTTGTTTACCTTGCCCCAACTCACTATCCTGGTGTTTATATGGGCATTAACACCACCCAATACATCACAGATGAAGGTTTCTTCTAAAAAAAAGGGGCCCCAACACTGAATTACCACATTCCCTCCTCCAGACTATATTGGGAACAGAGCCACCTAGTGGCAGACTAGCTAACTGCACCTGCTAACATACATACTGCCCTAAGAGCTAGTACCACTTGTGTACTGCAGTCCTATCCAACCTCAGCAGCTTTTACCTGCTGAAATCTCATGCACACCCAGTATACATGAGGCCTTAAAGTGATGGCTATTACAATGCTTTGACAAACATTGTAAAAAATTTGCTATTTTCCTAAATAAATAAGAAAAAATAGTTTTTGACAAATGAATACAGTATATAAATCCATATCAACTACAAGGATGCATTACAGTAAAATCTTGGTTTGAGAGCATTTTGCAAGACAAGCAAAAGGTTTTAATACATTTTGCCTTGATATACAAGCAATGTCTTGATATAAGAGTAGCGCCATGTCACAACTGGGTATACAAAAAAAAGAAGAGGAGAGCCTCTAAGTGTAGCAATATGATTACATTTAATGAAGGTACAACATTTAGCAACTTATTGCTACACACTGGCGTAGCTGGGGGGCTCAGGCACCGGGCGAAAATTTGGGGGGGGGGGGGCGAAATCCCAGCGTCGGGACCGTGCCGTGCGTGTCACTTTTTAATCAATATAGTCATAATGTCCCGACTCCCGAGGCAAGTACGGCCACCGCCCTGTGATTGGGCGTATGTGGTCATGTGCTCACTGCCAGCGCGCCGGATCTGGCCAATCCACGATCGTGGGCGCCGGGCGCATGCGCAAAGGCTGCCCTGGCCTAGAGGAGTCCCGCACGCGCTTCTCCAGGCATCTTCTTCTCCTCCTCCTGACAGACAGTGTCAGAGTGAGAAGGTAGAATCTCCCTCCCAGTCCCTGGCTGACACTGCCTGCCCTGGGCCCTGAGCGGATGTGCAGTGGAGCTGCTGGAGCACAAGCTTCCCTTCATCCCTTGTGTAGACGAGCCAGGTAAAAGATTTACTTGTCTAGATGTCTGATGGTACTACACTACAGTTACTCCTCCATGTAAATTACTGCTATGCTAATTGTGAATGATTGAATTTGAATCCAAGTTTCAGGGTCATATGATATTTCTAGCAGGAATGGAATAGAAATATCATATGACCCTGAAACTTGCTTGTTGTGCACTGAGATTTGGGTCTTTTTTTATTTTATTTTTATAATTTTTGCAGCAGCAACTCTAAGGGGCAATTTATAAAAAAATGTTCGGAGCTACCTGGAAAACTGCATGTATGTACATTTGTTCACATGCGAATGGAGGCAACAATGGTGATGGCATTGGTGCCTGGTGGCAGCATGGAGGTCTGAGTCAGACCTCCATGCTGCCACCAGGCACCAATGCCATCACCATTGTTGCCTCCATTCGCATGTGAACAAATGTACATGCAGTTTTCCAGGTAGCTCCGAACATTTTTCTATAAACTGCCCCTTAAAGTTGCTGCTGCAAAAATTATAAAAATAAAATAAAAAAAGACCCAAATCTCAGTGCACAACAAGCAAGTTTCAGGGTCGGTCATATGCCGAGTGTCAGTGACCTCAGTCAGTACTTGTATTGTGACAAATTTACTATTGTCAACAGTGTGACAATAGTAAATTTGTCACAATACAAGTACTGACTGAGGTCACTGACACTCGGCACCGCACCGCCACCACACCAGCAGCACCTAGTTGGGGGAGAGAGGAGGAGACTCAGACCTCCATGCTGCCACCAGGCACCAATGCCATCACCATGCCACGTGTATGTAAATTCACATTGTTAATGCATTGCCCGACCCGACCAGGCTCACTCTCCTGTCCAGTCTCCAGCAGCAAGACAAGTAGTACACACGCAGCATGCCATTGCCTGCCCTGAGGGCCTAAGCAGTACAGACTCATGCACTGTTAATGTTATAATCTAATTATTTTAGGCCGCAGCAGGAGGGGCTTTTGGCAATGGCATCATCAGGACAGAGGCATGTTGTTACTCACTGTAATGAGTCAGTGACTCATTACAGTAACAACATGCCTCTGTCCTGATGATGCCATTGCCAAAAGCCCCTCCTGCTGCGGCCTACAATAATTTGATTACAACATTAACAGCGAATGAACTGTAGGACTTTCAACATGTAAGGGGTGAAATTATTAATCCAATGTAATGCATCCCTCAGGGCTTTCATCATGTAAGGGGTTAAATGATTATGATTGCAAGATTAATCATTTAATCCCTTACAGTCATAAAAATTCTGCCCCGGGCGCCCATAACTCTGGTTACGCCACTGTTGCTACACTTAGGAGGTGCCTTTCTTCTTTTATATTCTGTAAAAAAATGCTTTAACCACTTGCTTACTGGGCACATATACCCCCTTCCTGCCCAGGCGAAATTTCAGCTTTCAGCACTGCGTCGCTTTAAATTAAAATTGCACGGTCATGCGACGTGCCTTACAAACAAAATTGACGTCCTTTTTTCCCCCACATATAGAGCTTTCTTTTGGTGGTATTTGATCACCTCTGCGGTTTTTTTTTGCGCTATAAACAAAAAAGAGCGACAATTTTGAAAAAAAACCACGCAATATTTCTTACTTTTTGCTATAATAAAAATCCAATTTTTTTAAAAAAAAATATTTTTTTTTCTCAGTTTAGGCCGATATGTATTCTACATATTTTTGGTAAAAAAAACAATCGCAATAAGCGTATAGTAATTGGTTTGCGCAAAGGTTATAGTGGCTAGGAAATAAGGGATAGAATTCTGACAATTTTTTTTTTACTAGTAATACGGCGATCTGCGAATTTTGTCAGGATTGCGATATTGCGACGGACACATCGGACACTTTTGACACATTTTTGGGACCATTCACATTTATACAGCGATCAGTGCTATAAAAACGCACTAATTACTGTATAAATGTGACTGGCAGTGAAGGGGTTAACACTAGGGGGTGAGGAAGGGGTTAAATGTGAGTCCTGGGTGTGCTCTAACTGTGTGGGGGGAGGGGGGTGACTGGGGGAGGTGACCGATGCCGTCTCCCTATGTACAAGAGAAACAGCATCTGTCTCCTCTCACCGACAGGACGTGGAGCTCTGTGTTTACACACAGAGCTCCATGTCCCTGCTCTAAAACTGCCGATCAGCGGGTACCTGGCGGACATCGCGACCGCCAGGCACGCGGATCGGCATCTCGGGGACGCACCGGGCGCACGCCGCCATTGGCGTGCGCGCCCCCCAGTGGCCGGAGAACACGATGCCGTCAATTGCCGGCGGCTTGGATATTCAGATCCACTAAGCCAGTGTTTTTCAACCAGTGTGCCGCGGCACACTGGTGTGCCGTGAAGAGTCCCTAGGTGTGCCGCGGCAAAATGACCCCCAATATAGGCAGCTATCTGATGGCCACTTGGTCAATATTTGTTATTACAGTGGTGCCTGTCCACTGTAAAGCTCACTTCCCGCTGCCACAGGCACTCGGGAAGCTGTGCGGGCCTTTCCGACCGCGTCATGCCAACCGATTACGTCATCGGTTGCTATGGGAGGGTCGGGCGCACGCCGCATACACTGATATCTGTGACGTGTGAGCATCGGGAATAGATGCTGGCTGGCGCGCGTTTCCCTGAGGGGAGGAGAAGAACACCACGAGTAGGAAACAAAACAGCGAGGAGACACAGGTACAGTACTTGTACCTGTCATTTTCAATGTATGATTAGTTTTTATTGCAGGCATGGTGTTTCTAAAAATAAAAAATAAACTATATAACATTTGTTGGCACTTTCATTGCCTCACTTTTAATTGAAAGCATGGTGAATTTTTTAAATGTAATATAATATACATGGGCTATATGGGTTATTTTTGATGATGATAACTGTATACTTCAATCCTGCAGTGTGGCCGCAGCTCAGATGTAGCGCAGGGTACCTGTGGTTTTCATGTGTTTTTTTTATTGACTTCTATTATGTCCCTTATTTTTGGTGTGTTTTCAGAAGATGTACCAAAAATGTACTACATAATAGAAGTTTATGAGAAACCACATGAAAACCGCAGGTATCCTGCGCTGCGGCCAAACTGCAGTATTGAAGTTTTCAGTTATCATTATCAATAATAACCCACATAGCCCATGTATAATATATAAAAAATAAATAAAATCACCATGCTTGCAATGGAATTAGTCAATGTGAAATTGCCCTAAAATGAAAATATCAGCCATAACCTTGGTATTGTTTTTTTACAACCAGTGGCTGGCTTTCTCATGAAAGCGTTCCGAGTGGTTTTTGAGCCACTGGAACGCTTTCAGAAGCGGCGGGAGGGGACGTCCCCCCTCTTCCACCATCTTGCCTGAGAAACAATCCAAAAGGGACAGTAAAAAAAAAAAAGTTTAATAAACAAGACAAGGCGTTTTACCTTTAAGGTGTTGCTTATGGAGATTTTGAAGTACCAAAGTTTGTCTTCATTCCACGAGTGTGCGCAATTTTAAAGCATGACATGTTGTGTATCTATTTACCCGCCATAACATTATATTTCACACTATACCCACAAATTGGGGTATTGTATTGTGTTTTGTTTTAATTAATTGAACCACTGTGCAAATAGCAAGTGGCATAATTTTTTTTTTTCAAATTTTCGGTTTGGTGTGCCTCGAGATTCTGACAGATTTTAAAGGGTGCCTTGGTTGAAAAAAGGTTGAAAAACACTGCACTAAGCTGCTGTCAATTGACGATAAGCGGGGACTGAAGTGGTTAATATACAAGTGCTTTGGATTACATGCATGTTTCTGGAACGAATTATGCTCGCAAACCAAAGTTTTAGTGTAATTTGTTTCTGAACAATGCAAAAAGGTATCATTAATCAGGGCATAATTTCTCACCTCCGGTAGAGGCAGCTCCTTCCCAGTGGCAATCCCTCATGTCTTGAACGTATGAGCGATAACTTGCTTCAATGCATTTCTCCTGTGCAGCTTTCATAATGGTGTGAATTACTTTAGCATATCGGTCATATGGCGAGCCCCAGGATTCATTAGCCATAATATCACACACAACCTGAATGGTGATATTGGTGGTTTTCACACCCTGAGAAAGGAAAATGGGGGGGGGGGGAAGGAATAATAAAATTGAATTTAAACATTGTATTGCTTTATTGAATAAACCTGTAAAAAGAACAATGGAGAGGTTCAGCAACCAACTGAAACCAGGGGTCACATAACCGTAGTTATATCAGCAAGATGGGTTCAGATTTGTTGCTTTTTATCATACTAAATATAGTTCATAATAAAAACATGTACATAAAAAGGAAGCCATATTTGTTCATTACATACTGTACATTGCAAAGTTACACAAAGGCTGTGCTTTACTGCTTCATCTGAGTTGATTGACTTTTTTAATGCAATATGCTCTGTGTGGCTGATAGCTTACCAACAATTGTTAGAGCCCAGCTGAACCTTTAGTTTAAATCAGGGGTAGGCAACCTTAAAGAGGCGGAGATCTACCTGAACTACATGGGAGTAGTCAAAGATCACCTGGCTATGGCTAAGTGTAGCAAACACGCAGGAAATCTGCAGGTACACTGCACCCGCAATGTGGGTAGACAACGGTGCATGAGTGTGAAAGCAGCCCTATACTAATATGCCCAGTGTATTGCTTCACACTGACCTGAAGATCTATTTCCTGCAGCTGGCACCACTCTGGAGACCGATAGCCAGTATAAGAGGTGGAGTGCAGCTGGTATGACTCCGCATGGCACAGGAGCCAGCACTACAGAGGAGGCATCTGCTTATGTGGCTCTTGCTCCCTTCTACAGCTCCAACTTTACAAGTAGTCTCTCTGCATTGCACTCTGATGCTTTGGGATAAACTAGAGCATCAGCAAGCCCAGACTGATCTACCAGTCACCTGGCCACGATCTAAAGGTTGATGACCCCTTGTTAAATCCATTAAATACATTCCAGGTTGATCAAAACAACAAATATGGGCACATTTTCACAGTTCAATTTCTTTAAAAAAAATAAAAATCCCCGGTTTTAGAGAAGGAGCCTTGCGATCTATGGGAAAGCAGTTGACTTTTCACACAGGTCCAAAACATTTTTTATTTGAGTCAGACCTATTGTATAGCTCTGTGGTCAGAAAGTACATGCTCTTTGTGTTGATGGAATTTTTTTTTGATTGGATTTAAGACCTCTAGCTCTGACATGGACAACGTTTTTAAAACATATAGCACAATGTGTGGCTTTTATTATATATATATATATGTTGACCCTGGGTGATGCATCTTAGGAAAATGTTACCAGGCATCTCATGGTTGCATTGTAGTATTCTTCTGCTGTTCTTCTCACCTGTTAGCTATAAAACAGGACAGGCTTTTACAAATAGAGTTGAGGAAAGCAAAAAAGGGTGAAAAACCTTGAGTGATCCGTTTTGTTAACCCCCCCCCCCCCCCCATATTGAACTTCTGGTTTTAGAGGGCTGCTTCATTGCATCTCGCTGACACAGTATGGGTGGCCCTAGACGGGCATATATAAACAATAACGACAGACAGTAAGGAGTCTGTGGCCTCAAACCTGCAGGACACACCACATTGTGGTCTGCAACGATGCCAAACAGCATAAATGTTAAAGAGAGAAGCATCAGTTCCATCAAAAAGATATTCCAACAAGTTTAAAAAATATGTGCCCAATTATCACTTTAAGCCTTATTGCTCTCTTGGCAAACTCTCTGCATGACCTAACCCTTGCTTTAGCCTCCAAACAGGCTACTAAACTGCCAGAATGGGCTATGTGTGGCCCGATTTTTGGTGCCAATTAGGGTTGGGCGAACCCGAACTGTAAAGTTCAGGTTCATACCAGACTTTTGGGTTTTTGGTACCTGGATCCAAACAATTTACTGTATGTTCGGGTTTGGTTTTTGGCAATGTAATGGCGTGCTGCAGAGCAGCCAATCAACATTCATTTAACTCGTGTGACCTAGAAGCCATCACAGCCATGCCTACTAATGGCATTGCTGTGATTGGCCAGTGCAGCATGTGACCCAGCCTCTATATAAGCTAGAGGCACATAGCACAGCACGTCACTCTGCTTTAGATAGGGTAGGGAAAGGCTGGCGCGGCTGCTGCTCTGAGGGAGAGAATTAGATAGGAGTCAGACTCAGTCCTGCTTCAGAAGTCAAATTACTCAGCGATCTACATAGCACAGCAAGTCACGAGTTGTTCAGGTGGAAAGTGGAGATGGAGTGTTAGGCTGGCCCTGGAGGGAGCTCCCCAGTTTGGAGGGTGACCTTGGGCCTGGGCAAGGAGAGGACAGCATGAGAAGACAGCCAGGCAAGTACCCAGGAGGACAGGAAACAGCCCAGAGGGCTGGTGAGTAAAAGACAGTCAGGAGGACTGGGAGGTGTGCCCGAGAGGACTGGGATGGGTGCAGAGCCAGTCAGGAGGAGGGTGGTGGCAATGGAAAGGGGCAGCTGCAGGCAGGAGGGCTGGCAATGCCTAAAGATGTGGTACTGGGAGCACTAGCCACAGATAGGACAGCTAGCACTAAAGACTTCTATTTTTGCTACACTATAAGGGCCCGTGGTCCCTGCCAGCAAAGGGCATTTGTCCAGACTCAGCTGAAATTGTGCAGAGTCTGAAACCTGTGCTAGCTGGTCCCTTGTTTTAGCTGGTGCAGGTCTAAAATTTAAGCCGTACATCACCAGCTTTAGACCCAATCTGCCATACTGTATACAAGGAGCCCACTAGAACGTCCAAAACAACCCACATTAAAAATCTTTAGGCTGGATTCACACTATTGCAAATTGGATGTGGGTTTCTCCATCCAATTCGCATAGCAGGAGATTATGAATGACGCTCTATGAAGCCAGGTCACACATCTCCAGAGCGGCTCCAGGTGTAAATTGCACAGGAGTTGTGTGCGTCTTTTGGTCTGTTTCAGGGCCGAATTCAGCCCAAAATTCAGGCGGAAATTGGACCTAAAGAGGTAAATGGCGACGCACCAGACTTCTGGTATGAGCCGCTCCGTGCTTCAGTCTGAACCCAGCCTAAAGGCCCATACACACGATCGGACGTTGATGACAAACTTTCGACAAACAAATGTTCGCTGTGTGAACAGACAAGCTTTCCGGCAACAAATGTCCTACGTCGGCTAATCCGATCGTGTGTATACAAGTCCATCGGACTAAAGTCCAAAGTACAAAACATGCATGCTCAGAACCAATGCTAACGATCAGACAATAGCAGAATTTGCCCAAAAGGGTGGTGGTAGAGAGCAAAAAAAAAAAAAAAAAACACACAGTACATCCATTACGTGTGTATGCATACCAAGTTCACTGACAACGCCCTTCAGAGCAAAATCCACAGAAAAGTCAGTTGGAAGTCCGATCATGTGTATGAGGCTTTAAACTTACCAGCCCACATTTATCAAAAGTGTTCGATGCACTAGGCACAATTTAACACAGAACCAATTTGTCATACATGAATCAAATGTAAGTAGCTGCTGTAACAAAACACCTGAGCACACAAACACTGAAAATCTATTCAATTCGTTTTTTCATCCGTTTTTTTTTTTTTTAGAACTTTATTTAATCAGCTTTTTGATGAAAAACGGATGTTAGCAGATCGTATGTTAACGGATCGTCCGCTAGCATCCGTTTTTTGTCCGTTCTGTTTTTTTGACGGAAGAAAAATAGGGTTTTCTTCTGTTCAACAAAACGGAGCTTAACGGAGACGGATGTTAACGGACGTTAGCGGATGCTCATCCGCTAACGTACGATATCCCATAGGAAAGCATTGCGGTCCGTAAACTGACATCTAAAAAACAGACGAACGGTCCGCACGTGTGCAAGGACCCTAAATTTCACTTGGTAACACTGCATATAACACATGTCCTGTGCCTGGGTGGCTACACACACTTCCCCACTGGATTGTTGGGGTGGTTGGTTTAGTGGTGTACAGAAAGAAAAATCTGTGTTTTGTTTTTACTTCAGCTCTTAGAAAGTAACAAGGATACTGCATTTCTGTCAAGATCAACAGATATGTTCTGTAATTACTAACATTTTTCTTAGCTTGAAAAATTGTGCATCCACCACATATAGGAATTGATATGCAACATATTCATAGGCATGCGCACAGGGGTGTACCTAGAACATTTGGCACCCGGGGCGGATCCTATATCTGGCAGCCCCCCTACGGTAAAATGTAAACACCCCACTGTGCCCCCTACATCCTTCAATATCTCTTCGTCACTACTGTGTACCCCCTCTCCACAACTGCACCATGGGACCCCTTTACATTTAACAGCACCCTGCACCCTTTTACATTACACTGCACCCTGCACCACTGGTCCCCTTTGCATTACACAGCACCCTGTACCTCTGGACCCCCTTTACATTACCTAGCACCCTGCACCTCTGAACCCCTTTACATTACACAGCACCCTGCACCTCTGGACCCCTTACATTACACAGCACCCTGCACCCCTTTACATTACACAGCACACTGCACCTCTGGACCCCTTTACATTACACACCACCCTGCACCTCTGGACCCCTTTACATTACACACCACCCTGCACCTCTGGACCCCTTTACATTACACACCACCCTGCACCTCTGGACACCTTACATTACACAGCAGCCTGCATATCTGGACCCCTTTACATTACACTGCACCCCTTTACATTAGACTGCACCTCTGGACAGTGCAGACCCCCCCCTACAATACAGACCAACCCCTACAGTTCAGACCCCCCCCCCTACAATACAGAACCCCCCAGAATACAGAACCACCCCCTATACAGATACCCCCCAGAATACAGAACCCCCTACAATACAGAACACCCCCCCCACAATACAGAACCCCCCTCATATACAGATACCACCCCCCTACAATACAGAACCCCCCCAGAATACAGAATACCCCCTCATACAGATACCCCCCCACAATACAGAACCCCCCTCATATACAGATACCACCCCCTACAATACAGAACACCCCCCCACAATACAGAACCCCCTCATAATACAGATACCACCCCCTACAATGCAGAACACCCCCCCTCCCACAATACAAAACTCCCCTCATATACAGAACCCCCTCTATACAGATACCACCCCCTATAATACAAACCCCCCCCCCCCACAATACAGAACCCCCATCATATACAGAACCCCCCCCCCTCACTAGTGCACCCCCCCTTGCCTTCAGACCCGTAATGCCATCAGCATCAGATGATCAGTGGGCCGTGTGTTACACTACGCACAGCACAGCACAGGGGGAGGCGCCACTGCCGCAGCTTCACGCTGCTCTGTGTGACTGTCAGGGTCAGACAGTCACAGCCGATACTATCAGAGCTGCGCTGCCACAGAGAGAAGGAGAATTGCGGCTGGGTCCCGGGTATCACTCAGGTATGGCTCGCACCCCCCCTGAAAGCCACGCTTCAGCCTGCTTGTCTTACCTAGACAGTAGACTGCCGCTGCCCCCTTGTCACCACGCCGATTGAGGCAGAGTCCTGCTTAGTTTGACCGAGTGCGATAGCAGGTCCCGCTTCTGGAGCCGCTGCAAGCTCCAGAAGGCGGGAATTACAATACCGCCGAGCCACATCACTGAGATGATCCCCGCTCGGAGCTCGGGCAGGCGGCTCTCAGAGCGATCAGGACTCGGAAGAGATCAGGCCAGCGGAGGAGCGATCAGGGCCGATAGCAAGGTATTTAAAAGGTAACACACACATGCTCGTCTCTGGTGGTCCCCTACAGGCCAAACGAAATGTTGTGCAATGCACATAGGACTCCATTGCCAGCATTAGCTAGATTAGAGGCTTTCTCCCCCCTCCCTGGAGTTTTCAGTCCTCTCCATGGTTCAGGCTCTGCTCTTGTTTTACTATGCATAGCTCCCTGCAGCCAGACTCTCTATCTCCTCTGGGCTCAGCAGCTGTGCCCCCTACCTGCAGTTCTGGACACAGAGGACTCTGCCAAAAAACCCTGCACCACGATGTCAGGTAGGTGTATGTATGTCAGGTAGGTGAGTATGTAGGTCAGGTAGGTGAGGTCAGTTTATGTCAGGTAGGTGTATGCAGGTCAGGTAGTCAGTGTGTCAGGTAGATGAGTTTAGTGTTCAAAATTGATGGGCAACGGTAAGCCAGGCAGCAACCAAGCTACCCCCCCCACCACACAACCCCACCACCCAGCCAAAAAAACCTGCGCCATGACCATAAACTGATTCAAAGCCGCCGCCCCCCCCCCCCGGTGCCGGCCTCGGGCTGAAGCCCCTAGTCTTGCTGCCACCTAGCAACGCCCCTGGTTGCCCCACAGTGCTGTTGGCTTCCCTCCTCTCTCCTCATTTGCTGCAGGAGATAGAGAGTGGGAGGAAGGGCTTGTAATATGTCATTTACCAATGCCTTCCTTTTCTAGATAAACACAGTAAACACACCCGCTTACTGTGTTCATTCATAACTGAAGCATAGCAAATTATGTTTGTGAATGAACAGAAAGCCGCTCAGCACAGAGCACTTCCTATTAATTTACTTCCCCGTGCAGTTGCAGAGAAAAAAAAAAAAAAAGGTATGCATGTTTGAACTTTGGGGCGCACACCCTAATGCAATAGGCTGCACACACCTATGAATAGATTACATTTTTTTTTCTTGGGTATAGATTTTTTTTTTTAAATGAATAAATGCTTCTTGCCCTCCTCTGTAGAATTCAGACTGGGAGATGGAAGAGCCAGCACCCTGAACCATTAGGGGTTTTATTGCTCTGCACAGTGTCCACAATAATACTGTATACATGCTTAGAGGAGGTGAATGCAACATCAATGTGTTCCTGTTTCCATATTGTCCAAATATCTGGCTAAGGGAGGAGAGATGGCTAAGGAGGCAAAGACTGCTAAGGCACCAGAACCTCAGCAAACCTCCTAAAGTCACCCATAACAACATGTGAACATGGATGCTTGTAGCTATAAGATGAATCTATATGGACTTTGATGCTGAGCCAATGATTTTTTTTTTTTTTTTTTTTATGCAAACCAACAGCAAAAAGTATAGTAGTAAGTAGTAAAATAATACATTGATGGTAGATAGACTACAAATGCTACAAAATAACTATAGCTTATAAAAAAGGGCAAAATATCCCATCAAACTAAGCAGTTGGTGTGGTTGGATCCTGGCCGTGTCATGGTCAGAAAATATATGAAGAAAGTTTAACACTGTAGAAACAAAATTAGTTACAACACCATGATGAGCAACAAAATTACCATCTCTTCTGGGAAAGGAGCACAAGTTGTTTTACGAAAATTAAATGTTAATATTATGTAAATTTATGTCCCATCTGTGACCTAAATATTACACTATTCAATTCATCCACTTTTAGTCTAGATTTCAATGAGAATAAAAGTAAGTTTCACAACATTTCACAGACAGACAAAGTTGGAAGGTTAAGAGCAGATCAGATGTTATAAACTAAAGACCTTAATCTTCCACCCATGCAGATTTTAAGAGGCTTCATGTCAGTGTACACGCCATTCAGTCCAACACAAACACAAACAGTACAAATTTGACTTCTTTCCTCTTTAACATGGGAAAAAACATTTAATTTTATGCTGGGATACACTGTTGGAAGGAACAGAAAACCACAATGTTCTGTCTGGAAATAAGAAATACTAACATCAAACATATGATCAATTTAAAATGTCAGAGGAGCTTGGAAAGAGTTCCAGGAGCTTAGGAAACTTAACACTCCTTAATGTTGCAATAAGAGAATGAACAATTTGTAATACAAGGAAGTCACGTAGTAAAAAACAAAGGAAAAAATAAAAAAAGGAAAGTCATAATGGGTATATACAGTATGAGACATACGATTCAAAAGCTGAGCAATAAGGATCGTCACTACATTTCAAAATGGAACATGCCAAAATGTATCTGGAATATAGTGCATAGAAGTGGTGTAATAAAGATTTTCTCCCAAAGCGCAAGAGGAAAAAATTCTCAGGTAGCAAATTAAATATTTTCAATTAATATGTGCTCTAAAAGGTGCAACTCCATGAAACTTTGTTAGCAATACATCCTTTAAGGTGTACTGTACTGTACATCCCAGCAGACAGATTCAATCGTGTGTACGGGCGAGCAGACGGATTTGGCCAGCCGACTGATTTGAAAGCATGCTTTCAAATCTGTTGGCTGGGAACCCGTCCGCCCGACATGTCTGCTGGTTAGTACGCTAACCAGCAGACATGTCTTCTCGCACATGTGTCGAATGGATTCAAAGCATGCGCGGAAGTGATTCACTTCCTGGTGCGGTGACGTGGCGGCGTCACCGCCACGTCACAGCGCCGTCTGCCGGCGGGGATTTTGGTTTGATCGTGTGTACACGATCAAACCAATACGTCCCCAGCAAACAGATTTGTTTAAATCGGTCTGCCCGACCGATTTGAACAAATCTGTCTGCTCGTGTGTATGGGGCCTTTAGAATCCAGTTTTCAAAAATAGGTCTTTAGAACAGGGATTCCCCTTAAGTTAGTCATACATGGATCGAAATACAGCCGGTTTGGCAGGGACATGTAGAATTTCGATCCATGCATGAGCAGGTTGTACAAAAAAGTCGATCTACCAAATGATGATTGAGCAGAAACTTTCCAACTGGGCTATTGTACAATCAGCACCACCAGCTATAGCCAGCAGCGCTGATCAGTGTATTCTAATGACGGGGAGGTCTCCCCACCGTCAGAATACAAAGGCTAAGCTAGCTTCTGTGTTTAGTAACAGAGACTGAGGGCCAGATTCAGATACAAAGATGTATCTTTCCGGCAGCGTAGCGTTTCCTCTTTACGCTACGCCAGCGCAATTATTATGGGCAAGTGCCTTATTCAGAAAGCACTTGCTCCATTTACGCAAACGACGTAACCGAAGTACAATTCAATGCTGTCCCGACGTCCATACTTAACATCCTATAGCAGGGGTAACCCAACGCCAGTCTAACGCTTACGCAAACGACGTAAACTACGACGCGCCAACCACAAGTACGTTCGGGAATCGGCGTAAATAGCTAATTTGCATATTTTACGTGTAAACCGCCGTAAGCGACACCTAGCGGCCAGCGTAAATATGCAACTAAGATACGACGGTATAAGCGACTTACGCCGCTCGTATCTTAGGAGAAAGCCGGCGTATCTTCTTTTCTGAATAGCAAAAAAAAGATACGCTGGCTATTCTTAGTATATACGCAGCATATCTCTTGATATGCTGACGTAAATTCTATTTGAATCCGGCCCCTAGTTCCTACACCTATTCTGGAAAAAAAAAAAAAGTCCTGGGTCACAGTGGCGGTGCCCCCTCTGGCTCCCGCACATGCCACTGATCACAATATACATAGAGTCATGCATTGCAGATGGGCGGCCCCTGGTGAGCGCCGGCCATCTGAATAACGGCGGCTGTGGAAGTGCCATCAGAGCCAGCGGGGGGGTGAGTTCCTTGGATAAGAGTGACAGGCATCTCAGCCAATTAGGTTCACCGGTTCTGGTTACCGATAACCTGATTGGCTGAAACGTCACCGAGGGCAGGAGAAAAGACATCAAGGGACGGTAGAAGCACGGCTGACCCCAGAAAGGTAGGTGCCAGGTGGGGGGAGGGGGGCATTTTACAGGTCACAGTGGCAGCCAGCATTTTACTGGGCACAGTGGCGACAATTGATGGGCACAGTGGCGACAATTGATGGGCACAGTGAGGCTGCATTTGATGGGCACAGTGAGGCTGCAATTGTTTTTTCCGTTTGTTTGTGCCCCTCCAAAAATGTTGAGCACCAGCCGCCACTGTCCTGGGATAGAGTACAAAAAAGGGATTACAATGCCTGTCAGTTTTTTAATGCTCTTTGTACCATTGTAAGGGGTATTCACCCTCTATATTTATCCTGTTTACTATAAAAAAAATAAAAGTGTAAGAACATTTACACAGTTGTCACCAGAGGAAAATCTTCCCATGGGGACACTATCTCTGGTGACAACCAGAGATCTCCTCAGTTTGGAGGGATTTTCACTCCCTGTTTGGGCTATTGGACAGGGAGCGAAATTTATATAATATATTATATATATATACACACACACACACACACACACACACACACTAGGAGGAGTTTTAAGCCTCCCTTACTCTATCCAAAAAAAAAAAGCACACACACACACACTATAGTTCTAATTTAAGCTACCCCAAAATGCACTGGGTTTCCTTTGAGATGTATTAACCGTTTATTGGTGAAACAAATTAACTTCTGGACCGTCCACCACACATACCACTGTATACTGCGGCTGCATGAAACAACGTACCTGTACTTTGTTCGCTCTCCCTGGTTGGTCTTGGATGCCCACACCGTAAACTAGGCAGACCGTCGTTCTATCAGAGAGGAAGAGAGATCTGCGATTCCTACTAAACAGGAAAACAAATCTCTTTTCGTCCAGTGTCAGCATTCCCAACACATTTAGAAAGCACACATAGGGAAGGGAACACATTTGCCCTTGATGTTAACCCCTTCCCTGCCAGTGTCATTTATAGAGTGTCCGTGCATTTTATTTTAGGACTGATCACTGTATTGGGGTCACTGGTGCCCACAAAGTGTCAATAAGGCCGCGTACACACGATCAAATCTATGTGCTGGAAACGGTCGGCCCAACCGTCCCAGCAGACAGATTCAATCGTGTGTACGGGCGAGCCGACGGATTTGGCCAGCCGACAGATTTGAAAGCATGCTTTCAAATCTGTCGGCTGGGAACCCGTCCGCCCGACATGTCTGCTGGTTAGTACGCTAACCAGCAGACATGTCTTCTCGCACACGCGTCGAATGGTTTCAACGCATGCGCGGAAGTGTTTTACTTCCTGGCGCGGTGACGTGGCGGCGTCAACATCACCGCCACGTCAGCGCGCTGATTTCTTCAAATCGGTCTGTCCGCACTGTGAACGCACTGTCACAGTCCCAATTTTTTTTTAATTATAATATATATATATATATATAAAAAATTAGATATGTGACAGGAAGTCAGGTAAATCTGTGTGTGTTGTCACAGGCGGGAGATATATTTCTGTCTTGTTTAGACAATACACCAATTACTATTAGGCGTCGGCTGCAGAGATGGCCAGAAAGGTTTCGGGCATTAGAAGCCTTCAGCTGTTCAAAATGAAGCAATTAAAGCCACTATAAAGATAGCCTAAGGATGACGGCTGATTGCTGCATCCTGAGGCTTTGTGAGTGAAGGAGCAGTCACAAACTCTACTGAAGAGGTGAGGTGCTGATGGATATTTCTGTGTGAGAAATATCAAAGACTTTTTTGTTGTTTTCTGCTGTAGGACCAGCAGTGTCTGCCCAGCAGTAGGCTGTGCCAGACTCCATAGGTATGAGAGTTTTTTGTTTGAGGAAGAAGTGGACTTTCTAGGCACCAATCGTTCACACAGAATACATTTTATTGATGCAATCCCAGAGAAGCTGGGTGTTTGAATCAACATTAAAGTATATACTCAAAAATACATTAAAAAGACATAAATTATCATAAAGTGTTTTTGTAATAATGATGGAAAAAATAATTAAAACCAAGTAACCAGTAAGGACATCAACAATAGTTAATGGCTGACATAGATAGGTAACGTTTACATAAGCTCTACATGTTTCGCAGTTGAATGCTTCTTCAGGAGCTATAGATTTTCTAAAAGAAGAACAAGACTGTTACTGGTTTTATAAATATAAATTCATATATTAGCAAACGTTTGTACATAACAGTGGGTTGTATCATCTGTGCCAGAGGGAACCATAGAAAAAAAGAATGCACCAATGACCAAAATTGCCGTGACGTCACCAAGGGACAGCACAGTAAGGGACCACAGACAGGAGATGCAGGGATATACCAGGAAGGAAATTGTAATATAGAAGGGCATGCAGAGCCATAAGAATACTAGAATCAATGTGCTCGCAGAATGCAGAGGCTGCCAGATGGTAAAACAAGGGTAATAATAGTAGTAGGAATAGATATAGATGAGAGGTACCCCAATAAAAACCAAGGTAATCGTGTTTACGCGGCCTTAGTGACACTTTGTGGGCACCAGTGACCCCAATACAGTGATCAGTCCTAAAATAAAATGCACGGACACTCTATGAATGACACTGGCAGGGAAGGGGTTAACATCAAGGGCAAATGTGTTCCCTTCCCTATGTGTGCTTTCTAAATGTGGTGACGTCACGGCAATTTTGGTCATTGGTGCATTCTTTTTTCTATGGTGCCTTGGGGCACAGATGATACAACCCACTGTTATGTACAAACGTTTGCTAATATATGAATTTATATTTATAAAACCAGTAACAGTCTTGTTCTTCTTTTAGAAAATCTATAGCTCCTGAAGAAGCATTCAACTGCGAAACATGTAGAGCTTATGTAAACGTTACCTATGTCAGCCATTAACTATTGTTGATGTCCTTACTGGACCAGTTTTGGTTTTAATTATTTTTTCCATCATTATTACAAAAACACTTTATGATAATTTATGTATTTTTATGAGTATATACTGTAATGTTGATTCAAACACCCAGCTCTCTGGGATTGCATCAATAAAATGTATTCTGTGTTAACGATTGGTGCCTAGAAAGTCCACTTCTTCCTCAAACAACAAACTCTCCTATTATATTTTAGGACATGGCACTGCAGTACCTTAGGACACCCATAGTCCATCCTATGGTTTGTGTACCTCAAAAATTTATTTCAGACTCCATGCTGTGTTGGGAAGGTAGACGCCCCAAGTGGCAAGGGTTTATTTTATGTTTTGTGTATGCCGTTTTGATGCTTGCACATGTATCCAGCAATTGCACATGTATCCAGCAATATGGAAAAATAAACCATATCATTTGTTTTTAACCATCCTCTACTGCCTTTTTGTACAGTTCAGCGTGTAGTGAACCCATCCAGGGGGTCACACACACCCGCTACCGAGTTAATCCCTCACTATCTGTTTGTAGATGCAATAACTTTTGTGCAAACCAATCAATGTGCGGCAATTGGATTTATTTATTTTATTTACCAAAAATATGTAGTAGAATACAAATTGGCCTAAATTGATGAAGAAATTCGATTTTTACCTGGATATATGTTTTATACCAGAAAAGTAAAAAAATAAATAAATAAAAAAAAGGGAGGGGGGGGGGGGAAAAAAAGGGCTTTGTTTTTCTTTTAAAGTTGATCAAATACCACCAAAAGAACTAGCCAAATGACCAGTTTTTTGTGGTATTTGTGTATTTGTGTATTTCTCAGATAAAAGGGTAAAGCTGCCCATTCCTCTTGGCAAAAAGCCTCCAGTTCCTGCAAATTCTTGGGCTGTCTTGCATGAACTGCACGTTTGAGATCTCCCCAGAGTGGCTCAATAATATTGGGGTCAGGAGACTGATATGGCTACTCCAGAACCTTCAATTTGTTCTGCTGTAGCCAATGACAGGTCAACAGCTTGTGTTTTGGATCATTGTCATGTTGAAATGTCCAAGTACGTCCCATTCACAGCTTCCTGGCCGATGAATGCAAAATGTTCCTCCAGTATTTTTTGATACCATTCTGCCATCAAAAATGTAGCGATTATGGTTATGGCCAAAAAGCTAAAATTTTGATCTCATTACTCCAAATGACTTTGTGCCAGAAGGTTTGAGGCTTGCCTCTGTGCTGTTTGGCGTATTGCAAGAGGGATACTTTGTGGCATTTGCATAGTAATGTCGACTCGACCATGCAGCCCATCTTTATTCAAGTGCCTCCTTATTAAGCAACTTGAAACAGCCATACCACGTGTTTTCAGAGAGTCCTGTATTTCTGTGGTCATCAATCATTCCTGCAGGGCCCACTAACAGGCCAGGTTTTATGTATTACCTTGGGGAGATGCAGACTAGAATACTGCAATCACTAGGGCAGCAAATGATATCACCTGTGATGTATTTCAGTTATCTTGCAAACCTGGCCTGTTAGTGGGCCCTGCAGGACAAGGTTGATGACCACTGCTGTATTTCACCTGAAGTTATTTGTGGGTTTTTCTTTGCATTCCGAACAATTTTCCTGGCAGTTGTGGCTGAAATTTTAGTTGGTCTACCTAACCGCGATTTGGTTTCAACAGAATCCCTCATTTTCCACTTCTTGATTAGAGTTTGGCATTCTCAATTCCTTTGATATTTTTTTTTAATCCTTTCCTGTTTTATACAGTTCAACTAACTTTTCCTGCAGATCGTTTGACAATTCCTTTGCTTTCTCCATGACTCCAAATCTAGAAACATCAGTGCAGCACTGGATGAAAGATGTAAGGGTCTGTCAGGAGTCCAGAAACTCTTTGACCTTTTTTACACCGCCATTACAAGCAAACAGATCACAGGTTACCTTTAATAGCCATCCAAACCCCTTTAGGTCACCTTGTGTACATGTTATCAGGCCAAAATCACCAGGGTATGTAAACTTTTGATCAGGGTCTTTTGGGTAGTTTATGTTAGGATTTAAAAAGAGTAAACAGTTGATTGATAATAAATGTCTTCAGGGAAAAACACTAACCATGGAGGGAAAGAAAAGTTTGTGTTCTCATTCACATTCTCTGAAAAATTGCCAAGAAATCAAATTCTGCCAGGGCAGGTAGACTTATAAGCACAACTGTGTGTGTGTGTAAAAATTACACACACACACACACACACACACTGGGAAACTCAGCATTATCTAACAGAGGGAATTGGAGAGACTTTACACGGTTATTCTATCATCAGGGAGGGGAGGATCAGGACAGAGGAGTACACAGGAGAGCTGCGGATGATGGAGGCACATAAACTTACCACAATGTCAGGGCTCAGCAGCCATGATAAACTGTGGTCAGTTTACAGGGGGGAGGGCAGAACGAGGCAGGATCAGCCAGGTATTTCGGGTAATAGAGGGGGCCAAAATTACACAGCACAAGACAAGTAAAAATGCGCAAGATGACACAGTGCTTTAGGTATCAGAATAGCATATACATATGGGGGGACAGGGCAAAGTTAATGACTGGTAGTTTAGCATTAGCTAACAATAAGTATGTGATTATTAGTATGTGGGTACATACATCCAGGGCTGCCATCAGAGGGGAACAGAGACCATGTTCCAATTCTAGAAAAAAAGGGCAAGGAAGAGGCGCCTCTGGGTGTAGTAGATTAAAAGCAATTTAATTATAAAATATAAGTATCTCACTCACATTTGAGTAGTGACATGTAAGCATGTAAAAGGTAGTTGTTTCCTTGGAGTGGTGAGCTGTCATCGATTTGGGGTTTCTTCTGCAGTCTGTGGAAGAGCTGTGCAGGGAGAGCAGACGCAGGGCGATGACGTCGCCAAACTGTGACGCGTTTCCGAGTTTTCAGCAGCGAAATGGGCTGGCTGCTGCTTGAAAAAAGGAGTGCAGCAGCCAGCCCATTCGCTGCTGAAAACACGTCGCATTTTGGTGACGTCATCGCCCTGCGTCTGCTCTCCATCCTACAATCCAAGCCTGAGGTAGAGGACCGCACATCACAGCCAACTTCCATCGCCCTATGATGAGGCAGTGTCCTTCCTGCACAGCGCTTCCACAGACTGCAGAAGAAACCCCAAATCGATGACAGCTCACCACTCCAAGGAAACAACTACCTTTACATGCTTACCTGCCACTACTCAAATGTGAGTGAGATACTTAGGTTTTATAATTAAACAAATTACACAGCACAAGCACTGTGCTGTAAAACATGTTTTAAAAAGTAACCGGATCTATTTATGGGTTACAAACACTAATTTTTTTTGTTTTAGTATAGGGGTATTTCAATAATGGGAGCTATAATGAAGGGTTCCAAAAGTCAAAATGTAGATTTTTAGCCATTGAGTGGGACCAACGATATATATTTATACTCCATCCCAAATTACTACACTGGTCAATATGTACATTTTACACATTCAATCCTTCTGCCTTCATTGAACAATTGTATACAATTTGTAGACAAGAGAAAGTGGAAATAACACATAATAAAATA
Source organism: Rana kukunoris (assembly GCA_029574335.1). Taxonomy (NCBI): domain Eukaryota; kingdom Metazoa; phylum Chordata; class Amphibia; order Anura; family Ranidae; genus Rana; species Rana kukunoris. Next base: position 144,106,171 of record CM056052.1, read on the forward strand.
TTGGTTCTATTCTTTTAAATTAATGCGTAAAGAAAACAAAAAACAAAACATAGAATTACACCGATTTCTATGCACAGTGCCTTCTTATCTCCTTTATAATATACCCTAATATATATATATATATATATATATATATATATATATATATATATATATATATATAGATAGATATGTGTGTGTGTGTGTGTGTGTGTGTGTATGTGATGTGATGTGATGTACGGTATGTATGTACATATACATACACACACACACACACACACATACATTTAGTTTTACATCACACAAGTTTATAATTACCATCTTTTTTGGCATTTGTTTGGCAAGTTGTGCATTGCTACCCAAGTTTAGATAAGAGAACATAATCCATAATTCCTCACACTCAGAACAATTATCTACAACAAGCAAATAACCCAAATGTGTAATTGCATACAGATGTTCACTTCAATAAAGTTTTCCCTTATGTTGTACTCAAGAGAAATAAATACGTCATATTCAGTATTCTCATTCTAACATCTCACTAAACAAATACATTCCTTCACATAGTGGGAACACAAAAAAAACCCTAATCTTCCTCTTGAGATTCTGCATTTGTCATGGAGGTCATCATTTTATATATGCATTCATGGGACTTAGTAAATTTGAATCATCCAGGAACTGTAATTTAATTAGATGCATGGATAGTTTGTTAGTGTAAATACCTTGCAGGCCAAGTACTACTTTTTTAGCTTTCATCCAGAGCATTTTGGAAACGCTTATATTTCTGCCTATGAAGCCTCTTCTGCACTTCACTTTGTGTGTTTGCGCAGCAATTGAGTTACCTAAAGTTATCAGGAAGTTCACATTTTATGGTCTACATATTCTTATAACGCAGTCTGAATTCCTAAAAACAAGTCATTATGCTCAAAGTGCTGAGGGGGAAAAAATAATAATAATAATAAGGCTAGGTACATCTCTCATCCTCCAAGTGACTGTGGGGGTGTTTATTGGATGCCCAAGCATCTTTGGAGGAATAAGCTTGGTGCATGTGTACCCCATACCTGGAAGAAATGTAAAAACCTATTACATGACAATACAGTTCATAGAGGCCAAAGCTGGAAATGATGCTCTACTGGACCTGTCCCATCTCAAACCATGCTTGCACAGTCAACTTGCTGCTGCTGTGTTTGGACGCAGCTCCTGACAGCTGCTGACATCCAGGGCTGCGCCACACGCTCTCCCCTGGCTTCTCCCACCGCTCTCTCCGGTTTCTCCCCCTGGTCCGCCGATCTCTGCTCACAGCAAGGTAAGCCCCTTGCTCTCCCACCTCCCCGAGGTCCATTGGCAGCCTTCTTTTTCAGGATAAGCCGCGCCACCTCAGGAACTATTCGCGGCCGCCGCACTTAGGAAAGGCCGCGGCTTTACCCGCGGCCTAGCGTCGCGCCGCACCATTCACCTGCCAGCACTGCATTAATCCCACGGACACCAGCAGAACCCCCGCAGCCACCACCAGCTACCCCCTGAGCCGCCTCCTCACATAATCCAGCCGCGTAGCCCCCGGCGGTGGCTCGGTATTTTCCCGACTTGGCGGCCCCCCCCCCAGATACACCACACCATTCACCTGCCAGCTGCACATTAATCCCCCCGGACACCAGCAGGACCCCCCCCCCTCACTTCCCTAGGGCTAGAACTGCATCTTGGCAGCTACCGGCGCACGCTTCCTAGGAGTAGGACGTGTGGCCCACGGGATGTAGATAGGTAGGGCCTCCTCCACCCCCCCTGCTTCATCGCTGTGACCGACTGGCCCCCCACACCTCCTCTCCAGATACCAGCCTGCTACCCCCTTGTAATTGGGTCACCTACCACCCTCTCCTGACTCAATAACTACCAGTTGGTCACCACCTTGGCTCTTTGCAGCTGGAGTGGTGCCCATCTTGCAACACCAAAGCCTCACTCCCCCTTTCTCAATACCATTTGAACTTGATCCAAGGTTCGCCCGATCGCCACAAGGGGTCAGGAAGGAATTTTTTTTCCCTGTCGTAGCATATTGGCGTAGCACGGCTAGGGTTTTTTTTGCCTTCCTCTGGACCAAGCCAGGATCGATGATTAAGTTAATCCTTGAAAATCCTCCCCTCCCTTTTCCCCCTGGTGTTTGGCGACTATGGTTAATCTGCAATATTCTGCAGAGACCATTGGGGATCTAAAGCAATTTGTAACAATACTACCAGCCATCACTAAAAATGCCCTAAGAACTGAGCGACTTTTGAGAATCGAGCGACGATCGACTATCAAAAATCTCAGCCGTTTACCCCAGCCTAAGCATATCTCATGTGCTTTGATCAACACAAGATCGGCAGTAAAACACCGACTGGAAATCCATGATTTCATTCTACAACACGATTTAGACTGCCTCTTTATTACAGAGAGCTGGCTCACAGCCGACTGTAACACCATTCTAGGAGAACTGGTGCCAGAAAACTATCGTATTATAACTGAAAACAGAATAGGGCAAAGAGGAGGACTGGCGGTGATCCATAAGACTCATCTTGCGATCACTAAACCAGTCCTTTAAAACCCTCTTCCATGCATGGAAACCCTTACCCTGCAACTACAAACTCCCAGGAGACCGTCCGGTTTCTACTCTGCTATAGGCCACCCGGCCAAAAATCGCCGCTTCTCTCATCATTGACGGACTTTATCTCCACATATATCCTTAACAGAAAACACCTTTTGCTGCTCGGGGACTTCAACCTCTGGGCCAACTCCCCGCAAGACACCGTTGCCGACGCCTGCATTGATCACCTCAAAGGATTAGGGCTACAACAACTAGTATGTGGGCCCACACATGCCTAAGGTCACATACTCGATCTTATTTTCAGACAAGATCTGGAAATAAAAATCTTGGAAAATGAACCATTGCCATGGACAGATCACCATGCAATTAAATTCATTATATTTGATTTCCCACCCTTACCTAAAACATCAAATCCAATGACAACACACTGGACTAGATGTCAAAAGAAGCTTCACTCGGAACTCTTTAAAGCCACGTTAAGGAAAAAAATAAATACAATTCAGCCGCATCAAACGGCTGAAGAAACACTGGATACCATAAACACAGCCCTATTACAGTCAGCCGACTTAATATCGCCGAAACGCAAAACCTGCATCCGGAAAAATAACTCCAGCTGGTTCAACAACCAACTGGCGTTACTGAAGCAAGAGCGCAGAAGGGCAGAAGCCGCCTGGAAAAGAAGCTCTTCAGATGAGAAACTCATTGTCTACAAAGCAACAAGAAAATACCACAAAGAATTCTTCAAAAGCCAAGAAAAACTATTTTTCTGAGGCTATCAACAGCGCCCTTAATCGCCCACGCGAACGCTTCAAGCTGGTCACTCAGACCATGAATCCAGAATGTCTTGAAGCCCCCAATTCGGACTCACAAGAATTTTGCAATGAATTGTCGGATTACTTCATTAATAACATCGAGGGGATCCGACAAAGCATTCAGCAAAATAATTCCCCCCTCAACCCTCCCCGTAATTATTTACACAACACCTGCAGTAATTCACCACAACCAGGTAAGTTAAAGCGGAGCTCCACCCTGATTTTTATATATTTTTTAAAAATCTAAAAAAAAAAAAAAAAAAAATTAAATGGGAAAAAAATAAATAAAAAAAAACTCACCCTAAATAGGCTGTTGCTATGCGGAAGTCCCGAATCTGCCCTCATGATCCGTGGTGTGGTTTTTTCCTCCTCCTCTTCTCGGTGTCTTCTTGTGAATGGGCCGCGCTGCATTCTGGGAACTGTGTGTATCCCAGAAAGCAGCCGGACCATTCACAAAGCGCCGCACTGCTCGCACATGCGCAGTAGGAAACGGGCAGTGAAGCCGCACGGCTTCACTGCCTGTTTCCCTGACTGTGGATGGCGGTGCCGGGATCGAGGATCGGCATCGGCGGGGGACGTCAGCGCGGGCGCCTAGGACAGGTAAGTGTCCTTATTCGAAGTCAGCAGCTACACTGTTAGTAGCTGCCGACTTTGAAAAATAAATAAAAAAAATGCGGGTGGAGCTCCGCTTTAACGCTGGAACCTCTCTCTATCCATGCCACTAAAAATATCATCGGTACTTAACATAACAGCACCGCTCCGAATGACATCATCCCCACTAAACTGCTGAAGGAATGCACCGACATCCTGACACCGCCTATCACGCAGCTTATCAACCAATCTTTCAGGGAAGGCATAGTGCCCTCCCAGTTGAAGGAGGGTATAATTCGACACATCTTGAAGAAACCCAACTTGGACCCCAAGAACCCACTCCACCGTCGTCCAATAACAGGCCTAAATGTACTCTAAAAAGGTAATGGAAAAAAGTAGTGGTACAACAGCATCTAGATACCACAACCTACTTGATCCATTTCAATCGGGATTCCGGTCTGGACACGGGATGGAAACTGCATTGCTCAAAACATGGGACGACGCTCTCGAGGCCGCAGACGAAGGAAAATCTTGTCTTCTGGTTCTGTTGGACCCAAGAGCAGCCTTCGACACAGTAGACCACAAGCTTTTATTGACTAGGCTAGCTGAAGTAGCCAGAGTCGCAGAAGGCGATTTATCTTGGTTCTCCTTTTTGAAAAACCGATCGCAAATAGTGAAGTTAGGACCTTTCACTTCTGAGAAACGCACATTATTGTGCGGAGTACCTCAAGGATCCCCCTTGTCACCGGTGTTCTTGAACATCTATCTTCGCCCTCTTTTTGAGATTAGCAGCCAAAAACTGCTTTACCACTCATATGCAGACGACACGCAACTGCATTTCCGCATTTGCAATAAAAAGGATTATCACCTCAATCTAGAGACATGCCTCTCTTTGATAGAGGACTGGATGACAAAGTTATCTAAAAAAACTCAACTGAGCGAAAACAGAACTTCTCCTGTTTCACGCCAAGCGACAACTTGGGCCCCCCCGCCCATTCTGGGCAAAATCATCACCCCTAGCGCCAAAGTCAAAAGTCTTGGGGTCATCTTCGACTCCTACATGACAATGGACGCACAAATAGGGTCAGTAGTCAGCAGATCTCACCATCTGCTGCGCCTACTACGCAGACTTACTCCTTTTATTCCCAAGGAAGACACATCGGTCGTGGTGGGAGCAATTGTAAACTCAAGATTGGACTATGCAAATGCCCTTTACCTCAGACTCCCCAAGTACCAAATCGCTCGTCTGTAAGTCGTTCAAAATACGGCCGCTAGACTTGTGACTGGAAAAAAACCTTGGGAATCAATCTCACCTTCACTGAGAACCCTTCACTGGTTACCAGTAAAAGACAGAATCACTTTTAAAGCACTCTGTCTAACGCATAGATGTATCCATGGGAATGCTCCCCATTATCTATGCGAAAAAATAAAAGCTCATAATCCCAATCACGTTTTGTGATCCACCAATCAAAATCTCCTCCAGATACCGAAAGCCAACTACAAGTCCAAAGGAGATTCGCGGTCCAAGGTCCCAGACTATGGAATGCTTTACCAACCAGCATTCGGTTGGAGGAGAACCACTTAGCGTTCAGGAGAAAGATCAAGACTCATCTCTTTTGATACCAAAGGAGACAGGAACAACAAGCGCCCAGAGGCGATAAAGTTCGCATGTGCTGCGCTATATAAGTTTTCATTCATTCATGCTCATTACTAAGATTCATAAAAAAGGAACATCTGGGTAGGAGTGACTAACATGATTTAATTTAAAAGAGAGTTAGGTTTTTTTTTGTTAAAACATTTATACTCACCTAGGTGGATCTGATGCTGCATCTGTCCCAAGTCGGCTCTGCAGTGAGAACTGAGCGAACAAACACCATTGATTGCCTAAAACATAGAGGAAAAACTGAACAGAGAGCTGTGACTGCCAGCACTTACTGGAGCACTGGACTGTGGAGGGGCTGACTCCGGCTCATAGTGGATTGCCAAGAGGCCGAGCCAGGTGTTGGTCCAGGCTTTTGGGCGGATACCAACCATATAGTCTGGATCTTTCCTGAGCCTGGATTGGCTGAGTGACGTCTTTAGCCCACTGTCGCCGTCATCATCCTCCGCCTCACACGCACACGCCGGCATATGTTTGTGTCCGCACAGGGGCCCCCAGCAGGGAGGGCCCTTGCCGCATCACTGCGTCCTCCTGCAGTCCGGTCGGCCGTGTACCATAACCGTGCAGTACAGGAGATTCAGTTTGCTGTTCCCGGGGCCGGACTGAAAAGGAAGTGAATACTCAGTGTGTGCACTTCCTGTCAGTCTGGCCAGGAACAGGAACCTGAATCTCCTGTACCACGCGGTTATGGTACACGGCCGACCGGACTGCAGAAAGACGCAGCTGTGCGGCAAGGGCCCTCCCTGCTGGGGCCCCTGGCCAGCTCGGGGCCCCAGGCAATTGCTCAAGTCCTTAACAGGTACATTTAGATATATATATATATATATATATATATATATATATATATATATATATATATATATATATATATATATACACACACACACACACACAGTGGGTATGGAAAGTATTCAGACCCCCTTAAAGTTTTCACTCTTTATTACATTGCAGCCATTTGCTAAAATCATTTAAGTAAATTGGTTTCTCAATGTATACACAGCACCCCATATTGACAGAAAAACACAGAATTTACATTTATTATTAAAAAAATAAAAACTGAAATATCACATGGTCCCAAGTTGTCAGACCCTTGGCTGTGACACTCATATACCGTGCCTTGCGAAAGTATTTGGCCCCCTTGAACTTTGTGACCTTTTGCCACATTTCAGGCTTCAAACATTAAGATATAAAATTAATGGTTTGCGAAGAGTCAACAGCAAGTGGGACACAATCATGAAGTGGAACGAAATTTATTGAATATTTCAAACTTTAACAAATAAAAAAATGAAAAAATTGGGCGTGCAAAATTATTCAGCCCACTTAAGTTAATACTTTGTAGCGCCACCTTTTGCTGCGATTACAGCTGTAAGTCGCTTGGGGTATGTCTCTATCAGTTTTGGACATCGAGAGACCGACATTTTTGCCCATTCCTCCTTGCAAAACAGCTCAAGCTCAGTGAGGTTGGATGGAGAGCATTTGTGAACACCAGTTTTTAGTTCTTTCCACAGATTCTCGATTGGATTTAGGTCTGGACTTTGACTTGGCCATTCTAACACCTGGATATGTTTATTTGTGAACCATTCCATTGTAGATTTTGCTTTATGTTTTGGATCATTGTCTTGTTGGAAGATAAATCTCCGTCCCAGTCTCAGGTCTTTTGCAGACTCCATCAGGTTTTCTTCCAGAATGGTCCTGTATTTGGCTCCATCCACCTTCCCATCAATTTTAACCATCTTCTCTGTCCCTGCTGAAGAAAAGCAGACCCAAACCATGATGCTGCCACCACTATGTTTGACAGTGGGGATGGTGTGTTCAGGGTGATGAGCTGTGTTGCTTTTACCCCAAACATAACGTTTTGCATTGTTGCCAAAAAGTTCGATTTTGGTTTCATCTGACCAGAGCACCTTCTTCCACATGTTTGGCGTGTCTCCCAGGTGGCTTGTGGCAAACTTTAAACAACACTTTTTATGGATATTTTTAAGAAATGGCTTTCTTCTTGCCACTCTTCCATAAAGGCCAGATTTGTGAGTCTCCCACCTCAGCTGTAGATCTCTGCAGTTCATCCAGAGTGATCATGGGCCTCTTGGCTGCATCTCTGATCAGTCTCCTCCTTGTATGAGCTGAAAGTTTAGAGGGACGACCAGGTCTTCGTAGATTTGCAGTGGTCTGATACTCCTTCCATTTCAATATTATCGCTTGCACAGTGCTCCTTGGGATGTTTAAAGCTTGGGAAATCTTTTTGTATCCAAATCTGGCTTTAAACTTCTCCACAACAGTATCTCTGACCTGCCTGGTGTGTTCCTTGTTCTTCATGATCCTCTCTGCGCTTTAAAACGGACCTCTGAGACTATCACAATGCTGGTGCATTTATACGAAGACTTGATTACACACAGGTGGATTCTATTTATCATCATTAGTCATTTAGGTCAACATTGGATCATTCAGAGATCCTCACTGAACTTCTGGAGAGAGTTTGCTGCACTAAATGTAAAGGGGCTGAATAATTTTGCACGCCCAATTTTTCAGTTTTTTTATTTGTTAAAAAAAGTTTGAAATATTCAATAAATTTCGTTCAACTTCATGATTGTGTCCCACTTGTTGTTGATTCTTCACAAAAAAAAATACAAATTTTATATCTTTATGTTTGAAGCCATGAAATGTGGCAAAAGGTTGCAAAGTTCAAGGGGGCCGAATACTTTCGCAAGGCACTATATTTAACTCAGGTGCTGTCCATTTCTTCTTATAATCCTTGAGATGCTTCTACACCTTCATTTGAGTCCAGCTGTGTTTGATTATACTAATTTGACTTGATTAGGAAAGCCACACACCTGTCTATACAAGACCTTACAACTTACAGTGCATGTCAGAGCAAAATGAGAATCATGAGGTTAAAGGAAATGCCTGAAGAGCTCAGAGACAGAATTGTGGCAAGGCACAGATCTGGCCAAGGTTACAAAAAAAAAAAAAAATTCTGCTGCACTTAAGGTTCCTAAGAGCACAGTGGCCTCCATAACCCTTAAATGGAAGACGTTTGCGATGACCAGAAACCTTGCTAGAGCTGGCCATCCAGCCAAACTTAGCTATCGGGGGAGAAGAGCCTTGGTGAGAGAGGTAAAGAAGAACCCAAAGATCACTGTGGCTGAGCTCCCGAGATGCAGTCGAGAGAAAGTTGTTGAAAATTAACATCACTGCAGCCCTCCACCAGTCGGTGCTCTATGGCAGACTGGCCCGACGGAAGCCTCGCCTCAGTGCAAAACACATAAACGCCTGCATGGAGTTTGCTAAAAGAAAACATCTGAAGGACTCAAAGATGGTGAGTAAGAAGATTCTCTGGTCTGATGAGACCAAGATAGAACTTTTTGGCCTTAATTCTAAGCGGTATGTGTGGAGAAAACCAGGCACTGCTCAGCACATGTCCAATACAGTCCCAACAGTGAAGCATGGTGGTGGCAGCATCATGCTGTGGGGGTGTTTTTCAGCTGCAGGGACAGGACGACTGGACGACTGGCAATCAAGCGAAAGATGAATGCTGCCAAGTACAGGGATATCCTGGACAAAAACGTTCTCCAGAGTGCTCAGGACCTCAGACTGGGCCGAAGGTATATCTTCCAACAATACAATGTCCATAAACACACAGCTAAAATAACGAAGGAGTGGCTTCACAACAACTCTGTGATGGTTCTTGAATGGCCCAGCCACAGCCCTGACTTAAACCCAAAATTGAGCATCTCATGACAGACCTAAAAATGGCTGTCCACCAACAGTTTACCATCCAACCTGACAGAACTGGAGAGGATCTGCAAGGAGGAATGGCAGAGGATCCCCAAATCCAGGTGTGAAATGCATTGTGGGACTAGAGGTACCAGGAGGAATGGACTCCATTGACAATTAGTAGGAATAGACTACACTTCCCACAATGCCTTGCCCTCTTGGAGCACATGACACCTCCACACAGCCTTATGGGGAGGTTATTTAAAGGTGGGGAGGAGCTAAATTCTCTCTTGGGATCTGTGCTCTTCCCTCTGCGGAACAGGGGAGAGCACTCCAGCTAAGCCCGAGGCCTAAGAGAAGATCCATCCGGAGAGAGAGAAGACCAAGTGCCTCCAGCTCGTGTTACCGAGAGACTGGGGAGAACTCACCAGCTGACGATCGTAGCAGTGGAGAGTCGGATACCGGAGACCGTGTGTTGCGGAGCGGTGGCTGATTGGCGCGTGTTCGTGAAGGACTCAGGCGGACTAGGCCTGCTCGGATGAGAGGGCACCTGCCCAAGCTCCAATATTACCCCAGCTTATAAATTAATAGCACTCTATAAGCCGGAGCCACGTATTGTTCACTGATTTAGCTGAGAGGCTCAACATCTGAAAGTTACGCTAACAGAGTTGTCTGGCGCTGACTGGATGATCGGCCCACAAGCATTTGTGTTCATCATACCCCTTTGACTGAGTTTAACTTCTTCTTTTGAATTTCAATTAAATTAAGTCCACCAACGCTTTCAACATAGCTTCAGAATGTTCCTCAAGGATGAAGTCTATTAGAGCAAGGGGTTCTGGACTTGTGTTTTATGAAACTGCCCACCAGGGGGAGCTTGCGAGCATAGATTACTTACAGTTACTTATAGACTCAGTTGTGTTAACCTTTTAGGTTTGTTTTGCTGACTACTGCAGGGATGCTTGCAGAGTAATTTTCATACAAATATTTATGCGTGTTTAACTTGTTGTTCAACCCCCTTTTACCCTTTTTACTATAAAAGGCAAGTAAAGTTACCCTTTTGATTTTACTATATTGACTGTGTGAGGTGTGTTTACTCTTGGGAGCCGCAAGCTGAAGAAGGTAGCAACATTATTATATTGCCACTGCATATTTCATATGTGTTACTGTGGCCCCAACCAAGTAGGGGACACAATACTATTACATTTGTCTGGTGTGCCAAGGGAGGGTTCGAGCCACTTGAAGGGGTGAATTAGTGAGAGTAGATCCCAAATCTATCCAGCGGCTCCTGCGGGGGTAGTGCTACAGTTGTGCCTACAAACGATCGATTTTTGGCTATCGGTTAAATTTAAAACAAGTTTGCTTTTTTTAAACCGGTTTGGACCGATGAAAACGGTCCATCAGACCGTTCTCATCAGTTTAACCGATCGTGTGTAAGCGACCTTACACTCATGTTTTCCAGAAGGCTATTGGGAAGACTGCATGAAAATCACCAGCGCCTAGGCAAACACACAGGAGTCTACGGTTAGTAACCGTTAGTTTAGAGTTTAAGTTTTGAGCTCAAGATATGCTTTAAAAAGATCATATTGAAAAGTTCTACCAGCATAACAAACCTTCAGCATTAGCATTCTAACAGGATGCAGAGGACATCTAGGGGTAGCAATGGAAAATACAATCCTCATGTAATGAGAAGGCCAGCCATGAAAGAAATGCACTGGCTACCATTGCTGACCACCTTCTGAAAATGCTAGCAGCTTGCGGTCCCCATCTTCATTTCACCTTCGGAGTCACTGACCTAAAACTAGTATGCTGCAAATAAGGTCAGTATGTCTGATCTTTATAGCAATTCAAATTATAGTAGCTAGAGTGATAGGCATATTCATGACCAGGCTGGCAATGGCAACATCCATATTTTTTTTTTTTTACAGCTGAATGACATGCACATTTATTCTACATACAGTAACTTGTTGGAAGAGTAACATTTTGGTTAAGATGGAAAAGCGGATTTTATCATCCTTGGTGTGACTGGCCATTTCAGTTTATCCTGAGGGGACAGTCCTTCGTTAGAATGTTTGGCCTCTGTACTCTCCTTTTAGTGGCACAGCTTGTCCTTCAATGTTCAACAATTTTAGCTCCAGTGGGCCCAGATGTAAGTATTCTTTAAAAACCTTTTCATCCTTGTGCAGTGTTTCAGATCGAGAGATTTGGGAATCTCTGCCCTCTGTGGCGAGCTAACCGTCTTCACCTTTATCATAAGAGGTTATGTCCAGATCCTGCTTGACCGATCTGTGCTCTATATCTTCTGGTGGATCCAACCTAACCACCTGCGTTAGGAAGACATTCCTGGATATTTTTAGATCCTGAAGCCGGCAATTGAAAAGATGACTTATTAATTGCAAATTTTCTTGCTCCGTCTTATAAACAGTCTTCTCTAGATCCTGAATGTCTTTACTGTAAATTGCAACCTCTTTCTTTATCCACTCATTCTCTTGGATTTCTTTCTGGCTTTCCAGGTCAATATGCTTCACTGCGTCCAATGTGGCCATCTCTCTTGTCAGACCCATCTTCTTCTGGGTCTGCTGGTCTATCTTTTCTTTTGTCATCTCCAGGCTTCTTCTGAAATGTTCATTTATCTCTGTGAAGTTCTGCGACATATGCTTGATGTCCTCTTGCAGGAGATGAATCTGTTTGGCATGCTCTGGGCTCCCCACGTTCTTATATTCCAGCCAATAATCCCTCTCTGTCTTTGCCACTGTAATCTGCTTCTCCAGATGCAATATTTCTCTGCTGGTCTCTTCCAGCAGATTCAAATACGAGATACAAGGAACGGAATGAACGTCTAAAGGTCGAGCAGACGGGACATGTCAACAAACTCCTAAGTGAGGCCAAAGCCCAGGATTGGGAACTAGCTAAGAAAGAGATCGTCAATCGGGAACAAGTAGACGAGCTGATGAAAGAGAAATGGGATTTTATTCGGCATATTATTCTTTTAATGTTTCAGCCCTGTAATCCTTTCTGCAGCATAGGTGGCCTTCCGTGTGATTGTGCAGAAAACCTACCTGTGGTGAGTGCATGCAGTCAGATTTTCACTCCTTTTTATAACATTTTTGTAGATTCATGAGAACATATACCATAATCACTCTTCTATTAAGGTCCACCAAGTTAAAAATAACTTTCAGGTGGAACCTCCATCTTCTCATCCACTCAGTTAAAAACAAAAAATAAATTACCAGCTACTGCAGAAGCTTGCCATTATTGTTTTTAGTCCAATTCTTGGACACATAAAATTAGGGTAGAGTAGACAATGCAATATTAATACCCCCTAAGAAAGAACCCATGTCTCCATGTCTCCATCAGTGAGGAAATCTGATAGCAATAGTAATCAGCCATGTATAAACCCCAACAACAAACATCTTGTTTGGTCCATTTTAGTCTGTAATTTATAGCATTGAAAGTTTTCTTAGATCTGTTTGATAAATGCAAAAACATACTTGTATATTCTGGAAGAAAACCACTCTGCCTTTGCTACACTGTTATCAGCCCTGTTTAAATCTGTGGACTACAAAACACCTCCCCAAGGCTATTGAAATGAGAGGAAAGCTGTTCTGTACTGCTAAAACATTTTTTCTCCTACAAAGTTGCTTGACAACCTCTATAGATTGAGTACAATAAACTATTATGGTCACGCTAGGACAGGGAATGTGTTACTGTCACTCTTCAGAGGTGCAAAAACAAAGGGCCCAGTTCAACGATGTTAAAAAATGGCTTCGCTCACTGGAATTGAAGTACACCATGCTCTACCCTGCCCGCTTGCGAGTGGTTGCCAGAGATGAAGTGCTTTTCTTTGAAAAACCTACCTTGGCAATGCAGTGGCTGGATAGGGAGGAGCGCTCCAGTCGAGATGAGCTGGTTAGATGACAAAGAGCAACCTGATTTTTATTGATTTACACCCTTTCCGTTATGACACTCTTCTACAATTGAGAGATTGATCAGTTTTTTATGTTAAGCCTGCAAAGGCGGATGACTGTTTTCACACGTCATCTCAATACCAATTGGGCCTTTGGCTCTTCAATGTTGGCTACTGAACTTAGCCCACTAGTTGCTAGTACCGTGGACTTCAGTCTTTTTTGTTATTAACTTGGTCCCAGGGTTCTCTACCTACCTACCTAATCTTTTTCTATACAGGAACTGCCTCCACGGTTGTGAACTGTCCTATGCCTCATGGGATCATGTGTGAATTCATATACTTGTCCTACCATGTTATCCATACACTACCCGTAGTACCTCTATCAAATCTGGCCCGCTGATATGCGTCATGTATGTTTTTGTGTTAAAACCCCATGGCTAAACAGAATGTGATTACAAGCTGGAATGTACGAGGTTTGGGAGACAGAGTGAAATGGTTGGCTGTATTCCACATGTGTCTCCAGGAGACTCGCATGTCCCCAAACCAGGCATCTCCGTGTTTGACCTGTGTATTTGGCACACAGTTCCACTCCGTCTTCTCCTCCTACTCCAGAGGGGTCAATGTGTTAATTTGTCAGAACGCACCCTTTACATGCTCAACCTCGCTCGTTGACCAGTATACATTTTTTGTTGTGTACCCTGGACGGTCTAGAGTAGACTGTATTAAAGTGAATATTTATACCCCTCCCCCTTTCTCAGTGGAAGTTGTCAAACTTTTGGCAAATTTTTGGGCACACCACCCCGGCATACCTGCACTCATTGTTGGAGACCAGGACAAATACTCTAGGGCTCCATCACAGTGTTCTGGAAAGGGCCCAACCTCCTTTTGCTCTGCTTTTATCAGAGCTGGGCTTAAGGGATATTTGGAGACTCAGACACCCAGGGGTTAAATGTTATTCATGTCACTCACGGTGGGCTCTCTAGAATCTATCTTGGTCTGGGCAATGATTTGATGCTCCCCTTCGTGTCCTTCTCACGCTACGAGGCAAGAACTGACTCCGACCATTCTCCCTTGTGTGCCCAAATTCTCACTTCTGGCATAGTCAAGCAGACTTATTGGAAAATGAATCCATTCTGGTTGTCCCCATTTCCTAGCCCCAATGCCATACACAACTCCCTTTCCACATTTATCAAACTAAACAAATCATCAGCTAGCCCTGGAATTTTCTGGGACATGAAGGCCTTTCTACGAGGCCAATCTATCAAGACAATTAATGCCATCAAGACTAGGACTGGTTCATGGGAACAATCTGTGCTGTGGGAGGTTGAGAGGGCCGAGTCAGTGTTCATTGACTTCCCCTCTGAACAAACCGAAAGGGCATGGCATGCGGCTCAGCATATAGCTAAGAATATGGTTTTAACCAAAGCTGAAAACAAGAGGTTCTTTCTTCAAACAGAATTTTTTTGAGGGGGGGGAAAAAAAAATAAAATACAGGCCATAGGCTAGCACTGATGGCGAAATCGCAGAGAGGATCCTCATATATAGAGACAATTACTGACGCCTCGGGAGCTCTGGTTTCCTCCCACTTCAGTATCTAAGCTACGTTCAGGGATTTCTATGCTGATGTATATTCCTCAAAATTCTCACCAACATTGACTGAAATTAGGCCTTTTCTTGACAATAGCCAGGTCCCTCAACTCCTGACCTCGGATGTAGAGCTACTGAATGCCCCTCTCACCGTTAATGGAGGCTCAGGCACTTTCCTCTCTCGGCAAGTCTCCAGTGGCGGATGGCTTGCCGGAGGAGGTACGCTGAAACTTTGATGCCACAATTGAGAGAGCTCTTTTTAGATGCCCTGGAGCGGGGGAAGGCTACCCCCCCCCCCCCCATCTATGAATGAAGTGGTAATCATTTTATTGTTGAAACCAGGTAAAGATGTCCACTAATCCCATCTTGTTATTAACGACAGATGTGAAGTTAATGGCCAGGGTCCTAGCTACCAGGTTGGCTAAAGTCATTCACAAAATTGTTCATAAGGATCAATCTGGGTTCATTCCCTCTAGGTCCACAGCCCCCTAAACATCAGACGACTATTTCTTAACCTCCAGCTGCCTGTGGACAATCTGGGTAACAGAGTCATCCTAACATTAGATGCGGCTAAGGCCTTCGACAGTGTCGAATGGCCTTATCTGTGGGAAGTGCTTAGGTGCTTTGGGGTAAGAGATAAATGTATTGCCTGGGTGAAGTTGTTGTATGCGGCTCCCACTGCGAGGCTATGCATAAATGCAGATCTCACTGACCGATTTTAGGGGCACGTGGCAGGGGTGCCCACTGTCACCCCTGTTTGTGTTGGCCCTGAAACCACTGGTGGCTACCATGCGATCCTCCCCATCTATTGTGGACTTCAACAGGGAATCGGGTGCCGAAAAAAAATCTCTGTTTACGCTGACGACACCCTTCTTTACCTGGATGATGCAGATGGGTCCCTCACTAATGCAATGTCAGGTATTCAGTGTGTTGGCTCTTTGTCAGGATTCTCCATCAACTGGAACAAATCGGTTCTTTTACTCTTAGATAATCCAACAGTTTTGTTGCCGGTTGCTGCAGAGTCCCTTCAATTAGTCTCCACATTCAAATATCTGGGAGTGCAGGCGACTACTAACCCGTCAAAATGCTTAGAGGAGACTTTACGCCCTCTTTTCAAAATACTCCAAATGGCCTGCAACACTTGGTGTAAGTTGCCGTCATCAGTAATTGGTAGGATAAACCTAATTAAAAAAGGTATGGTGCCCCCAATTGCTGCACATTATGCACAACTCCCCTCAGTTGATACCATGCAGATGTTTCACTCACATTAACACCTTATTCAGGTCCTTGATATGGAAAAAAACAAGTAGCTAGGATTCGTCTCTCCACACTACAGTACGGCAAGGACCGGGGAGGGGCTGCGGTGCCTAATCTCAAGCTGTATTTTTAGGCCTCCCAGCTACAACACTTGAGTGGCTTTGGGTTATCAACTGAATCCGACACGACCAATGGCCAATGTGCCACAAACAGCACCCACCATTATCCTCTTAAAAAAAAAAACTCTAGGCCACACAGTTAAAAACAGTTTGGGGACCTCATGATTTCTAGACGTTACCCCATTATGGCACGATCTGAATCTGGCGGAGGTACATAAATTGGAGGGTTTTCAGTCGTGGAAACTAGCTGGCATTTGCAACATTTCCCAGTTATAGGATCAGAATATACTGAAATCCTTTATGGACCTTCAGGCAGAATTTATTCTACCCAGACAACAATTTTACAAGTACCTTCAGTTGAAACGTACACTCCAAGCCCAGGGGCGTATATCTCTTTCATTATCGAGTCTTCTCTTGTTGAGGGATATCTTCTACCAAGTAGAGAAAAAAGGGCCCGATATTCCATATCTACTCATGCCTACTATCAGCCTTACAAGACCCAGCAACTTTGCCATGTGAGGCGGCGTACACACGAGGGGATATGTCCGCTGAAAACGGTCCGATGGACCGTTTCAGCAGACATCTCCGCTCGTGTGTATGGGCTAGCGGACAGATTTCTCCACCCGACAGATTTCAAAGCAAGCTTTGAAATCTATCCGGTGGAATCTGTCCGCCCGACATGTCTGCTGGTTAGTACACTTACCAGCAGACATGTCGGCCCCCACCGCCGCCGCGCCGCTGCCGAATGGATTCGGCGCATGCGCGGAAGTGTTTTACTTCCTGGTGCGGTGACGTGGCGGTGACGTCAACGTCACCGCCGCGTCACCGCGCCGTCCGGCGGCGGGGAATTTGATCCGATGGTGTGTACAGTGGCAGTGATCAGACTACTCTATATAATCCGCAAGTTAGTGGCCAGATTCTAGCATTCTCCACATTTGCCCACTAAGAAACAATGGGTAGACCAAGTTAACTACCCTACATTCTTGTCAGGGAGCAGCTAACATAGCATAAAAATGCAAATCGTAAGTACCATTCTATATGACAAGACAAATCTCACGGTTAAGTATAACCTCTATAGGCACTCATTGACCTTGGAGAGGAAATTTCTTCATGAGCAGGTGGGATGAGGATGACCATGACCATTCCTTGGCCCTCTGTTATTCTATGTTGGGTTGGCTGGTTGGATCCTGCCTACTCACCAGTGCATGGGACGTAAACTAGAATTGATCATCTCTGGGTAGAACATAAGCTTCTAGAACGGGTGGAAGATACAAAGATAGGAATTACAACATTCTCTGACCATTCACCTATTACACTCCAACTGAAAATAGGCGAGATAGAAAATAAAATAAACTGGAGACTGAATGAATTATTACTCGATAAAGATGTAGAGAAGAATATAAGAATGGAGTTAAATCAGTTTAAGGAAAAACAGCACAGAGGGAATGTCGGAGGCAATAATTTGGGAAACCCACAAGGTTTACATTAGGGGAATCCTAATAAAATAGGGGACTTTTTAAAAGAAAAGACAAAAAGAAAAAAAAAATGTAATTAAAGAAATAACCGAATTAGAACATCTACACAAAGAAACCAACCAAAAAGACTTACTATTGAATCTATGCATCAAAAGAGACGAAATTAGAGAATTAATAGAGCAGGAAAGCCGAAAAACTTTAGGCATAATCAAGAAAGAACGATACCAATGGGGTAATAAAGTGGGAAAACATTTAGCAAGCATATAAAAAAAATAAAAAATAAAGTTAATTATATTGAGAAAGTACAAACAAATATGGGAGAAATAAGATATAAAACTTCAGACATCATTACAAATTTTCAGGAATTTTACGAGAAATTACACTATTAATAAAAATAGCACCAAAGAAGAAGTAAAACTAAAGGAGGAAAAAATTAAAGTATACCTAAAGGAAATAGATTTAAATAAAATCCCAGAACATAAATGTGCTAGTCTTGAAACCCCAAAAACAGAAGAAGAAATACTTAAAACTATCCGAGAACTGCCTAATGGTAAAAGCCCTGGGCCAGATGGACTGACGACATCATATTATAAACTACTGGCCGACATCCTAACCCCAAAATTGTGCTCCTACTTTAATGGAATTGGATCAAAATGGGAAATGAGGAAAGAAGCCCTAGAAGCTCTAATAAGTCGTAATACCTAAAAAGAGGGTAAAGATAATACCCTATGCTCTAGTTATAGACCGATATCGCTCCTCAACATCGACTTTAAAAATGTTTTCAAAAAATCTTGCTAACCGGCTGAAAAAAAAAAAAAAAAAAAATGATGAAAGACATAGTACACATAGACCAAGTAGGGTTTATTACAGGCAGAGAGGGAAGGGACAACGGTATTAGATCCTTCCTGATTATAGAGAAAATCAGGAGAAGTGAAGCCTCAGGTATGCTCTTGTCGATAGACGCCGAAAAGGCATTTGACAGAGTGGACTGGGGCTTTATGTTGAATACATTAGAGGCGATGGAAATAGGACCCAGAATGAGAAGTTGGATAGGAGCTTTATATAACAAACTGACTGCAAGAATTAAAGTGAATGGAAATATCTCAGAACCCTTTGAGTTAGAAAATGGCACTAGGCAGGGCTGTCCATTGTCCCCCGTTGCTGTTCACGCTCGCATTAGAACCTCTATTAAGAGGAATAAGGCGGAACGCGGGCATCAAGGGGATAATAATTGGAGGAGAGGAACATAAACTCGCCGCCTATGCCGACGATATTTTGTTCTACGTAGCAAATCCCAGGATAACTTTACCTAATATAATTAAAACAATAAAAGAATTCGGAACGATTTCTAATTTTAAGATAAACACGACTAAATCTGAAATATTAAGCATTAATATCACTAAGAAAGAAAGAAAGAAAGAAATGCCCTACAGGAAGACTTCCCATTTAGCTGGAAAAAGGATCTAAAATACCTCGGAATCAGATTAGCAACCTCCAGAGAGACTCTTTATAAGATCTAGTTTAATAATGGAATATAATTGATCAAAGATGATCTCAATAGAATTGCACCAGGCCGACTCTCATGGACGGGGAGGATAAATATCTTTAAAATGACAATACTTCCAAAAATTGTTTATAAAATGCAAATGCTCCCAATCCCAATTTCACAAACCTTTTTTAAAAAAACTTCAGTCAATGTTTCTCAAATTTATATGGAGAGGGAAATAACCACGTATTAGACTAACACTATTGAGTAAAGATAAGACACAAGAAGGGTTAGGGGCACCAGACATTAGAAAGTACTATTATTCAATTGTTCTTTCACGAATAATAGACTGGGCAAAAAAACAATGTAGATAAAAGATGGGTATCTATGGAAAATAAACTCAGTAAAATAGCACTGGGGAAAGTAATTTGGGTTCCGACACAGTTCAGAGGCTTAAGCCCCAAGGTTCACAACATCACAAGACACGCACTAATGCCGCATACACACGATCACTTTTTGTGATGAAAAAAAAAACGTAATTTTATCTGACGAAACAAAACAACGTTTTTCAAACTTCATTTTCAAAAACGACATTGCATACACACCATCGTTTTTCCACAATGCTCTTGCAAAGCGCGGTTATGTAAGACACTTTCGACGGCACTCTGTTCCATTGAAGCTCCCATCTCATAACTTGCTTCTAAGCATGCGCGGGTTTAAAAACGTTGTTTTAAACGACGTTTTGCCCACACACGGTCACTTTTTATGACACAAAAAACGACATTTTGAAACACGACACAAAAAATTTAAGACATAAAAACAAAGTTTTGCCCACACACGATCAATTTAAATGACGTTTTTTAAAAACGTCGTTTTTTTTCCATCACAAAAACTGATCGTGTGTACGCGGCATAAAACTTTGGGATCAGATTCACAAAAAATAAAAAATAAAAATGGGACTATAATTCACCCTTTATACCACAATTCTTCCCACCAGGTGATGAAAAAAGGCTTGGTAAATGGATAATGAATGATAACACCCAACTAAAAGATCTAATGGAGCAAAATAAGCTTTTAACATTACAGGAATTAAAAAATAGGAAAGAAACTGTTTTGATTGATGAATGGCGGTATGCTCAGTTGAAACATTTTTTTGAGAGTCTTCCACAACCCATGAGATCAGAAACAAATCTTCGGCCTTTGGAAAGATTATGCATGGGAAAGATTGAAAAAGGAACAATCTATAAAATCCTGAATGTTTCAAAACCACAGAGCGCACTGCCGTTCATCAAGAAATGGGAGGAGGAAATAGGATCATTGGTAAATGAATATGAGATTAAACAGTTAATTAAGAGGGTGCATGTGACGTTGGTAAATAACAAGATATAACAACTATAAGCGTCTGGTACGATGGTACCTCACTCCTGACAGAGTACACACGCCCTCAGTAACCAAAACGCGGTTATGTTGGAGAGGGTGCAACGAAATTGGCACAATGATCCACATCTGGTGGACATGCCCCAAAATTAGAACATTTTGGACAGAAATTAGACAAAAAAATTCGAGAAATTATAAATGTGATCCTCCCAAATGATCCATGGGTCTGTGGCCTGCACGGGGCTCGAATGCCAACTAAAAAATATTTGAGTACACTAATGCCAGAGTTTTTGAACACTGCAAAGAGTCAAATATCTGGTAGTTGGCAACAATCTGAAAGACCCACCTTGAGAGGGTGGTCCAACAAAATAGATGAAACCTATAATAATGAATACTTAAGATCTAGAGATGAGGAAATATGGGAGGAATTTGAAGAGAAATAGGAAAATTGGAAAGGATTTAAGCTCAAGATGGAATATGCAGAGATGATGGAGGCTTAACTTAACACAATATAAAATAAACTTGTGAGGATAACATCCGTAAGGGACAGAGAAAGCGAAAATTGCTAATAAAAAGGTCAAGAGAGAGGCTGGGGGTAGGAAGGGTGTGGGGGGAGGGGGGGAGAGGGGAAAAGGAGGGGGTAGGGAAGCATTTCCTCTGCGTATGTTAAATTTATACATATGTGTTTACACAAAAAAAAAAAAAAAAAAACACACTAAGGATAAAAACTAATAATACGATTTCCACATATTATGCGAAACCGAAGTTGAGACAGAACTATTGAATGGATCCATGAGTAGGTCTCTTGCTATGGTTTAGTCTGAAGTGAAAAAAAAAAAAAAGAAGAAGATTCTGCCTACTCAGCATGGATGGTTGCCATTGTTGTCAAAAGTTCTCTTTCTGTTATCACGCACTATTTTATCATCATATGCCTTTTGTGACGGTGTTATCATACAAAAAACCCCAAGTAGTGGGTCATGGGTTTGTGGCGGTATAATTTTTAATACCGGAACACTCCCCTTTTCTTTTTTTTTTTAGACTTAGGATGTTGAATTTTACGTTGTGCTGTAATCTTATTCTTTTCATTTGTATTCTACGTGCCTGCTGATAACAAAAATATGTTTTTCTTTTTAATGTAACCTGTGATGTATAACAATTGCCACAATAAAAATTTCTGGCAGGTGTCCCAATACTTTTGGTAATATAGTGTATGTGACCCCTGATTAACATAAAACTTATAAATAGAAAAACCTAACAAGACTGGACATAAATTAAGGAGCTGTTAAGTAACTAAAATCAGCAGGTATTAGAGTTTCTAACTATATCATTGGTTGGTTAGAAAGCCACTTTTGGATTTGTTGTACGATCTGCACTGCTTTGGGCAGGCTTTGTTTTATGCTATAGGCCAAAATATGTTCTCTTTTCAAACAGTACACGTATTATAAAGCCCCATACACACTATCAGTTTTCCTGACGGTTTTCTCCTCAGGTTTACCAAAACTATCTAATATGAGGTCAAACCTCAAGAGTTTCAATTTGTATGCAATCAGGCAGGCCCTTGCACTACATGGTTTTGGTAAACCTGATGAGAAAACAGTCAGGAAAACTGATAGGGCCAGATTCAGGAACAGTTAGGCTGGCGGATCCAGTGATCCGCCAGCCTAACTGTGACTTTGAGCCGGCGTTTGTTTTCTGTAACCAGAAAACAAGAAACGCCGGGTTGAAGCTTCGATGCGAGCAGCGTAACTGAGTTTCGCCATCGCATCGTTACTTCAACTTAAAAATGGCGCCGGGGGCGTTCCCGCCGATTTACGCTCAAAAAATATGTTAATGCGCGGAAATCGGCAATTCACGATCGAATTCCGGCGCGACGCAATGACGGTACAACGTTTCCGGACGGGATACGCGGCGCATAGATATACCTACATGGGGTTGGAGTATCCTATGTTTGGTATAGGCGTCGTCATCGCGTCGGGAAAAAAAAAAAATCTTGCGTAAAAAGTTCATGAATGGGAATGTGACGTCATTGACGTTCATTCACAGAATTTGGAGCATGCGCACGGGGATGTTTGGACACTCGACGCATGCGCAGTACGTTGGCGGCGGGATCACGCTTAGTTAGAATACTACACGCCCCGTACCCGCCCAATTTGAATTCCGCCAGCTCATTTGCGATGCGCTGCCGCAACTTTAGGAGCAAGTGCTTCCTGAATAACAGCACTTTCTCCTAAAATTTCAGCAGCGTAACGCAAATGAGATGCGTTACTCCAGAGCAAAGATGCTCTGCTCTACCTGAATCTGGCTAATAGTGTGTATGGGGCTTAAAAGTAAAAAAGGTAAATAAAATTATACATATTGCATTTTTATTACTAAATATTTTGTTACGCTTTGTCAAATATTATAATCACTTGATTAACTACAGAGCTGTCTAATGAAACTCTTACCTCAAACTCTCGGTTGTCATTGTTATACTGAACAACATCCATAATGTATTCAGCTGTGGTATCAAGGAAAAAGGCCATGTCCATTTTTGAGTTGATTTCCAATGGTTTGCACAGGCTTTGTGAAGAAAAACAAAAAACAAACACTCATATATAATGTAGCGGATGGTTGCTTCTAGTTACTATCATCCACCATGTTCACCCTGCTGCCAGACCTTCATACATCACTCTCCAGTACAGTCATTTGCTTTTGTTTATTTGGGGGGACATAACTTGATTGGAGAAAAGGGTATGGGATGCCCATAGAACAGATCACACTTGCAATATTTACTGAAGAATCATTAAATCAGTTTAGTTTAGAAAAAAATGGACTTTAACATTGACAGTCTCACTTAACTTCCTTCTCTGTACAACCTCCTGCAGACTTACTCCCAGGACTCTTCTCCTCCTGCACAAGCTTCACTGTCCCAATGTTAGCCTTTCCACCCATCACCTTTAGGCTGCACCAGGGCTCAGTCTGAATAATCCCTGGTGGTTGCTGGACTTGCTGATGGCCTAAAAACTTAGCATAATTAAATGGTCGGTGGACTACTGATCCCAGTCCGTCCTTCTAGCAAACGCTGTGCCCTCAGGCCACAGCAATTTGACACAAAACCCCAGTGTCTCTCCTTTGGCCTTGCACCCAGTTCCCCTGGCATGCCTCCAAATATCCACTGTGCCTCACTCACCGAACTTCTCCTGCCCTGAGTCCTTGATGAAGAATTTACCCAGACATGCATACCGACTGCTTCTCCAGCTCCTTTGTTCCAGGGCACCTCCTCCATGACCATGTAAGGAGAGGGGAGAGGCTACCTTCCAGCTCTAGGGCTCCTCAGTCGAGGCCTGCACCCCCCCCCCCCCCAGATGGAGATAGGCCTCCTGCTGCAGTCTAACACTCATTTCTTTACTTCACCCAGCCGACAACTCCCCTCCAGTGGGCTAAACCTGAGCATAAATAGGAGGCCTGCCCCCTGTCAACACCAGTTGGGAATTGGTCAGGGCTCCTCACATGAGCTCCCTGTCACTTCAATTCCCAGACCTCTTCCAGAACATTCTCCCTGGAAGCAGGGGAGGCGCCCAAAAATCAAAGGACAGTTGGTCACACCCAATGGTATACTAACCACTTCCTGCCCCCAGATCAAACAAACAGGCTTAGCATGAAGCATAAGTCTGCCTAATTTTACCTTCCTGGCAGCTATCACCAACAAAAACCATACCTAACACCTACCTATGTTAGAGGGCGCTACATCAAAAATAAATAAAAAGGCCTCCTCGCTCCCATCTCCACAGCGGCCTACCCCATCACCGGAACACCGGATGGCACAGACACCCGGGCCCCAGCCTGGGGGGACCCCGAGCGGTAATTCGCTCTCAGCGAGCCCCCCCACCATGCCGCACGTGGAGCAGGCCGTGGCCTACATCCAGCATCCATCTCACAGTGCACAGATGCCTACCCCAGACTGCGCCGAACAGCATCCTACCCCGGCCTACAGGAGGGCAGCCCTCACTCCCCCACCCCTTCATACGGAGCGGAGGATGTTCCAGGCCTGCAGGGCCCCACACGCTCCCAGGCCTACCCGGAGTCAGCTAGCCGGAGTAGGCACTATCACCGAGACAGGCCGGCCCCTACCTCCCCTAAGGCCTAAAGGCCAACGAGATCCTGGGACACCAGTGCATCTACGAGCCACGCTGGGAACCCCCCCTCCTATGCTGAAATGGCACCTTCACAAGCCCTGCCACAGAGGGGGGACCAGGCCCAATGGGCCTACCACGCCACAAGCTGGTCTGAACCCTGGGACCCTCCACAACAGCCTACCCACGGAGCCCTGCTGAGCCAGCGGAGGACTACCTCCAGCAGCCCCCAATGCCTCATCCCCATTCACACCGAGCCGATTATTCCAAATCACACACACACACACACACACACACACACACACAAAAAATGGCATACCTATCTGCAAGCCATCCCAACAAGGGACGACTTCAAACAGCTTATAGAAGATGTGAAAGCTACGTGCAGGGCCTGGTGGCCACTTCCCCCTCCCCCCCCCCCCCCCCGACGGTGATGTGGCAGAAGGTTTCCCCTTACAAACGATCCAGGGGACCGGATCCCTCCCGCAAGTCTCCCAAACACAGGAATGCCTGATCAGACAGGTCAACAGCCTCCCCGGGACTCTGACCCCACCTTACATCTTTCTCATAGACGGGGGAGACTTTAATCTCTCACAATCTGTGGCCTGTAATCGCCTGGTGGTGAGCCCCAGGGCCTCCCAATCCAGAGCCCTGAGGGACTCTAAACTCTTCCACCAACTAACAAGGAAACATGCTCTATTTGATGCATGGAGGGCTCTCCACCCAGGCGATCGCCGGTAGACTTTTTACTCGGCCCCTCATCACACCCATTTGCGCATAGACTGTTTGTCAACAACACGCTCCGTATTACTAACTTGGCACAGATACTCCCCTTATCCTGATCCAATCACGCTCCCGTTACGATAACGCTGAATCTCGGCGTCCCCCTGCGTAGACCGTATAACGGCCGATTAATGACTTTTTATTACAACACTCCCCCTCTCCAATTATAATCTACACTTAAAACACTACTTTGACGAAAATGACACCCCAGACGTGTTTGGCACTCTTTGTGCCACCCATAAGGCAGTCCTTGGGGGGGGGGGGGGGTCAATGCCTCGCCCTCTCCTCAGCACTTAAGAAAGGATGCTGAAGTCGCCAAGCTGCAGGCAGAAACAACTCAGAGCGCTGGAGGCCCGGTTGCAATCCTCCCCATCCTTAACACTCTTCAAGCGAATCATATCCCTCCGGTCTACGCTTAGGGAGCGCGCGATTGAAGCAGCTATATTACGACTAGGGCAAGAAGGCGCAAGCCTTGTTGGCCAGGAAACTGGCTGATTGCACGTTATCCACCACCCCGCACCAAGTTAAAAACCAGATCAGGTGGCCTGGTGTCACCCTCAGGATATAGCGAATGCATTTGCGGACTTCTACACCGACTTGTACAACAAACCGAAAATACCACATAATCCCCCCAGCCCATCCTCTTGGACAAGATGGCACAATAATAAAAATATAATGGCACAATATCTAAAGCAGGCGGGAATTCCCCATCTGCCGGAGTCAGACCTACTTGCACTTAACGCCCTCATCACCGGAGAGGAACTCACGATAGCAATAAAAAGGACCTACCTACCCACAAATCCCCTGGACCAGATAGGCTGCCTTACGAATACTACAAAACTTTCTTCCCCCTACTGCTCTCATATATGACCAAACTCTATAACGCTTTTCTTCAGCAGACCCCCATCCCGACTGACATGCAGCATTCCCACCTCACCCTGATCCCTAAGCCGGACAAAGACCCTTCTTCATGCACCAGTTATAGGCCCATAGCTCTATTAAACACAGACCTTAAAATTTTCACGAAACTCCTCTCGATATGTCTGAATGTGATACTACCCTCTATGATCCATTAAGACCAGGTGGGCTTCATCCCCCTCCGCCAAGCAGGCGACAACACGAGAAAGGTCATAGACCTAATCGACGTGGCCAATAGAGACAATACAGAATCCCTGCACCCGAGTTTGGACGTGGAAAAGGCGTTTGACCGCCTTGGCTGGCCGTTCATGCTCGTTACTTTGCGCCATATGGGGTTTAAGGGACCTTTCATGCAAGCGATACAACATCTCTATACCAACCCCACATGGCAGGTCAAAACTGTTCGCCACCTCACCCTCCTTCCCGGTCACCAATGGAATGTGACAGGGATGCCCGTTATCCCCACTGCTATTCACCCTATACGTCGAACCCCTGGCAGCGACTAATCAGAGAAACACGGATATTCTGGGTATTTCCGTTAGTGGTAAAGTATTTAAGATATCCCTGTTCGCGGATGACATCATCCTTACCCTGACCCAACCCAGGATTTCACTGACCAACCTGCATGCCGAACTCGATAAATACAGCGAACTCTCGGGCTACAAAACAAATAGCTCAAAATCTATGGTCCGGACACTTCCGGTTCCGGTGCCGCATGGAGAAACAGCTCCTCTCCTCGGCTCCCGCAGCGCGACCTAAACCGGCCTGTAAAACCAGCCTGAGACGCCCAGCAGACCACCCTCCACCTCCGGAGTCACCCCCCGGACTCCATGGACCGCTTTGTAGAAAAAAAATCGGGTGCGCGCACCCAAACAGCCCAGACGGCGCCGACGGCTTCCCCGCAAATCGAGGCCCCGGTCTCGGCCTACGCAGCGGCGCTGCACACGGAGATGGAGGTAAGCGGCAACCTATCCCCGACTCCTGCTCCACACACCCCGGGGACACCTCTAGGAGGGGACAACACCACATAGCGCATCGCCCAAGCAGTGGCTGCTCTTTTGTCCCCCATGATTGCCGCGTCAGTAGAAAAAGCGGTGAATGCAGGGATGGCGCAGGTCCATAAGCAGATCAAAGAGCACGGCACCAGGCTCAATGATTTGGAGCACCGCCTATCAAATGCTGAAGATGAACTTTACCAGGCCCAGGCTACTGAACACACTCAGGACAAAACCAACCAATATATACTTCAAAAACTAGATGATTTAGAAAACAGATCTAGAAGAAGTAACCTTCGTTTTGTAGGGGTCCCTGAATCGTTACAGACAGCCGCCCTCGCAGACTTCTGCGCGCAGCGAATACCCGAGGCCCTGGGCCTCCCGGGCCCCTGTGCAGTGGAAAGGACCCACCGCATGGTAGCATTTAATTCAGACCGCAAAACACCTCGGCCTATCATTGCTAAATACCTGAACTACGCTGACAAATCCCTTATACTACAAAAATTCAGGCAGGCCAGACAGGTCCAGATCGATGGACTAAAGATCCTGATTTTTGCTGATTATTCCATGGAGGTATCGAAAAAGAGGAAGGCATTCCAGCAGGTGTGCACTGAACTTTTCCAACAGCAAGTGAAATTCACTTTGGCCTTCCCGGCCATACTCCGCCTCAGAACCCCCAATGGTGAGCAGCTCTCCTTTTGTGACCCCTCAGAGGCCGAAGCTTTCCTACGCTCCCACCATCAGGGGTGGCAGTCCCAGACCCCGTCGAAAGCCCCTCCACTTAACCGTCCTCAGGACCAGAGGAGCCCGCGCAAAGACTCACCTAAGCGCTTCAGGCCCACGATCTCAGACCCCTACCGGATCACCCTAAACCTGACCTGAGCCAGCTCCTATAATCTACCGGCCTTACCTGGCCACCCGTCTGGTATAGAGGGATCAGCTCAGTCGCTCTCTTTCTCTTCCTTGGTCAGTAACATGCTCCTGTATGACCCGCTCTGGAGGGAACACCTCGATCCCCCCCCTCTCCATATACGTTAGAAGTGACTCCCTACAATCGTCCAGTCGTGGTATATCCTTATATTTACTGACTGCCCTGTTTGAAGTTTTTGTTTGACGGACCCTGATTGCTTATCTCATTGTTCTCATTGCTACCCAGCTAGAATGTTCTTTGCGTTTATACTGTTTGTACTCTGTGTCATTACAACTGCCGTTATAAGTGTTCTCTTTATGCAGCCTTCCCCCGGTATCACCACGTGCCTTGCTTATGCTCTCCCTTGTACCGACTTCTACTAGCCGCATGAAACCGTCCACCCATTCAAGGGCTCTCAGAAATCATGCTGGCTGTGTCGTGACATGGGAGCTGGCCCTCGCTGTGATCCCATGCAGAAAAAAAGTGAAGCTCTCACATTTTTTGTTAGGTTTAATGTTTAAGTTCCCTTTCTCTCCCTCCCCCCCTCCCCCGCTCCCCCCCTTATCTTAGGCACTCATGTCCACGTATGCCCTCTGACACCAAGCCCATGTGGTGCAACCATTACTTCCCTCCTCGATCGGGTAACCCTCCCACGAACCGCTCCTTTCCGCGACAACATACATGCAATGTCTTCTCAGACCCCCTCCTTCACTGCCTACATAACATGAAAATAGTTTCCAGGAATGTAAAGGGACTTAGATCCCCCAATAAGAGGATGAAGGTCCTGCGTCATCTCAAAAGACTTAAAACTGACATAGCACTCCTGCAGGAAACCCATCTGACCACTTCTGATTTTCACCGCATGCAGAAACTATGGGTAGGCACGGTCGTGGGTTCGGACGCCGTTGCCCGTAAGGCAGGAGTCCTCCTGCTAATTCATAAGAATCTACCGTGCACGGTTATTGCAGTGAAATCTGACGCCAGTGGACGACTTTTGACCGCCCATGTAAAAATAGGAACTAAGGAATTACTGATCTCCAATGTTTATGCCCCTAATAGCCCTGGTAAAATCTTTTACAGTACACTGACTAACTGGCTACTACAAAACGCCCACCTCCCCCATCTAGTAGGAGGTGACTTCAATGACGTCATGAACCAGATAGATGACAGATCCTCCTCTAAACACACCGGACCACGATTTGCTTCACCCACCCCGACGCTTTTTGCGTCCACTATGGACTCCTTACACCTCCGAGACTTGTGGCACTTACAACATCCCGCAGACAGGGAATTTACTTTCTATTCCAACCCCCATACCGTTCTTTCTAGGATTGACTACTTTTTCGGATCAGACGATCTGATCCCCTTGCTTTCAAACGCAGATATATTAGACATAGCCATTTCGGACCATGCTCCGATCTTACTTAACGTGGACAACCTCGACCTGCCCCCTCACCCCAGAATTTGGCGTTTCCCCTCGTACCTTCACAATCAATCCGACTTCCAGCATTCCATGGAGAAGGCATGGTTGGAGTACTCCTCAGCTAATGCCTCTCACTCTGACAATCCCAACCTCTTCTGGGACGCTGGTAAGGCGTTTCTCAGGGGTCAGATTATTTCCTATGCCTCCACCTTTCAGACGCAACATCCTGTCAAACTACAAATTGGCCAGTTCTAGACTACACCAGGCCCAGAGGGCATTATACTCCACCGGATCCCCTAGCGACAGAGAGGAGTGGTTAGCAGCAAAGACCTCTTTCGACACCCTAGAACTGACTAAAAAAGCAAATTTGGACGCTACCCTACACAGGTTCGGAAATAAATCAGGCAAACTACTCTCTAGACTATGCAAAGGTTCTTTTCGTCCCACTCACATCACGTCCCTTAGAGATTCCAAAAGGTACCGTAAACACCACACCACCGACGATAAATAAGGCTATGCTTCAGTATTACTCGTCCCTTTATGCCCCTGACCCAATTGATACACAGACAGCTCAGACCTTTTTGGACAACCTGAACATCCCTACGGTCACCCCTTCCCAACTAGAGGCCCTTAACGCTCCCATAACGCTCTCTGAGGTATCTGACACCATCCGCAAGCTCACCCCCTCCAAGGCCCCTGGCCCCGACGGCTTCACCGGGGAGTTCTACAAGACCCTCCAGACTCTGGTGGAGCCTACCCTTCACAAGGTATATATGGGCATGTGGTCCGGTGGCCCCTATCTGCCGTCAGGCCGTCAGGCCACCATCAAGCTACTGTCTAAGAAGGGCAAGGACCCCCTAGAGCAAGGAACTTATAGGCCCATCTCCCTACTTAATCTAGATGTCAAGATCCTGTCAAAAATAGTAGCCAATCGACTCTCTGACATCATCCCCTCTCTGATCCACCCTGCACAATCAGGCTTTGTGAAGGGTAGAACAGCCACCCTTAACATACGAAAAGTTATGCTGGCACTGGAATACGCTAAACAACATCCAAGCGGCGACTTTGCCATCATAACGTTAGATGCGGAGAAAGCCTTTGACAATGTCAGTTTTGACTGGCTTGCTCTGACTATGTCAAAAATGGGCTTCTCGGGTCCCTTCTGTCATCTCATAAATTCCATGTATTCCTCCCCCACGGCGAAATTAGTGGCCGCGGGTCTACTCTCAGAAGAATTTCACCTACACAAAGGCACCCGTCAAGGCTGCCCTCTATCACCACTCTTATTTAACATTGCCTTAGAACCCTTATCCAGACACCTCATTCAGATAGCACCCCTACACGGTATCCCGATCGGCGACTCTGACCTACGTTTTTCCCTCTTCGCGGACGACGTCCTTATTTTCTCGGCCGACCCCTCCTCCGATATGTCCACCATCAAACGAGTGTTTGACACTTTCCGAACCTGTTCGGGCCTGCGCATAAATTATGGTAAAAGTGAAATACTCCCCTTGGGAACTGGGCCCATCCCCTCCTGGTCCCATAGCTCAATCTTCTCGGTTGCCAAGTCCCATATTACCTACCTGGGTATCACGATAGGAAAGACGCCCTCCTCCCTGTATTGCCTGAACTACCCCCCTCTGCTAGCAAAAATTTCTCAAGAACTGGTAAACTGGATGGATTTGCCCCTCTCGCTTCTGGGTAGATGTCACCTTGTTAAAATGGTCAGCTTTGCTCGACTGCTGTACCCGATGCAGACTATTCCTCTGCTCCTTCGCCACAAGGATATCAAACAATTTGAATCGGCTGTTTTGAAATTTATATGGCGGGGTAAGAGGCCCCGCATTGCTTTAAAGAAGCTCTATCTTCCCAGACGCGAGGGGGGTGTTAGTCTCCCAAATGTAAGAACCTATAATTTAGCCTGTTTAATGAGGATCGGCCTAGATTGGATCACCCAATCTTCGCGTTATTCCAATTACCCCCTGGAATCTGCCATGGCTCATCCCTTCTCCCTCATAGCTCTTCTTCACAGCAAATGGAAAGCGGTCCCGGCATTATACCAACACAACCTACTGCTAAGGGACACTGCTGTTGCCTGGAGAGAAATCAGGAAAAGTCTTCGGCTGCCCCAGTATATTTCTCGCCATGTACCAATCCAAGGTAACCCGAACTTCCCCCCTGGCATGGACCACAAGCCCTTCAAGATCTGGCAAGACAAAGGTCTCACTAAGTTCTCATCCCTCTGTGACACTTCAACCGGTCGTCCCCTAACCTTTGAGGCGGTGGCCGCCGCCTTCTCGCTCCCTCCTTCTCATATATTCCATTTCTGGCAATGCACCAACTACCTGAAAACTACCTGCTCGGAGGCAGCAAAACGTTTCTCCTTCAACTTCTCCGACCAGCTTCTCGCAGACGACTCATACAGAATTTCGGCCATCTACAAACCTCTTCTCCTTAAAACCACTCCTCCTCTACATTCATCATCTTCCGCAGCTAATTGGAGTAGAGACTTCCCCGATGATAATCTAGTTGACAAGCTACTTCAAGGCCTCAACAAGGTCCAACGTCTGACCCCAAATGAAATCTGGAAAGAAACCCAACTTAAAATCGTCCACCGGGCCCACATGCCCTTTCTCTACTCCACAACGGATCATACTACCGCTCAGTGCCCCCTGTGTCACCTTCAGAAACCTTCCCTAACTCACCGTTTCTGGTCATGCTCGTTCATATCCTCCTTTTGGGACAAGGTGCTGGCCTACATTCTCAACATCACCTTATTAAACCTACCCAAAGACCCTCTGCTCCTTATTTTTGGTTACTGGGACCCTCTACTACTGCAATGGTCCCGAACGGCCCACCCGACACCTGCAATTGTCAACAAGGACTGGTCTTTGATATGTCTCCTTGTCGCACGCAGAGCTATCCTGAAAAACTTGACGTCTACCATCCCCCCCACGGCGACCCAAGTGCAACATGAGCTCCTCCTGCTTCTCTACAAGGAACGTGCAACCGTCGACTTCAACCACGAATCCTCTAAATCCTGTTTCTTGTCAACATGGGGCCCCTTTATGACATCTTCACTATCTACGGAGGAATGCTCCAAGTTTGAACACTACACTTTCTCCTACTTCAAATCTCCACCACCATCCGTACCTAGGAGGAACAGCTCCCCTTGATGTAAACTGCTTGAGTTGCCACAGCACCCCCCTCCCGAGTGCCACCCCCCCTTTCCCCCCCCATGTTTGTTTACTATAGTACGTTTATATGCATCTTTAGCTCCTACAATATTCTCTGGTCCCCACCAATGTATAAAATCCATCCAGATCCACCTACAGTATTTCAATGTAAAGTTTTAGCGGTGTGTTTTTTCTGTTCATGTGTGATTCTCCCTTACGCGTACACACCTGGTGGGTCCAAGCTCAGTTCTTTGTTTTGTATCCGGTATTTACATTCACCTACCCCCCCCTAATACCCGTGCAGGGTATACCCACTGTCAATGTACCCTCCTTGGGAATGTATTTCCATTTGTCTCCATGGCCTGTGTACAGTACCCTCTGTATGATGTATGTACTCTAATTGCATCACGTTTGATGCGCCTACCAGCGTTCCGTATCTAACTTTGTTATTGCTATTCCCTGCTCCCTTTTCTTTCTGAGTATGTCTCTTAAACTCAATAAAATGTATTTAAAACAAAAAAAAAAAAAAAATCTATGGTCCTGCCGCTTAATGTCTCAAGAATGAACTGCTCCACTTACGGTCAAAGTTCCCATACAAGTGGAAGCGTAAAAGCCTGAAATACCTGGGGGTTAACTTCACCCCATCCTTTGACTTCCTATACCAATCCAACTTCCCTCCCCTCTACAAATCCATTAGGGAATTACTCCAAGAAAATGGAAGACCCACCAAATTTCTCTTAGGGCGCATTGCATCCGTAAAAATGGTCATCCTCCCTAAAAACTTTTATACCTGTTCCAGACCCTACCTATTCCCATACCCTATAGTCGTCTACATAAACTTCAGGCCGACCTACTGCACTATGTATGGAACTATGGGCGACACAGGGTCTCGCGCTCGGTCCTGATGGAGGCCCGCACGTATGGGGGCCTGGCATTTCCTGACCTGGTTAGGTATTACCAAGCAGCCCAATTGCGAGCAATAGTCTCCTGGTTCCCCCAGAGGTCGTACAACAAGTGGACAGAGATAGAGAAAATTTGGTTGGCACCCATACACACACACAAACAGTCTACTCTGGAACGCAAATGTGAAGTTAGAGCTTGGTCGATTATTAGGGTCCATGTCCCAGCTCCGACGGTTATGGCGAAAGCTATCCCGTGAATGCAATCTTAAAACTGAATGCTCTCCGATGACCTCGTTCCTGTGCAACCCTGAAGTGCCGGCTAGTCTTACCCACCAAATGTAGTGGCCCTGGGCCTCGTGGAATCTGTTCCATTTTGGACACTTGGTGGATCCCAGGTCTCGTACGCTGATTCCGTTCTCTAAGCTCTAATCCCAACATGACCTTCCTAGACAAGTGTTTTACAGCTACCTACAAATTCGCCACTACGCCCAAGCTATAGCCCCACGCCTACAATTCTCTGTGCCTTCCCTATTTGAACGCATTATACTAGAAGGCCGCTCACTTAGGGGATTGATCTGACATATACCAGATCCTGAACAAGCACTCCATGCTGGTCCAAGGCAAACATGCTTATATGCTCCGTTGGGAGAAGGAGTTGGAAGAGGAGATCCTGGAGGAGGCTTGGAGGGCGGTCTGGAGTCAGGCTACTAAGAGCTCCATGTGTACCCTCTATAAGGAAAATTCCTACAATGAATGAATGAGAAACTTGTATAGCGCGGCACATGCAAACCAAATCGCCTCTACAAGATTCCCTTCTTTTGGTACCTGACCCCGGACGTACTACAGAAAGTCTATCCCTCCACCTCTGATAGCTGCTGGCGTTGCCAATGAGCTAGAGGTACGCTCTTCAACATCTATTGGACGTGCACCTTAATAGTCCCGTTCTGGACCTCAACGCAACAACTAATGACTCGCCTCTTTGAGACACCCATACCTTGGACCCCAAAACTCTTCTTGTTAGGTCTCTCCCAACCGAAGATAGCTAAACCCTACAAAAAAAAAAAAAAAACTGCTTAGGCACGTTCTCACGGCGGCAAGGTGCTTAATAGCCCTCCGCTGGAAGAGAACTGCGCCCCCATCGCAGGAGGCCCTTTATGCCAGGGTCAAAGATGTAGAGATAATGGAAAAAAATGACGGCCAGACAGGCTAGACGACCACGACAGTGTCTGGGATCGGTGGCATTCTCGGGAGGATCCGTTTTGACCGGGCGGTCGAAACAGAGGTATTTCGGCACATTTCTCTCCCCCTTACCTTCTTGTTCATCTGGTCTTCCCGGTTTTCCCCCTACCCTTCTCTCTCTGTACTCTTCTCTCTTTCCTCCTCTTTCATCCTCTTCCCCTCCCACTTTTCCGTGTGCATTTAACTTGTGACTATAGAAAGTTAAACAAGGCATCAATCTCAAGGTATTGTACACTACATATCCTCCTTGAGACACAGTTATTACTGTTAGTCTATGCGATGCCAAAGTTCAAAGGAGGGCCCTCCCTCCAGGTTTCTAACACTTGCTTGCTAGACGTTGCTACAATTTTAATCCTACCAATGTCTGATTGCCATATTTGTACCAAAGTTCTGCTGTTTTATTTTCCTAAAAAACAATAAAAACAACATTATTTAAAAAAAAAAATTCTTCTTATTAATACATTTTTTTTTTTTTTATAAAAACTTTGAAGGCACAGTCTAATAGCAAACCTACACTATTGTTTGAATTGCCATTGTATTTGTTTTTATGTATTTGATTGGCTTATACACTGCCTTTAATTCAACAAAATTAAGCCTGGATACACACAGGCCGGATATCAGTCAGTTCAACAGGAACTGTCTTGACATTTGGCCAGTGTGTACAGCTATTTTTCCAACAGAAGCCGCTCTAACAGACAGCTTTTGTCAAAGACATGCTGGAAAGCCAGCATCCAATCAGCACTCACAGCCAATACAACTCATTG
This sequence comes from Rana kukunoris, assembly GCA_029574335.1. NCBI lineage: Eukaryota > Metazoa > Chordata > Amphibia > Anura > Ranidae > Rana > Rana kukunoris. The sequence goes on from CM056052.1 coordinate 144,141,923, forward strand.
TGGAAACCCCCCAGCTGGGGTTCTTGCATCTAATCATAGGCCAGGTGCATCGCAGGTGTGAATGCACCCTTAAAAACTTTGAACACAGGCACCTGCCAGTTAAAAGTAGAGGACCGTTTTAAAAAGTTAGTTTTCCTAACTTATTGCAATTCACAGATGCAAAGCTGTTCATTCACAGGCTGTCTACTGTAAACAATGAGAGTAAGGCCCCATGCACATGGGACGCTGGTGCAAACTCTGCGGAACACACGTTTTTAAAGGCCAAAACCCGCATTTATTGCGATTTTCGCAGCATTTTACCGCGTTTGCTTTTATAAGCGTTTAGTTAAGCACTTAACCCCCGGACTATATTGCTGGTCAAAGACCAGAGCAGAGCACTTTTTGTGATTCGGCACTGCGTCGCTTTAACTGACAATTCCGCGGTCGTGCGAAGTGGCTCCCAAACAAAATCGGCATCCTTTTTTTCCCACAAATAGAGCTTTCTTTTGGTGGTATTTGATCATCTCTGCGGTTTTTTTTTTTGCGCTATAAACAAAAATAGAGCGACTATTTTGAAAAAAAAATAATCAATATTTTTTACATTTTGCTATAATAAATATCCCCCAAAAATATATAAAAAAAACATTATTTTTCCTTAGTTTAGGCCGATACGTATTCTACATATTTTTCGTAATAAAAAAATAAAAAATTACAAATTAACGTTTATTGATTGGCTTGCGCAAAATTTATAGGGTTTACAAAAAAGGGGGTAGTTTTATGGCATTTTTATTCATTTGTTTTTACTAGTAATGGCGGCGATCAGCGTTTTTTTTCAGCACCGAGACATTATGGCGGACACATCGGACAATTTTGACAAATTTTTGGGACCATTGGCATTTTTATAGCGATCAATGCTATAAAAATGCATTGGATTACTATAAAAATGCCATTGGCAGTGAAGGGGTTAACACTAGGGGGCAGGGAAGGGGTTAAGTGTGTTCTAACTGTATGGGGGGGGGGGTGGCCTCACTAGGGGAAATCACTGATCTTCTGTTCATACATTGTATAAACAGGAGATCAGCGTTTCCCCCGCTGATAGGACCGAGAGCTTTGTGTTTACACACAAAGCTCCCAGTCCTCGCTCTGTAACGAACGAGCGTGCGTGCGTGCGTGGCGGCGATCGCGCCCGCCGGGCACTCGCGTGGGACGAGCGGGCCGCCGGCGGCACGCTCACCCCCTAGCGGCCGCCAAAGATATGACGTAGAGCTACGTGCTCTCGCGCAGCAGTGCCACCGTCCCGCAGTATAACTGCGGTGGGCGGTCAGCATGTGGTTAAGAAACATCATAAGACCCTCCCTAAGCTCAAAAAATATTATTATTTAACTATTTCAGACATTTTGCAAGACCAGAGTACGTAGCAGCTGAGAGAGCAGCAATGTACTTGTTTTTAGCGTGTCACGTGCCACAAGTTGTAAATTATGCACTTTCCACGTCACCTGCCACAAGTTCTGAATTGTCCACGTCACCTGGCCACACCAGGTTTCACAAGTTGTGGATTGCCCACTTGCCATGTCATCTGGCCACGTCACCTGCCACATCACCTGGCCACAAGTTGTGGATTGTCCACTGGCCATGTCACCTGCGACAAGTTGTGGATTGTTCACTTGCCACGTCCAACTGCTTCTGAACACGCGTTTAACAGTGTCTTGTGTGCATGGGGCCTAAAAAAACGAATCTACACAAATGCCACTTACTTGAAATCACGTGCGATTTTCTCGTAGTTCTCTTTGTGGGCCAGAAGCTCAATTAATGAATCTGAAGCCATTTTAATTGTCTTGGGGCAGTCAGAGTGATTTCTAGCCAATGATGACTGCACCACATCAAGGTATTCTGCAAATCAATAATGGAAAGTTAATAATAGCCAAAATAGGTTGTTTGTTTTCTATACAGAGAGAACCGTCAGGTCTTTAATGCTCTCAATGCCCCCGTTGGAAGGATTTACCCTCCCCTTCCTGTCCTTGTGAAGGGTGGGAACATTTCTCCAACAGGGGCTTAAAAGACCCTAGATACTTTTTCAAATGGTATAAAGTTAAGGAGATACAATTAACTGACCCTCTCAATAGATTGAAAGCGCGAGCTTTTGACATAGAAACACATTGGGGGTTATTTAAGAAAGGCAAATCCACTTTGCACTACAAATGCATTAGCTGTAAATCTGGGGGCAAGATCTGAAATGAGAAGAAGCTCTGCTGATTTTATTATCCAATCATGTGCAAGCTAAAATGCTCTTTTTTTTCTTGCATGTCCCCCTCGGATTTAAAGCGGCTGCACTTCTAGTGCAAAGTAGATTTGCCTTTAGTAAATAACCCCAAAAGTGCCCTCACATATTCTAAAAGCTTATCATTTTCAAATTATTTAGTTAGAAAATAAATTCCAAGTTTTTTTTTTTCATGACTTTATAATATTAAACAGTACTATGCTGCAGCTCCAAAAATTGTGAAATTATTTTTTATTCTAGGTACTGTAACGGTCTGAAACATGCGTTTATACTAAATTGCCATACACCAGCTAAAAGTAAAAAAACACCTTCCAGAAGGACTGCCTTTTCAGCAGTTGGGTGCAATCAGAAATAACTGCATTGTGATATTTACTAGAGAGGGCAGAAGGCAAGACTTGCTAAATGATCTGTGCAGCTGTAAATGGTTGGCTACATTTTATATATGCATTTGCCAGTTTAGTTGGTTGGGAACAAATACCATCTGCATTTTGACAAAAAAAAAAAAAAAAAAAAAAAAAAAGAACTGAAGGAAATACGTCTTTCGATTTTCTGCTCTAACCAAACCTTTCACTTTCTGACACCCGAAATGTCAGACTGCCAAGCATTGAGGACTAAGTTCACCTGGAGTAGCAATTCATGATACAAATCAGAAAAGATTGCAAGATCATCTCTCTGAAAAAAATAAAAATAAAAAATAAACTTTTGTACACAGTGATGTGCTGGTGAAGATTTCTATATTCTTGCATATTGCTGGTGCCATCCATCTCACTTCAGCAACCCGTCTCACCCCCAGGATATACTTCGGCTCTTTTTTTTTTTTTTTTTTTTTATGAAATAAAAACAACACACACACACCACACAAAATTGTAATGCTTTAGTTTCTTACCAGAAAAATTCAACACAGCTTGTATAGGGGCACTGCTGGCTACAGCTGCATAGGCCAAGTGAGGAAACTTTAATCGGTACCATGCTGCAAGGCACCCAGGATATGATCCACCGAATACAATCCATTTCCTGTTACCTAATCCAAGTTTTTCAGTCATCACTACCTGAAAGTGGGCAAGGTCTGCCAAAGCTTGTTGACTACTCAAATAATGGAGATTGTCCACACTCATATTCCTACAAGAAGAAAAGGTGGATGTGACTAGCAGAAAAAAAAAAAAAAAAAAAAAGTAGTTTAAAGTGGTTGTAGACCCCTGAAATAAAAAATTAACCAAGCATCACTCCATAGTATCTACTCGCCTTACCCCAAATTACTTAGTGTGATTTCTGTCATTCCTCTGCTATCTGCAAGAGCCAATTCTGACAGTCTATGCATATGCCACGCAATCTCATGAGACGCCCCTGTACCCCCAGCACATAGCAGGAGATTAACAGCCTCAGCTCTGCATATTTTCCTTATGAGATTGTGTAGAGAGGGTTTGTCCTTTACCTCCACGCAAGTCTCATATTACACTCAGCTTAACCACTAAAGGGATGGTAAGCGCTCGTGCTTTTTCACCCTAACGCATCCTATCCATTAAGGCAGTGTTTCTCAACTCCAGTCCTCAAGCCTCCTCAACAGGTCATGTTTTCAGGATTTCCCTCAGATGAAAAGGCTGTGGGAATTACTAAGGCAGTGAAACTGATCAAATCACCTGTGCAAAATAATGGAAATCCTGAAAACATGACCTGTTGGGGGGGGCGTGAGGACTGGAGTTGAGAAACACTGCATTAAGGTGAAAAAACACCCGGTAGTCACCGACCCCCCAGTCCCCCCGTTTTACTTACCTGAGCCCCTTCACCTCCTCGGCTGAGATGCGCCGCCCTTCTCTCGGGGTCCTGCCTCTTGATTGGATAGATTAATAGCAGCGCAGCCATTGGCTTCCGCTGCTGTCAATCAAATTCAATGATGCGGGTGCTGAGTCCGGAGTCCAGCATTCGTGTTGGACATTCTGTGGAAGCTAGAAGTCACTGAAGCAGTCTCTGCTACTAGGGTGATCTCTGCTGTCTAAGGCTCCATTCACATCTGAGCGACAAAACACCGGTCGCCCGTCGCTCTTGTCGCTCGAGATGTGAAAAAACATTGCGGTCTATGGAGATGGTTCACATCTCAACGCCTGTCGCCTGAAAAAAACTCCCGGACCATTTTTTTCAGGCGACATTGGCGTTTCCTCATAGACCGCAATGTTAAAGAAAGATAAAACGTTCTTTTTTTTTCTACAGGCGGCAAGATAAGCCGCGTACGCGGCGTATCGTGTCGCCTAGGTGTGAATGCAGCCTTATGGTGTTCTGTGCGATTGTTCCTGTTGCATAGTGTACACAGGTGGTCACCACTCGCCACGGACAACATTCACAGAAAGTCTTGCATTTTTTCTCTGTGAATACAAAACGATCTGTTTGGACCAGCTGGAGATTAAGACATCACCTTCCTGCCTCTCCACCTCATCTAATCAGAGTCTGCCTTGCATTCACCGAGGAAAAAAAAAAAAATGCATGCCATTCTTCAAATAGTGCCTGTGTAGAGCGGGCAAGCTCCTGTGGCTACTATGCACCTGTTCAGCACATGACCTATAAGACAGCAGTGTTCACCGATTTCCAGCTTCCAATAATGAAAAACCATAAAGAAAAAAAAGTCCACAAAAATGTGAAATCCCCACAATACCACCCCTGAAACCAAAGCCCTTTTTAAAAAGGAGCACTATATTAGTTTGGCTTGTACATACCATTAGCTGATGCGTTTCCATTACAAGTGCCACGGTACGTGATCTCTGCCTAATGAGGTTAGTGGCTAGTTACTCTCTCTCTCCTGTGGCTCCTGCCTTTTACATGCCTGTGTACATGGGAGTGTGTATAACACTGGGAGCATGCATGGGAGGAAGAGGTATATTGACAACCCAACAGGTAAAATCATTGCTAGGTCACTTTGCCGTCACTGTAATATAGATACAATTGTCAATACCCAGCACATGAATGCCAGGCAGAACCCTTCCATTAGGGATATAGAGGAGAGCAGTGACAAGACAATGGCCATATTCTTACTCTGTTGGGTGACTTTTTCCATAAAATCTGTGCTCCAGCAGAAAACAAAGGGCTCGCATTTTCTCAGCATACGTCATCCATGTCCCTTGAGTCATCCAGGCTGGATTGGCAGTTCCTTCACCTCCAATCATCATGAAAATGGGGCCATCATCACTTGTGAAAGAGTCATTCACATAATATCTCTAAGAAGAAAAACAGCAACAGGTTTAACATTTTACAATTGAGAACACACAATGAGGGGAATTTACCAAACTGGAGCATCTTTGGCAACCAAAGCTTAACAAGTTAAAGTTAGCAGTTGATTGGTTGTTATGTACAGCTGCTCCAGATCCCATCTGGTCCAGTTTAAGTAAATTCCCGACAATAAATGTAGCCAAAAATGTTGATTTAAAGAATATGTAAAGACAATATTTCATATGCCTGATATGTGCCTGCTGTACCATGTACTTGTATGAAAAAGTATACTGTTCTTTTTGCATTGCTTCCTGTGTGTGAAATACCAGGTATTCCTGCCAGTCCCTCAGTTTTTTAATCAAAAACTGACCATACTAGGCATGAAAGCACAGTGTGGTCAGCTCTCTAGCCGAGTTGAGAATGCAGCCTGTTCACCAATGATCAGACTTCTACAGATACTTCCTCTTACACAGCCATTCACTGGAAAGACTGGTGTGCTGCTGCTTCTTCTCCCTCAGCTCTCTGCGCTCTTTATGCAGCTAAGAACAGAGATTATATGATCAAAAAAAAAAAAGGGGGGGGGGATTATGTTGTGATGTTCATGTTGGTCTTAAGGGGTTGTAAAGGAAAACATTTTTTCACTAAATAGCTTCCTTTACCTTAGTGCAGTCCTCCTTCACTTACCTCATCCTTCCATTTTGCTTTTAAATGTCCTTATTTCTTCTGAGAAATCCTCACTTCCTGTTCTTCTGTCTGTAACTCCACACAGTAATGCAAGGCTTTCTTCTTGGTGTGGAGAAAGCCTCTTGAGAAGGGAGGGGGCGAGCAGGGAAATCAGGACACTATCTACTTTGCAGATAGAGAAAGGAGCTGTGTGTTAGTGGGTGTCCAGAAAGCCTTGCATTATGGTGGCGAGTTACAGACAGAAGAACAGGAAGTGAGTATTTCTCAGAAGAAATAAGGACAAAATGGAAGGATGAGGTAAGTAAATGAGGACTGCACTAAGGTAAAGGAAGCTATTTAGGGGGGGGGGGGGGATGTTATCCTTTACAACCCCTTTAACCACTTCAGCCCTGGACCATATTGCTGGTCAATGACCAGGCCACTTTTTGCTATTCGGAACTGTCTCGCTTTAACTGACAATTGCGTGGTCGCGCTACGTGGCTCCCAAACAAAATTGGCGTCCTTTTTTCCCCCCACAAATAGAGCTTTCTTTTGGTGGTATTTGATCACCTCTGCCGTTTTTATTTTTTGCACTATAAAACAAAAATACAGCGACAATTTTGAAAGAAAAAAAAAAAATGAATATTTTCTACTTTTTGCTGTAATAAATATCCCCAAAAATATAAAAAAAAAATCATTTTTTTTCCCCTCAGTTTAGGTCGATACGTATTCTTCTACATATTTTTCATAAAAAAAAATAAAAAATATATATCGCAATAAGCGTTTGATTGGTTTGCGCAAAAGTTATAGCGTCTACAAAATAGGGCATCATTTAATGTAATTTTTATTAATATTTTTTTACTAGTAATGGCGGCGATCAGCAAATTTTAATCGGTACTGCGACCTAATGGCGGACACAGACACTTGACACATTTTTGGGACCATTGGTATTTTTATAACGATCAGTGCTATAAAAATGCATCGATTACTATAAAAATGCCACTGGTAGGGAAGGGGTTAACACTAGGGGGCGAGGAAGGGGTTAATTATGTTCCCTGGGTGTGTTCGAACTCAAGGAGGGGTGGACTGACTTGGGGAAATGACTGATCGCTGTTCATAGATTGTCTGTTCATACAATCAGGCATTTCTCCCCCTGACAGGACCGGGAGCTGTGTGTTTACACACACAGCTTCCGGTTCTCGCTCTGCAACGAGCGATCGCGGGTGCCCGGCAGTGACCGCGCCTGCCGGGCACATGCGTCAGGATCAGGGGCGAGCAGGCTGATTCGCAAGATGACGTAATATTATGTGATCTCGCGCACGCTGTCTTTCAACACTCCGATGCTATTTTGCCTGTTTATCTGATTTAAATACGAGTACCTTATTTTTACAATAAATGTGAAAGATTTTAAGACGGTATCACGCTATTGGGACTCCCTTTTTCTTCTGAGCCTATACTGAAGGGAGCCATGTAGAGGAACAATTAGAATAGGTAAGTCACACCCTGCGGTAGCTGTGGAGGTCTGAGATCCCATGAGGGAGCACTGATTTGATGACCCTGGATTGAGCCACCCCTGCCAGAACGCAACACAGGGCGTACACTGTGAAGGCTTTACACCCCAGGAGGGGGTCTCTGATCTGGTGAGTGCGGGACACACCAGAGCACGGAGGTAGAGGGCACCAGTGAATCACCTGTCAATTTACCCTAATCTGAGCACGTAGCACTTTGGCACGCACTACCAGCGCTTTATTGCATGCAGTTTTCAGTCAACCTATCAGCACTTTATTATTAATCCTATGGACTATTATTATTGTTGAGCACTTTATATTACAGTTCAAATACTTGGATTTTTAGGAATCATCAGCACTTTATACTACATGGACTTTTGATTATGTTTATATTTTGTGGGATTTTTTAGCACTATATACACTTACGTTTGTTTTTTATGTCCATATACATTTCTTATATACCTTTTAGTATTTAATATTTTTATACTGCACCGTTGCCTGTGTAATTAGGCTTTTTCAACACTAGGAGGCGCAAACACCAATTAATACTTTTCCCCTTTTTTATCCATATCCTACTTTGGTAGGATACATATATATGGGCTGCCACCTTTATTCCTTTAATTATTTCACAGTGGTCACACACTATCCCCCACCTGCAGTATATAATTTTTTTAAATTATTGAACTGCGCGGATTCATTCTTCTTTCTTCATAGCTCTCCTTCAGCCCAGCAGTGAGAGGTACCCCTTTTGCTCTGTTTAGTATCACCTCACTTGGAAATAATCTGTACAAAGTTATCATTTAGATTGTGGCAGGAGAATGACATCAACCACGTTTACGCTAAAGCTGAGGGAAATATTGGCTACTAAGGGAGGTGATCATTCCTATTGATTAAAACGCTATGGTACAAGTTATTTTACCATATTGTAGGCTGTACTTTTGGCAGCCGTATATCAATGGTGAATTATGGGAATCACATTGTCCTAAAAAGTGCATCTATGCTCAAAACTTTTTAAAGTTTTGGATGGAGTGGGTAAAAGTTAAGATTTATATCAGGTTTTACTACCATCTGGTGCTCCATTAGGGGGAATTTCACCTTACTGTCTATACCGAGACAACCTTTTACAAGACAGAAATGCGCAACAGAGACATAGACCACAATAAAAAATAATAAAAAAAAAACAACAACACACACACACACACACACACACACACTTTTGGCTGCAGTTGCACTTTTATCAATCAATGGCCTTGATATTTTTCTGCTCTTGTGTAAGCAGGACTTCTGGTGGAAGTCTCAAAAACTACCTTGCATTGGCTGATGGCTGCCCATTAACTTGTTGGTCTGAATCCTAGTGACAGACAAGTCTCTGTCCCATTGTTATCTCACATGCACAGTGCTACTGTATAAATGTATGTAGTGTTCACCTTCCAGTATATTAGTAGGTGAACCCATTTATTGCAATACAGTTTATATGCAGCTATAGCTAGTTTTACATTAGGGTTCAAACACTAGAATTCTGTAGGTTAGAGCCAGGTTAGGCATATGATGGCCATTTCTAGTAGTTAGAGGTCTGGTTGCATGACAGATTAGAAACTACTAGGGAGGGATTAACTCCTTCCGGCCGAGCATACACAAATATGCAGCCTCTGCTTTTAGGGGTTATACAGTGATGATACCTGCAGCGGGCGGTCGGCTTTTTAGTGATAACAACCGATGCTGATAAAATCCAGCTAAAGTAAAACTGGCACGAAGCCAGAAACCATTTCGCTCCAGTCTCCTCTCTGTAAACATGGAAGCGACATCACTTGCCAATGGCGCCATTTAAAACATAAATAAATGACTACTGTCACAAGGGATGTTTACATCCCTTGTGACAGCAATAAAAGTGATCACATTTTTTATTTCATTTTTTTGTGACAAAAAAAAAATTATAAAAAAAAAAGTTTTAAGTGCCCCAGTCCCCGCGAAGCAAAGAAGACACACATGCAAGTCGCGCCCGCATATATAAATGGTGCTCAAATAACACATGCGAGGTATTGCCGCGATCATCCGAGCAAAAGCAATAATTCTAGCACTAGATCTCCTCTGAAACACTAACCTAGTAACCGTCAAAAGCGCCACCTATGGTGATTTTTAGGTACCGTAGTTTGTCGCCATTCCACGAGTGTGCCCAATTTCAAGCATGACATGTTGGGTATCTATTTACTCGGTGTAACATCTTTCCAATTATACAAAAAAATTGGGCTAACTTTTTTTTTCCTTCATGAAAGTTGCATTTGAAAGACCGCTGTGCAAATACAAATGCCATTTTATTCTCTAGATTCTCTGCTAAAAAAATAAAATAAAAAATTATATATAATGTTTGGGGGTTCTAAGTAATTTTCTAGCAAAAATACAGATTTTAACTTGCAAGCAACAAATTATAGAAATAGGCTTAGTCAGGAAAGGGTTAAAGTGCAGAGTAGACAGGCTGACTGACACCATGGTTGTTGTCAGCGAGAAGCTGCATTCAAGGGTGGTTGTCCAACTGTTGGAGGATCTCCCCATCGCTGCTGATCTTGTCATCAGGTCTCCGACACAAAGTGGGAAGCTGCATCATCCTTAAGGGCCCCTGCAACTGGACTTTGCTACAACATTTATCTAAAAAAAAGTATCTAGCTATCTATCTATCTATCCACACACACACACACACACACAGGTGTATATGTACACATTTCCATCATGTCTCTTGTTGGGCCCTTTGCTGGGAATACCCATGTGTATACTGTATATATGTACCAGTTATTGATTCATATTCCTTTAAATGAATGATATTAAAATTAAAAAGTTGCATATAAAATAAAAATAATTCATTTTTTAAAAACTGTAATTATGGGTTTTTCGGCACCAACATTTTCATTCAGTGCACCTCTAACAACTTTACATTACAGTGTGAAACTAACAGCTGACAGTAGAGGGCAGCAGATCTCTACACCGTATTATTTCTATACTTATGTGCATCTATGTACTTCTAGTTAATGTGATATGCTGGTTTCAGTAATTCTTCTGCTCCCAATTATTTTGATTGGATTACAGATTATTTCCCAGGAAGGAAATCTCCTCTGTTCACAGAGGCCCTGTGGGTATATAGACTCCAATAAAAAACAAATGATATATGGCATCCAAGAGGTGCTGAGACTTTGACATGAGTTTAAACAAGGTAGTGAGAGGGCAAGAAGCATTTGAAATGCCCACTGGCTTTGGTTTGGCTGCTCACAATAGGTATAGATAGCCTACTGTTGGTACTCTAGCAGGTTACCAGGGAAAAGATATGCATATATGGAAGGAGAGCCAGACCAAAGAGTCCAAAGAATTTATTGATGTTGTGTTAAAAGACAGCCAACGCAGCTTGTGGGTCAAAGGGAGCTTTTACCATGCATTGAAATGGGAGCAGCTGCAAAGTCAGTCGTTTTGGCAAGATGGCTACAAATATCCTTTTATTCTCTCTAAAGGCTGCAGTACTCAAAATGACTCTGGCTCTAATCAGGTGCTTCAAAAAAAAAAAAAACCCTGCCGCTGTAATTCATGCGCCTGGCATCCTGAAAAGGGGCCAGATGCATGGATAGGGGGTGGCGGCGGTGATGGAAAGGGGAGGAAGCGCCTGGGCGTCCTTAATGGACAGGCTACCCCCGCTTCTTAGGCTAGATGGGTCGAATTATTTTACACTGGACTGTCAGTGACAATATTGATAGACTGTTGGTGATAGGTTGTATTCATCCATTGGTTTTAGTGGTGACAGAAATCTTGGGCTTCACGTACATGGGTCCTCTCCTGAATGATTTAACTTGACAGAGAGTAACCGACATTTAATCACTTCCATACCGGGCCTATTTTGCCACTTCTCTCCTACATGCAAAAAATCATAATATTTTTTTTGCTAGAAAGTTATTTAGAACCCCCAAACAGTAAATATGTTTTTTTAGCAGACACCCTAGGGAACAAAATGGCCGTCATTGCAACTTTTTATCTCACACGGTATTTGCGTAATAATTTACGCCGAGTAAATAGATACCTAACATGTCACGCTTTAAAATTGCGCACTCATGGAATGGCGCCAAACTTCAGTACTTAAAAATCTCCATTGGCGTCAATTTTTTTTTTTTTTTTTTACAGGTTACCAGAGTTACAGAGGAGGTCTAGTGCCAGAATTGTTGCTGGCACTCTAACGCATGCGGCAATACCTCAGATGTGCGGCTTGAACGACGCTTACATATGTTGGCAGGACTTGCGTGTGCGTTCGCTTCTGAGCATGAGCTACTGGGGATAAGGGCGTTTTTAAAAAAAAATATATATATCTTCATTTGTTTTATTTTTATTATCACTTTTATTTCTATTACGAGGAATGTAAACATCCTTGTAATAGGAATGGTTCGTGACAGGTACTCTTTATGGAAAGATGCGGGGTCAATAAGACCCCACATCTGTCCTCCAGGCTGGAAAGCATGAGATCGCTAAAAAAAATAATAAAAAAATAAATCACGGAGCTCATGCTTTCAGCCCCGATTGCAGCTTTGTTTACATTCCGGTACCCGGGCGTGATGTCATAACATTGCGACGATCACTGGTCACCAGTCATCTCTATGCCTCCCATCCGGCGCCGGCAGATCGTTTCTCCGGGTCTCCAATGGCACGTGAGAGCCCAGAGAAGCACCGGAGGGAGGGGGGGGCGTCCCCTCCCTTCGCCTATAAGAACGATCAAGCAGCGGAAACTGCACAGAATCTCCGGCTGAAGAGATGGATATCTGAAGGATGCCTGTAGCTGCAGGCATCATTCAGATATCCCCACTAAAAGTCCTTGACGTCCTTGGGCGGGAAGTGGTTAAAAACGCCAGTTGTCCTGCATTAACGTTTAGAAGTGTTTTTTTACATTGAAAATTGTAAAAAAAAAAAAAAAGTGGCTAAATGCAGGTTAACGCATCTACAAGCTGTGTTTCAAATGCCTCCTGAATGCATTTTTTTTGTTTTGAAAAAAAGGTTCTAAACTCCGCCTAAAAACGACTAAGTACTGCGGAAGGGGGGGGGTAGGAAAAGGGGAAAAAAAAAAAAAAGGACACCCAACTGCTTCCTGGTTCACATTGCAGTGATTTGGCATGTCCAATCGCATAACAAATTGGCGGCTATTTCCAGCAACGGCACTGCCTGAATTGGTGCGATGCCACATTTGCGGCGCCGCACTGATTCCCAAAATATTTTTTACTTGTTGCTATAATAAATTGCCCAAAAAAAAAAAATCACAATAAGCGACTGCTTTGCGCAAAAAGTTATAGCGCTTACAAAATAGGAGACAGAATTATTATTAATTTTTTTTTTTTTTTTTTTTTTTTTTACTAGTAATAGTGGCGATCTGCGATTTTTATTGGGACTGTGACGTTTACACACACAGATCCATGTTCTTGTTCTGTAACCCCTGATGGCGAGTGCCTGGCGGACATCGCCAGTCACGCGCATCGGCATCTCAGGGATGCGGCGGGCACGAGCACGCCCTCTAGTGGCCTGGAGGAGCGGAGGCTGTAAAAACACGGCCTCCCAGAGAAATAGAGCCACCCTACGGCCGTCGGGAAGTAGTTAAACCCTTTATTCCCTGGATTCAAACAGTGGCATTTTTAGTGCATTTTGCACTTCGGTCCATTTACTATGGAACACGTTCTGTAGTGCAAATCTACATAATGCAAAAAGGCACTAAACATGCTTAGGTGTGAATCCAGCCAAAATATATATAACGGGTGAATAAAGGTCCAAGAGGGCAGGAATTTCAATATGAAGCCAAGATCAAGAACACAAGGTCATGACATCACACTAGCAGAGGAAAGTTATAAACCAATTTTAGAAAGTATTATTTTATCGAATGAGTAGTTCCTACTTGGAATAGACTACCAGCAGAGGTAGTCAGTCAACAGTAAGTAGATTCAAACTTGCCTGGGACAGTCAGATCTATTCAACCACACACAGTAAAATAAGATTAAAATAAATATAAATAAATATGTTTTTTCTGCTGTCACTCTTCTATTCTAGGTTTATTCTAGCTGAACACATTTGTTTTGTTTTTCTGCCCTGGCCAAAGCACAAACATACAGTAATACCTTGGATTACGAGTAACGCGGCTAAGTAGCATTTCACAATATGAGCTATTTTTTTTTTAAATCTTGACTCTGTGTTAGTGAATGTGTAGGCTCTTGCGCCACCAAATAAATAAGGTGAAAATAAATGATAGTGCTGCTCAATCTGAATTGTGATAAATACTCATAAATATGACAACAGCAAATGAAATAAAATTGATTAGCGCATAAATCATTTAACTCCGAGATATTAAATAAAAATATGTGCAAAAGCATAAATAAAATAAGGAGTCCCAGCTCATAAATAATTCAACTACTAAAGTCCATATAGTGAATCACAATCTGTGCAAAGAGATGAAGCTGCGTGACGCAGCGCAACATGTAAGATCTGAACCCAAAACAGGAAGATAGACGCGGAACACGATCGTACTTGTTTGTTTTTACTTTGATGTAAGTCTCTTTTAACATTTTTATTAAACGTTCATACGTACTTCACCATGGCACAATTCCTCTTTATTTGAGTGACTCTGGACTTCCCCCTCTCGTCCAACCGTGGAATAGAAGATTTTCATAACCTCATCATACCAACCCATTGAAAAGGACGGAGTGACACCTGCTGGAGAACCAGAGCAACACACATAGAAAGGCTATAATTTTGCCTTATTAAAGCGGATCTCCACCCTAAAGTGAAGATCCGCTGATCGGAACCCTCCCCCCCTCCGGTGTCACAATTGACACCTTTCAGGGGGGAGGGGGGTGCAGATACCTGTCTAAAGACAGGTATCTGCAACCACTTCCGGCCCGCAGTCTCGGGCAAAAGACGGGTTTTTTGGCGACATCCTGTCGCCCCCCCCGTTGTGTGCTGGGAACTCTCAGCTCCCAGCACACAGCGGGAGCCAATCGCCGGGCGCAGCGCGACTCGCGCATGCGCCGTAGGGAACCGGGCAGTGAAGCCGCAGCGCTTCACTTCCTGGTTCCCTCACCGTGGATGGAGGGGGGAGCAGCAGAGAGACGAGCGATCGCTCATCCTCTGCTGCGGACGCCGCTGGACTCCAGGACAGGTAAGTGTCCTAATATTAAAAGTCAGCAGCTGCAGTATTTGTTGCTGCTGGCTTTTAATATTTTTTTTATAGTGGCCCATCCGCTTTAAGGTAAGCGCAATGTGAGCATATTTCCTGAAGAAAAGTCACCCATATCACAGAACCTGCTACACCACCACGGATGGGACAGTTCACCTTATTATTTGCACAGATTGTGATTCACTATATGGACTTTAGTAGTTGATTTATGAGCTGGGACTCCTTATTTTATTAATGCATTTGCACTTTTGCACATATTTTTATTTAATATCTCGGAGTTAAATGATTTATTCTTGACTCTGTGTTGTCTTGCAAAACAAACAGGATTCAAGCCTCTGCAGTACCACATTTGACAGTGACATTCGGATCCACTCAGAAACACTTTGTTCCTGAGTGTTTCCGAGCAGTTTCCAACATGCCCCCCATCTCTGACCACAAACAGTATAAGTCACTGTGAAATGAATTATCTGTGTTTCCATTGACTTCTATGGGGGAACTCGCTTTGATATACAAGTGCTTTGAATTACAAGCATTCATCTGGAACGAATTATGCTCGTAATGTGAGGCTCCACTGTATTGGGCTCATGCAGACTGATAATGTAGAAGACAAAAGCACAATAATCCATAACAAACATTAAAGGACCTATTTACACTTGTGCAGTGCACTTGCATTATGTCATTTGTTAATATGCATTGCATTAGGACAGTTAATTGAATGTCCCAAAAAGCAGACGTCACACATCAGCTGGCATGCGTTTTGATGCATTGGCGCAGGTATTAAATCTTGATCAATGACTGTTAACCCTATCCAATCCATATTCTTAAATCCAAAAACGCACTGAAAACATGCACGTCATGTTGCAAGTGAACCGCACATTGAAGCACGCTAACGCTATATTAAAAGCACGCCGACACGCATGCATAGATCGATAGGAACCTTTAGATTTCACTTTACTGCCAGACTGATATAAAAGGCATTCCCACTGATTGATACCCAGAGCATACTTTGCTCTCTTTACTGTTTTCTTGATTAATATTAAATGAATAAAACACAAAATCACTGCATGCTTTTATGGGGCAGGTTTAAAAAGAGAGATTTCCAGGAACAGATGGGAATCCTGGATTGTCCTGGTCAGGTTTATTAATGGTTACTCTGCAAGGAAACTTGTCTAATCTTCATAAACTTGCCTGTTTCCAAACTCTGGTGTCAGCTCCATTGAAATGATCCAGCCTCTGCTCAAACCAGTGATCCTGCACTGTCACTGGGATTTCTGAGGGTCTTCTACTAAACCTTCGATTAGTGAAACTGCTACAAAGAGAAGCCCCCAGGCACAGCAAGGCAAGCAGCTGTATACAAGCCATGGTCGTCAGTGGTGTTCAAAGGATGGTCACATGACCATTTATCAGCTGACTTCCCTTCCGCCTGCTGGCTTCCAGCTGTCTCAGCACTCTACGCTGCCTTCTTAGGAACCTATGACACAATACGCAACACTAAGGCCTCTTACACACAGATCAGTTTTTCTTCAGGTTTTTCTTTTCAGTTTACCAAATCCATCTAATATGAGGTCAAACCTCAAGAGTCTCAATTTGTATGCAATCAGGCAGGCCCTTGTACTACATCGTTTTGGTAAACTGAAAAGAAAAACCTGAAGAAAAACTGATCTGTGTGTAAGAGGCCTAACAGCATAGCACTCAGCTGTCCCTAATTTGGAGGGACTGTCCCTCTTTTGGAACAAAGTCCCTCTTTTCTTTTCATTTTGGTCTGACGCATATACCTATAAAATGCAACTATTTACTATTTTGCAAAATGTGTTTTACAGAGCTAAACCTTTCATCCAATTTCTGAATTGTTGCATTTGTAGATTTCAAAAAACAGAATATTGGAAGAGTTGTAAAAAAATAAAAGTAAAAAAGAACTTGTGGGACTAACCAATTATTTTTGTACTAATTCCTTGTTTTAATATGGGTGTGGCAGGGGCTGGTCCTTTGCTTACATACCATTTGCTAATAGGTGTTCCTCCTTACCATCTCAGAAAGTTGGGAGGTCGTTCTGATTCAATTGCTTTAGCCCTGGTTCACACTGGGCTGCGGGAGTGAAGCCGTGCGAGTTCAGCTGAACTTGCACGATTTCACTCCCGCCCGGCAGTCCCGATTGCGGCCGCGATTTAAGAGACATCTGTGCAGGTTTCTGCACAGATGTCAATGTAAATCGTGGCCCGAAATCGCAAAAAGTAGTACAGGACGGTGTCATTGCCGACAATTGCCGGCAAATGCCGCCGATTTGAGATGCGATTTCACATGTGAAATCGCATCTTAAATCGAAGCAAATCATACCCAGTGTGAACCTGGGCTTAAAACCAGTTGCACTGTGTCCATAGAGGGCGCCCGGAGCGCCGCCCCCTTTGCTCCCGCACCGCCACTGAATACAATACATAGATTCATGTAATTGCATGAATCTATGTATTGCCACTGCCGCCGACTATTCAGATGGCCTGCCCCCTGGTGAGTGCCGGCTATCTGAATAAAGGCAGCTGGTTGGCTTTGGAAGTGCCAGCGGCTCTGATAGGCTTTCCGATTACAGCCCCCAGGCTGTAATAGGCTTCCAATTAACGTATTTATCGGGGTATACCGCGCCCCGGCGTATAACGCGCACCCCAAACTTAGCAAGGTAAAAAAAGAAAAAAAAAAGAAAACTTAAATTTTTGCCCTGCGTCCATCTGCGTCCTTGTCCGGCCTCCATCTGCGGCCTTGTGGGTGTCCTTCTGCAGCTTCCTTGCGCGGGGTCCGTCTGCGGCTTTGAAGGTGTCCATCTGCAGCCTTCATCCAGGTGTCCGTCTCCATCCAGCATGTCCGTGTGCGGCCTCCATCCAGGTGAGTGTGTCCGGTGTTCGTTTTTGGATCTTGGCACGAGCCAAAAAAAGGCGGATTTCCTGTATGTTCGGCTTTTCTCAGGCTCCTCTCGCGTGGCTGTGGGCGGAGCCTAGCCGAGTGCGCTGTACACTCAGCTCTAGGCTGCCGCAGACGGGGCCAAGCGCGGCCGAGCCTAGCCGAGTGCGCAGTACACTTGGCTCGGCTCTCGGAGAGACAGCGGGGATCGGCGTATATCGTGCACCCACAATTTCCCCTGATTTTAAGGGGAAAAAGTGCGCAGTATACGCCGATAAATACAGTACTTATCCAGGGACACATGTGGGGTGCATTCCTTGGATAAGACTGACAGGCGTCTCAGCCAATCAGGTTTACCGGTAACCTGATTGGCTGAAGCACCATCAAGGGCGGGGGAAGACATTGAGAGACCGTGGAAGGGGGATGGCCGACCCCAGAAAGGTAAGTGCCGGGCGGGAGGGTAGCATTTTACAGGGCACAGTGGTGACAATTACAGGGCACAGTGGTGACAATTACAGGGCACAGTGGCGACAATTAAAGGGCACTGTGGTGACAATTGGCACAGTGGCGCAGTGGCGACAATTACAGGGCACAGTAGCGACAATTGGCACAGTGGCGACAATTGATGGGCACAGTGGCTGCGTTTGATGGCATGGCACAGTGGCTGCGTTTGATGGCATGGCACAGTGGTGACAATTTATGGCACAGTGGCTGCCTTTGATGGGCCCAGTGGCTGCATTTGATGGGCACAGTAAGACTGCAATTGTTTTGGGTTTTTTCGTTTGTTTGCGCCCCCCAAAAAATGTTGAGCACCAGCTGCCACTGTTGAAAACTAATGCTAGCCATACATAGCTTGGTTTTCTCTCATTCAGCCCTGGTTCAACCTGCCCTTGGCTCAACCAGCCCTTGGCTCAACCTGCCCTTGGCTCAACCTGCCTTTCGCTCAACCAGTTCTTGGCTCAGCTTTCCCCATGGCTCAGCCTGCCTTTGGCTCAACCTGACCTTGGTTCAGCCTGCCCGTTTCTCATCCTGGCCATGGCTCAACCAGCTCTTGCCTTAACCTGCCCGTGGCTCAATCTGCCCTTGGCTCAACCTGCACGCCCCATTGTTCTCCAATAATCATCATTCACAATTTGCAGAATGGTTTTGAAATTTTCAGGGGTTGAGCTCATTGAAGGTCTTCCTGATCTCTTGTCATCTTCCAGTGATGTTCTTTCACTCTTGAAGGGCGTGTGCCACGCAAAACACCTCAAACCACTCATTGCAGCATTGCCGTGAACTTGCTGAATTGTGTCAAATGTCTCTGTGGCAGATTTGCCCAGTTTCACACAGAATTTCTCATTTGCTCTTTGCTTTAACTTGCTGCCCATGATGAAATAGCAGACGAGGTGACGCACGTGGTCAGAATAGCACCAGTTGCACAGCTCCTGATGTACACAGGACGATGTCTTTTGGCACACTGACTTATGAAGGTTGGTGCTCCCTGTGACTGTCTGTGCAGCCTTGTGCTGCCATCTGTTGGCGTGTTACAGAACTTGTCTCAAAACTTTTTGATACCACCTCATATACTTTCCTATTCTCAGCCCACTACAGACCAGTCAAGTAATTTGGCTTCCTCATGGCGGCCAGTCGCGGATGCAGTGGAGTGGAGAGAGTGCTCGCAATGGGCCATAGTAAGCCAGCGGGTAATGTGACCGCAAGTATATACATCTTTCTTACACAGGTTAGTGAACATTAGGAGGGGGAGGGAGTATATTTAATATTAGTTAGGTTTATCTCGGAATTCCACTTTAAGTCAGAATGTTGATCTATATAATTGGTATTGGTGGGTGGTTCACAAAAGATTAAAGCTGGGCATCACACAAAAATAAAATGCAGCTCTCTATTCATTAATAGACAATTAAACATATTTTTATATGTAAGAAGCTGAATTTCACTAGAAACCAGCTTCTTGCATTTCCCATACAACATAGCTAAGACTGGGAGAGGGAGAAGCAGTATAAGGAGCCAATCAGTTGTGTTGCAGTGCTGATGTGTTTACAAGAGACATGTATGATATATATGATAGAAGAGAAAACATGGCTTTCTGCCCTGCTGTACATGGCTGTCCTGTGTCATGGCTCTCAAAACTGGGTGGACACATGCAAATCCTCATGCAGGTAAAACATATACCGTATGTTTTTCATGTACGTATTAGCGGTTTTCTTGGAATTCAGTGGAGTAGCTCCACCTTTGTTGAGAAGAAAAAAAAAACATCCTATCTAGGTGATTAATTACTATGTAAGGATTCCTACAGGTTTCTGCTCTGTAGAAACAACTTTTTATGTAATTATGTCTCTTGGATACTGATTCTAAATGAGAGGCTCTGGTTCAATATAATCAGCTGGTGCACTGTCAGTGTTCTGATGAGGAAAGTTACAGTGTCTGCATCCCTTTAGAGGTAAGTAACCCTTAGGCAGTATCTAAAAAAAAATTACACTTCTGTTGTTAAGGATGCCTAAAATCTGACTCTGAGCCAACCACACAAGCAAGAAGCCTCACCGCACACCAGTGGCCATGCCTTCAGCACAGCTCATTGGTGTGAACAAGCCTTCTCTGCGGCACCGGCAGCACTAGTGTGGGCACCCGGCTGTGACAGCATTTTCTGGCAGTGGCACCATCCTAATCGTTGCGGCGCCGCACCGGTTTTAAAAAGTTGTTTCTGTACTCTGGGACAGTACTGAAAGCTGAAGTTCAGCTTAAAGTGGATGTAAACCCCAAAATTAAAAAAAAAAAAATTGGATGTCACAATGTAGAGTATAAGATTTCCTATCATCTGTGCCCAGTCTTGCCACACAGAGTTAATCCAGATCTGAGAAATCCTCTTTCAATGTTCAGTAAAATGAACAGCCTTCCAGATAAAAAACTGCCTAAATAAAAAGTCAGTTTTCTCTCTTCTTGCTTTGAGTGACAGGTTATTTACATATCTAGCTTGGACATGTTTATCATATGTTATGTTATGTTTATCATAACATGAGGTATAAAAAGTGAGAAATCCACCCCTCCCCACATAACACATCCTTGTAATATACAATGAACTTTGGATCACCTCATATTATGATAAACAAAACATAACATATGATAAAAATGTGCAAGCTAGATATGTAAATAACCTGTCACTGAAAGCAAAAACAGAGAAACGGACTTTATAATTTGGCAGGTTTTTATCTGGAATTCTGTTAATTTGCACTGAACATTACAAGAGGATTACTCAGCGCTGGATTAACTCTGTGTGGCAAGACTGGGCACAGATGATAGGAAATCTTATACTCTACATTGTGACATAAAAAAAAAAAAAAAAATAAGATTCTGACCAATCTCTCTATGGTGCCGGTTCACATATGTCCACTGCGAATTTTCACAGAAATCCTGTGCATCTTTTGGTCCAATTAAAGGGTCACTATAGGATTTTTTTTTCTTTAAAATAACAAACATGTTATACTTACCTCCACTGTGCAGTTCCTTTTGCACAGAGTGGCCCCGATCGACGTATTCTGGGGTCCCTCAGCGGCTGTCTCTGGTCCTCCCTGCAAGAACTCATCACATTCAGAGCTCGCATAGCCGCTCACTGTATCACTCGGCCCCACCACTCGGCGCTCCACGTCACTGGATGTGATTGACAGCAGCGCCAGCCAATCAGCGGCCAGGCTGAATGGCGAAGAGGATATCGGGACCGAGCGCAGAACTTTTGAGGGGTCAGTTAAGTAAAACGGGGGCTTGGGGGGGGGCGGCATTATCAGATGTTTTTCACCTTAATGCATAGATTGCATTAAGGTGAATTTTTTTTTCCTTTACAACTCCTTTAACCACTTGACCACTGGGCACTTAAACCCCCTTCCTAACCAGACCAATTTTCAGCTTTCCGTGCTCTCACAATTTGAATGACAATTACTCAGTCATACAACATTGTACCCATTTGAAATTTTTGTCCTTTTTTCACACAAATAGAGCTTTCTTTTGGTGGTATTTGATCACTTTTGGGTTTTTTCTTTTTTGCGCTATAAAAGAAAAACCACTGAAAAATTCTGTAAAAAAAAAAAAAAAAAACTTGTTTCTGTCATATTAGCAGGTTATTTTTCACACACAGCATATGCATACCACAAATTACACCCCAAAACACATTCTGCTATTCCTCCCGAGTATGGTGATACCCCATGTGTGAGACTTTTACACAGCGTGGCCACATACAGAGGCCCAACATGCAGGGAGCATCATCAGGCGTTCTGGAACACCCAGACCAATTCTGACATTCCTCTCCTACATGGAAAAATCATCATTTATTTGCTAGAAAATTACATAGAAATCAAAAACATTATATATGCTTTTTTAGCAAAGACCCTAGAGAATACAATGGCGGCTGTTACAACTTTTTATCTCGCATTGTATTTTCGCAGAAATTTTTTGAACGTGTGTTTTTAAAAAAAAAAACAGTTTTGTGCTTAAAAAAAAAAACAAAGCAGTAAAGTTAGCACAATTTTTTTTCAAAATGTGAAAGATGAAGTTACGCCGAGTAAATAGATACCCAACATGTCACACTTCAAAATTGTGCACACTTGTGGAATGGCGCCAAATTTCGCTACTTAAAAATCCCCATAGGCGACGCTTTAATTACTTTTACTGGTTACAAAGCAGTAAAGTTAGCACAATTTTTTTTCAAAATGTGAAAGATGAAGTTACGCCGAGTAAATAGATACCCAACATGTCACACTTCAAAATTGTGCACACTTGTGGAATGGCGCCAAATTTCGCTACTTAAAAATCCCCATAGGCGACGCTTTAATTACTTTTACTGGTTACATGTTTTTAGTTACGGAGGAGGTCTAGGGCCAAAATTATTGCTCTCGCTCTAACGTTCACAGAGATACCTCACATGTGTAGCTTGAACACCGTTTTCATATGTGGGTGGTACTTACGTATGCATTCGCAGGGGTGCTTTAAAAAAAAAAAAAAAATGATTGTTCATTTTACTTTATTTACTTGATTTTGCCATTTTTTATCACTTTTATTCCTATTATAAGGAATGTAAACATCCCTTGTAATAGGAATATAGCATGACAGGTCCTCTTTACAGTGAGATATGGGGTCAAAAAGACCCCACATCTCACCTCTAGGCTGGGAAGACTGAAAAAAAATATATCCTGGCTTCGATCGTAGCGGTGAGTCTGTAAAAGCACCGGAGGGTGGCAGGAGGGGGGGACGTTATGCGGAGTATTGGGGTATTGCAGAGTATTGGGGTATTGCAGAGTATTTTGGTATTGCAGCGTATCACGCAGGGTATTGCAGGGGTATTGGGGTATTGCAGAGTATCGCGCAGGGTATTGGGGTATTGCAGAGTATTGCGCAGGGTATTGCAGAGTATTGGGGTATTGCAGAGTATCGCGCAGGGTATTGGGGTATTGCAGAGTATCGCGCAGGGTATTGGGGTATTGCAGAATATTGCGCAGGGTATTGCAGAGTATTGGGGTATTGCAGAGTATCGCGCAGGGTATTGGGGTATTGCAGAGTATCGCGCAGGGTATTGGGGTATTGCAGAGTATTGGGGTATTGCAGAGTATTGCGCAGGGTATTGCAGAGTATTGGGGAATTGCAGAGTATTGAGCAGGGTATTGCAGAGTATTGGGGTATTGCAGAGTATTGCGCAGGGATAGCTGAGCTGGGATGGATGGATGGATCTGTGACTGCAGTTGTCACAGATCCAGCCACAGCGCTGCTACTGCCTCCGCTCCCCCCCCTTCTCCTCTCCTCTTACGCTGTACCGAACGGTACAGAGAGGAGAGGGAGGAACCGACGTCATCAAATGATGCCGGTTTGTTTATAAGTGATCGCTATTAGCGGCAATTTACCGTGATCCGTGATGCGCCTGGTCTAGAGCACGGACACTTCCGCGAGCGCATCCCAGGGGACGCGCAAACACGGAAGTGCACGAGGACGTCCCAGGGACGTCGTGTCACAGCAACTCGACCGCGCTGTAGCAGTATTTTTGCTATAGCGCGGTCGGCAAGTGGTTAAGGTCCAAATTCAGCCAAAAATTTGTGTAATGTGATCAGTTAATATAGTGGAGTCTGGTGAGCCAGGTAATTCTCTCCCTATTCACAGATCGTGTTACAGGCAGTGAAATCAATGAAAGAACATTTCTTAAGAAGGAGGAGAGGGTGGGTCCTCCCTGTGAACTTTCTACAGCAGATTTACAGAAAACTCAAAGCCCCACAGTGGACATTCAGCAGCAGGAAGAGGATGGGGCATCCCTGCAGTGAAGATCATTAAAGCCAGTGACTGAGAAGAAGGTCTGGCTTGTTTGTGTAGCGGGGTCATACTATCGTGGACTATTGATAGTGACGTAGACCTGAATCCCCACCAGAGTTCCAATTACATTGGACATATGTGTTTATTTTTCTTAAAAGAAATGCATTGTGGGACTAGAAGTATCTGGAGAAACAGACTCCATTGACATTTAGTAGAAATAGACTACATTTCCCACAATGCCTTGTCTTCCTGGAGCACATGACACCTCCGCACAGCCTTATGGGGGAGGTTACTTAAAGGCGGGGAGGAGCTGAATTCGCTCTCTTGGGACCTGCACTCTTCCGTCTGCGGAACAGAGGAGAGCACTACAGCTAAGCAGTTAGCCCTGAAGCCTGAGAGGAGATCCATCTGGAGACCGGCCATCCGGAGAAGGACAGGACCAAGTGTTTCCAGGTCCTGCTTCCAAGAGACCGGAGAACCTCACCAGCTGGCGATCGTATCAGTGGAGATTCGGATACCGGAGATCGTGTGACGTGGAGCAGTGACTGATTGGCGCGTCTTGCGCAAAGGCCCCAGGCAGACTGGCCTGCTCGGGTGAGAGGGCACTTGCCCAAGCTGCAATATTACCTCAACCTGTAAACTAATACCGTGTTTCCCCCGAAAATAAGTTGTACTCCGAAAATAAGCCGTAGCGTGATTTCGACATAAGATCGAAATATAAGACACCCCTCCGAAAATAAGACGTAGCGATGGCGTGTCGAATCTCCGAAAATAAGACGTATCGATGGCGTGTCGAATCTCCGAAAATAAGACGTAGTGATGGCGTGTCGAATCTCCGAAAATAAGACGCAGTGATGGGTGTGTCGAATGCGTAGCGGCGCGGAGCGGTAAACAACACGTGATAGGCGTACGGTACTGTACTGGTGCGGAGCTCAGGATCTGAAGTTAGGAGAAGAACGCTCTGTAAAGCTGTAAAGCTTCTCCCAGCACTGACCAGCAAACCCCTTTCTCACCCCACACAAACACCAGGGGATAGGGGGAAAAGCTGCTACCGTACTGAGCCCAAAGAGATCACCCCAGCTCCACTGTTATTAAAAAATTATTATTAAAAAGTGTTTAATATCGCGCCCGTCTTACCCATAGGGCCTCGAAGCGCTAAACGCAAAAGTACACATCACCCATAGCAGAGAACAAAAATCGGCACCGCAGCAATTAAAAGGGGTACTAAGAAGGGAAAAACCTAATATAACATGAGAAGGACTCAAAACACCCCTCTACTGGTTCAGCCATAGGCTTGGGTAAACAGGTGGGTTTTAAGTTTGCGACGGAAAGCCAGGAGATTGCTAACCTGTCTAATCGGCAGGGGGATGCTGTTCCAAAATTTCGCCCCCTGGACAGAAGAAGACAGACAAATTTCTCACCGCTCCAGGTGAGCCCCGTGTGCAATCAAGGGTTGTTGAACCACCAAGGTGCTGGCAATGCTAATGATAGCAAATTGAAGGACAATCAATTTGCTGGACAGAAGAAGAGCGACCTCCTCGACGAGCCTTCCTAAAGCTAGGCACCGTAAAATCCAGGGAGGTACTGGAACGGAGGGGGCGGGAGGGAACATATTTGATGAATCTTGCACGGAGGTAGCCTGGACCCTAACCATAGAATACCCTGTGCATAATACAACCAGTCTTGAACAATATCCGTTTTGAGATAGGAAGCCAAAGCAAGGTGACAAGAGAGGGGGTGATATGCTCTCTACAGGAAGCACCCGTGAGTAGCCGCACAGCTGCATTTTGGACAAGCTGGAGTCTATGCAAGTTGTTATTAGGGAGTCCTAGATACAGGGCATTACAATAGTCCAGGTGACTAGCGATCGTAGCAGAGACAACCGTTTTTTTGCTGGGGTGGTCAATGAATCGAAATAACACCCTCAGAAGTTTAAGATGGAAGTGGCAGGTGCTTACCACCTTGCTTATCTGGGGGATCAGAGTCAACCGGGAGTCCAGGATGACTCCCAAGTCCCTGACCTGGGTGGCTCTCTCGGGAACGCTGCCAAACTCCGAGGGCCATTGGGGCAATGTAGGGGCCAGACTCAAGTCACTGAAGGTAATACAATCGGTCTTACTATTGTTTAACTTCACTATTGTTTAACTTTACTATTGTTTAACTTCACTGTGCTCCACATCAGCTTTGCTGGCCTATCTTTCTGTACAGCCAGACAAGATGAGTGCAAAGAGAAGAAGTTGGATACCTGAATGGTCCAAAAATGGTGTGCAGAATACGATAATCTCAGTCTACAGGTGGACAGAGGAAATGCTAAGAAGCGCAAGTGTGGTTCAGGTAGGCAACCTTTATTTTCTGTAATAAAAATAAGACACCCCCCGAAAATAAGCCATAGTGTGATTTCTTGAGGGAAAAAAATATAAGACGGTGTCTTATTTTCGGAAAAACACAGTAGCACTCCATAAGTCGGAGCCACGCACTGTTCACTGATTTAGCTGAGAGGCCTATACATCTGAAAGTTATGCTAGCAGAGTTGACTGACGCTGACTGGATGATCGGTCCACAGGCATTTGTGTTCATCATACCCCTTTGACTGAGTTTAACTTTCTTTTTGGATTACAATTAAAATTAAGTGCACCCAGTTTTCAACATATTGTATAAGTAGAAAATGTAAATGGGGGAAGAAAGAGGGGATAAGCCAAATCATGGGTATCTACTACCCTGGATACAATTGTATAAGTAGAAAGATGTAAATGGGTGAAGAAAGAGGGAGATGTAAATGGGGGAAGAAAGAGGGGAAGATGTAAATGGAGAAAGAAAAAGGGTGATGTAAATGGGGGAAGAAAGAGGGGATGTAAATGGGGGAAGAAAGAGGGGATGTAAATGGGGGAATTTATTATATTGTGTGTTTTTTTCTATATAATTGACAAATAAAACCATTTTGTACGTATTACTCTTACTCTAATTACTGTTGCCTTTAAAGCCCCACACCGGGGGATTCCTTGTTTTCCACGTTTTCAACATAGACTTCATCCCTTGAAGAACATTCTAAAGCTAGTTGAGCCAGGCCTGGCCAGGGTTTTCTGCACTTGTGTTTTATGGAACTGCCCACTAGGGGGAGCTCGCAAGCATAGATTACTTACAGTTACTTATAGACTCATTCGTGTTAACCTTTTAGGATTGTTTTGCTGACTAATGCAGGGACGCTTGCAGAGTCATTCTTATACATATACAAATATATATATATATATATGTGTGTGTGTGTGTGTTTAACTTGTTGTTCAACCCCTTTTTTTACTATAAGGTAAGTAAAGTTACCCTTTTGATTTGACTATATTGACTTGTGAGGTGTGTTTACTCCTGGAAGCCACAAGCTAAAGAAGGTAACAACATTATTATATTGCCATTGCATATTTCATATGTGTTATTGTGGCCCCAATCAAGTAGGGGACACAATATTATTGCATTTGTCTGGTGTGCCAAGGGAGGGTTCGAGTCACTTCAAGGGGATGAATAATTAGAGTGAGAGTAGATCCCACATCTATCCAGCGGCTCCTGCGGGGGTAGCGCTGCATTTGAAAAAGGCCAGGAGTTTTCTCTTAGAAGTCTGAGTATGTCTGTGCACCAGGTTCTTCTGGGCAAGTTTGGTACAATGAGAATCACTGCTTTCTACTGCGGTTGACCCAATGTGCGTGCTCCAGGTGGTGACGTCACAAGGGGGCGGAGTCTCTGGGTGCCGTCACTGAGTGGCCAAGCCCCATCGTTCTATAAGAACTGGCAGACAGCTTATCTGGCATAACAGCAGGAACCACATCTGCGCAGGGTCGTTTTTTTTTGGGGGGGGGGTTTTAAACGGGTTAGGAGTGGCAGAAGAAGATGACATCGGCGGAGGGAGAAGTCCGGAGGAAGAAGACATCAGAAGGAGGAGACCAGGGAAAGAAGACTCGTTGGAGATATGACGGAGGACAATCTTGAGTTAATAAAGAGCTTGTAAAAAAAAAGTCTCTTTGTTTTTTGTAACACTACACTTTTTTTTGGGGGTGAATGGGTAGGGGTACAATTTTCCCCATACTCATTCACATGAGGGGGGGGGTCTGTCTACTTCTTTACTGAAATCTATACAGGGAGATCGGTGCTTGTAACTCCCTCCACCATCGCACCAATCATCCCCGACTGCCCAGGTATAGGGTCAAGCATCGAAGCATCAAAGTACTCGTGCAAATGCTCGGTATCTGTGCAACCAGGGCTCAAAATTTCAAGTCCTGAGCTACTAGCCAGGCCTCAAGAGTTACTCGCCACCAGTTGCCCCACCTAATTCATACACTGCCCTGCGCCTAATTGCACCCGTAAACACGCCCTCGTAGATTATCTCATGTAATGACACTGTTAAATGTTTTATGCAGAATCAAGCTACAAAATTAAATATTACCAACAACAACTTTAACAAAATGGGACAGGGCACTGGGGGCAGACCAGAGGGACAGGGCACTGGGGGCAGACCAGAGGGACAGGGCACTGGGGGCATACCAGAGGGACAGGGCACTAGAACTGGGTCTCTTCCCCATTCTCTTGCTGTCTCCTCTGCAACTCCCATCCATTCTCTCTCCCTCTCTCCATGCCCCCACTTCCCCCTTTTATTCAGGCTGCCAGTGAGGAGAGGAGCTGCAGGACAGCGGGAGGGAGTACAATCCAGCTCTGAGAACCACACAACTGCACAGCCATTGAGACCAGTCCGTTTACAGTGCTCAGGCTGAACTGTTGGAAACTTACATAGAGCACAAGGAGAAGAAAACTGCACAAACTGGAAGGCTGACGCTCTCATATCAGGCCAACTTTCAGTAAGCGCTGCACCGGAGTGGTAATTTTCGCAATCCTCCACCTCACTCATTACTTTCTGCTCTCCAGCTACATTGGTCGGGGGGAGGGGGGCAGACTCAGAGAGGTCATACTGTTAGGTCCCTTGGCTTAATGAGAATTGTAAGGAGAGTACCTGTGTACTGCTCTGCCTGTGCGCGGCTCACCAGACTACTTTTCCCGGGCATGCACCTTTCCTCTTCGGCCGCCAATCTCATCGGAACTCTAAGTGTAGGCACAGATTGGAGGGAGATTGGAGGGAGATTGGTCATGCAGCCCTGTCATCACTCGCCCCCAGCTTAAATCCACTCGAAATTTTGAGGGCTGTGTGCAACCATATTTTTTATAATGTGAACAGCATAGTGTTCTATCCATTGTATTATTTGAATGTATTATTTACATTAGCCTGCTTTTAATGCCTGTGTGAACTCAGCCTTACTGTGAAGTATTTCCTAATGTAAAAGTGAAATTTATACTCCTCCAGATGTAAAGAGTGCCCCCTTGTTCTCTCTAATGACCTGAAAGTAAATAACTCAACACCAAGTTTACTAGTCACAATTCAGCTAATCTTTCCTCATAGCTGAGCTCCTCCATGCCTATCAGTTTGGCTGCTCTTCTCTGCGCTTTCACTAGTTCTGGGATATCCTTTTTTGTGAACTGGTGGCCAAAATTGAACCGCATATTCTACTGGTTTGCTCAGGGGCAAAATTATCTCTCTCTCTCTCTCTCTGCTGCCCATATCTCTTTCAATACAAGAAGTATTTTCTTAGCTTTAGAAATGGCAGCTTGACATTGCATGCTTATATGAAGTCTATGGTCTACCAGAACACCCAAATCCTAAACGGCCCACCTGTGTGAAAGGGGCCGAACAGTTTGGCAAAATCCTACTATATTACCTCCACAGCCATTCCCTTTGTCTATGTTTTTGCTTGCCTCCACATAAAAATAAATCAGATGTGTTTGACAAATTTGGTCGTTTGTGAATCCATGTTGAGTATTGCTTAAAATATTATTTTTTGTTTTAGAAAAAACTCTTCTATGTGGTCCCAGGTAACAAGCAATTATGCTGCAAGGTTGAAAATGACCTCCTTAGCTTTTGCTAGACTTGCCAGGCTTCACAAGTTGCACAATTGCATCAAGTATGAC
Source organism: Rana kukunoris (assembly GCA_029574335.1). Lineage (NCBI taxonomy): Eukaryota > Metazoa > Chordata > Amphibia > Anura > Ranidae > Rana > Rana kukunoris. Next base: position 144,171,888 of record CM056052.1, read on the forward strand.
TCCCAATCAACTTTTTTTGCAAACATTCTGGAAGTCTGCTGCAAATTCTGGTTCAGTTATGTTGTGCAATAGTCATCCCACCACAGGGGGTCACTGTGGCTGAATTTCCATGCTGTAGACTTGCAGAGCTCTTGCTGTAGACTCACCGCAGGAACTTTGCTCTTGCTAGAAACTTGCCATGTAAATTTGCTATAGATTGGAAAAGTGTCAACTAGAACTTGTACTTCAAGTGCTCTACAAGTGTACAACTTGCCAGTGACAATACGCAGCAAGTTAACAAGACTTACATTTCAACACTGTCATAAATCCTTGCCATCTGGGGTTCTTTAATAAACTCTCAAATATCTTCCTGACTATAGAAGTTAAAAAAGAACTATAGGCAAAGCTTTTTTATTTTATTTTGGATAGAGCCAAGATTTGTTAAAACCCATGTCAGATTTATTCAGTGCCGATCCTGACCTCCCTGGGGCCCTAAGCAAGTTAAAGTTGAGAATCAGAATGGGGGGGGGGGGGGAGACAGTGATGTGTCACATTACAGATTAAAGTTGAGAAGCGGGGGAGGGGGTGTTCTGCTGTCGGAAATGGCATCTTACATTAAAGTGAGAAGCGGGGGTGCTGACTTACTACTTCTCCCATGCAGCCAGCGAGTTCAGGGACTTCTCACCAGATGGGGCCTCTAGTAATTTGGGGGGCCCTCCGCAGCTTTGCGGGGCCCTAAGCGGCTTGCATAGTGAGCCTATAGGGCGGATTGGCCCTGGATTTATTTTTAATTTTTTGTCATCTGTGTCCATTGCAGAGATCTCCCTTCACTTTCTCTCCCATAGCCAAACAAGAAGTGAGAGGAAATCCTTGAAAATTAAGGGAATTCCATGGGGACCCCATGTCACCCAAACTAGTGTGCCCATTGGAAGATTTCCCCTCAATTACTTTTATAGGGACAACCCAAAATTTGGGATTTTCTTTTGCTTTTACCTCTTGCAGAACAGCCACCATCATTGTACTGTGACAGGTCGGCTCTCCTGGGCAAACCGACGTACCTGTACATCGGTCTGTGCAAGATGGATAGCGGGCACGTGCCTGTGGGTCCAGCAGACTCTCTGTTCGCCGGTGACTCACAATCGCTGTGTACAGATGCAGAACGGGAAACTGCTTATGTAAACAAGGCGATTCCCTGTTCTGCCTAATGGTATGTCAGAACTCTTCTGTACCCAGTGATCGGGAACAGTAATCTGTCATATTCCAAGTGAGCCTATCCCACCTACTGTACAGTTATGCCGTGTACACACGATGGACTTTTTTCATCGGAAATTCTGATCGTGTGTGGGCCCCATCAAACTTTTTCCGTCTGTGTTTAGAAATAGAACATGTTTTATTTTTTTCCGATGGGGGAAAAAAAAACGATAGTAAATTCCTATGCTCTGTGTGCAACTCCGACGGAGAAAAAACCCACGCATGCTCGGAAGCATTGAACTTCATTTTTCTCGGCTCATCGTAGTGTTGTACGTCACCACATTTTGGACATTTTAGAATTTGGTCTGACAGTGTGTGTGCGCAAGACAGCTTGAACGGAATTCTGACGAAAAATTCCATCGGATTTTAGGCCATCAGCAATTCCGAACATGTGTACAGGGCAAAAGAACACGCTGAGGGAACACACTTAACTCCTTGATTGCCCCTTGCCTGCTAGTGTCATTTTTACATTGATCAGTGAATTTTTATAACACTGATCAATGTAATAATGTCACTGGTCCCCAAAAAGTGTCACTTGGGGTCAGATTTGTCTGCCGCAATGTTGTAGTCCCGCTAAAAATCGAAGATCGCCACCCTTACCAGTAAAAACAATAAAAATAAAAAAAAGTTCCTAAATCTAGCTCGTAGTTTTTAGATGTGATGACTTTTGCGCAAACCAATCAATATATGCCTATTGCGATTTATTTATTTTTTTACCCAAAATATGTAGAAGAATATATATATCGGCCTAAACTGATGAATACATTTTTTTTTTTTATATATATATATATTTTTGTATATGTATTATAGCAGAAACGTTTTCAAAATGGTTGGTCTTTTTTTGTGTATAGCGCAAAAAAAAAAAAATGCAGATGTGATCAAATACCACCAAAAGCAAGCTCTATTTGTGGATAAAAAAGGACACACAGCGTCGCACGAACTGCGTAATTGTCAGTTAGTGACGCAGGGGGTAAATCCTTCCGGGGCTGGATTGGTTAAATGATAAAAGTAAACAGGACAAATGGAGAGGGTGAATCTCCTTATCGAGGGCACAGGCAGCAATAAAAACTGACAAGAATTCTAATCGCTCTCCACCCTATACCAAAAAAAATAAAAAATTGCCTATAGTTACACCTTAACTTTATCAGTCTGTAGTTACTTGGTAAAGACATAGAACCCTTTTTTTTTTTTTTTTAAGTACCACATTACCACACCAATCCGGTGGTACCATTAAAATTTTTAATAGGAACAGTAAGGCCGCGTACACACGATCGGTCAAAACCGATGAAAACGGACTGAAGGTCCGTTTCATCGGTCCAAACCGATTGTGTGTGGGTCCCATCGGTCAGTTATCCTTTGATCAAAAAAAAGAGAACTTGCTTTAAAATGTAACCAATGGACGCCTAACCGATAGGTCAAAACCGATCGTTAGTATGCAAAAGCATCGGTTAAAAAGCAGCGCATGCTCAGAATCAAGACGATGCATGCTTGGAAGCATTGAACTTAGTTTTTTTTTCAGCACGTCGTTGTGTTTTACGTCACCGCGTTCTGATACGATTGTTTTTCTAACCGATGGTGTGTAGGCGCATCAGACCATCAGTCAGCTTCATCAGTTAACCATTCTCATCGGATGGACTGATCGTCTGTACGCGGCCTAAGATGTTTGGTTAGGACTGAGATGGCAGGGTCTAGACTGCTTGCTGCACTCCTGATACAGAGTTAGATTCGGATGCAAAGAGCGGTGCTAAAATAAGGTCCTGCTCCGCTACAAAAGAAGCATCTATACTCTGAGGAGTTTGAGTGTTCTGCAGGCTTTCGGCAAAGTGTATGTTAGCCAGAGATTTTGCGGTTTCTGTTTTCAATTAGAAAGGGAATTCCCTTTTGGATTACTCAAGGATATGTGGTGTAGAAATAGGGGTATTCATGTCCATGAGGGAGTACACAGCAGCCTGGTGTAGACTTCCCTGTAGTGAAGTTCTTATGGCAAAAGAGCATCAGGAAGTTCCTGAGAAACTTATAAAGGTTTAAGGTGGAAGTGGCATTAAACTGTGACCAGTGGTGTGATGTAACACTTGGTCATCCACCTGACACTAAGGTCTGAATGGTGATTTTTTTTTGTTGTAGAAACTAATACTAGGGTAAACATATAAGTGTAACACAAGTAACAGAGGTGCCATGTCTCATACTTGCAATTGGCCATCATGGTACGGTCTAATAAACAGGGAGACCTTGTCTTACCTTTTGCCTGCCACTGCTCCCTGTATAGTGTTCAAGCTTGACCCATCACATTGGGCATACCTCTAAGGGGTCTTCAGAGTCTGGGTTGTATACGGATCGACTACAGTCCTGTACTACAATAATTGTAGTTCCTGAACAACTGCAGTGCCATAGTTTTGAGACTCCTAACCTAGAGCATGGTTTCTCAACCTTTTTACCTTTTCGGAACCCTTGGTAAAAAGTTTGAGATCTCTAGGAACCCCTAAAATAACCTTCACATCTACAGCTCATGAAACATTGGTGTTATCAGCTGTTGATCTAACAATTATTTTTAGAAACGGCTTTAAAGGACAGAATACCTATTAAAACTTAACTATTTAAATGTAAAACTTGTGATTATATCTTCCTGCAGAAATGCTCAATTATGGGTAAAACAGTGTGTAGCAGACCCCCGAGGGAGATGCTTTTGTTTGTTCAGTCCGTTACTATGTCTTTTAACTCCAATGAACTGTCCCATCCCCTCTGGCACTCCTAACAATGTGATTAATGGAATAACACAGCAGGAATACACAAAGCAGTTCTTCTTGTAGTTTACTTGAAGAAAAGTAAAATTCTGGTTAACATTAGTCAGCCAGGACCTGTGTAAGTACCCAGGACTTGGTTCAAATATGTACAGATTAAATAGACTCCCCAATGACCTTTGGTGTGTGTGGGATGCTGTGGCTAAAGGGGTAATCCAGGCCGGCCTACAATACCTCTAGTACACACTCAGTGAAATAATCTCAATATCCGTGGTGTGTCCCCTTTAGGAGCAATGTCCTGGAAACAAAGCTTTGCATTTTAATATCTTCACCGGCAATGTAGGAGCTCTTTAGACAATATTTGGATGTGGTATTCTATTGAAAACATTAAAGGTTCCTGGGCAAATCCCCCTCATCAAATCCTGTACACAGTCAGTGGTCCTCCCCTGAGCAATTGATCGATCTTAGATGCAGGTGTGTCACAGTGGCATTCAGTCCTTGAGCTGTTGCAGGGTGTTCTTCTTTAGCATGAACAGTCTGTTCCTCTGGGCTGAAGCTGCATGAACAATCTGTTTCTCTGGGCTGAAGCTGCATGAACAATCTGTTCCTCTTGGCTGAAGCTCCATGCACAATCTGTTCCTCTGGGCTGGAGTTGCAGCCTGTGTGCCCCTTGGTAGGCAGCAATTCCACACATACATAGAGAGCAGATGCTCTCCTGATGGGGTGCAGGCAAAAAAAGGCTCTGGCCTAATTCCTCTGGCTTTTTATCTCCTCTCCCACAGTCCTTTGTTGCTGTCTCATGATTGGCTCAGGCTCTTCCAATAGAAAGTTTAAAGACAACCTCCAATAGAGATTTTCCAAACAAGCAGTACTGAGTGTCTGTGTGTGAAGAGAGAAAGGGGGGGCGAAAAAGCCCAAGTTGCTGCAGCAGACAGCTGTCCTCTAATAGATTAGATCAATCTTTGAGAAGTACCTGCTACAAGTGTACAGAGGGTACCAGAGCATGGGGGGGGGGGCATGGCAAAGTATAGGAGTCATCAGATCAGAGCATAGATGGGTCAGCAGGGCAAGATACAGGAGGTCACAATATATGGGGGGGGCACAGCAAGGTACATTACATGGGGGCACAAGTGCACATTATGAGGCACAGCAGGGAATATTACTTGGAAGTAATAAAGCACATTATGTGGCACACAGCAGGGCACAGTATGGGGCAGATAGGAGGGCATATCTTGGGGAACAGCAGGGCATATTACATGGGGGTAGGAGGGCACATTATGGGGCACAATAGGGCATATTTCATGGGGGTAGACAGCATATTATTTGTCGCAGCAGGGTGCACAACAAGGTGTAGGTTAACACAGCTGGAAACATTATGGGGCACACATGATGGTACATTGCTATAGCAGTTTCCTTCACATGCAGAGTAGCATGGGAAGCAGCTGTAATGTGACCTCTTGTAGTGCGCTGCTCCCTGCTGACCCTTGTACATACCAGATTATGTCACAAGAAGAACCTGGGGTGAATGGGAAGAGAAGAGGGGCCAGCGGAAAGCAATGTGCCACGAGAGGTCTAATTATAGCCACTTCACTTGCTACTCTGCATGTGTTGGCCAAGCAGGTACCTGATCTACCCGAATGCTGCATGTGACTGACAGAAACCCCTGGGTATTTCTCAGGGAACCCCTGGTTGAGAAACCCTGCCCTAGAGACAACTCTGAGAGCTCATGGAGTGAGGTAGCGGTATAGAGGGATGATCAGGGGAAGTGCCCAGCAAAGCCTTGTCAGTGTCTAATTGCCTGAAGGCCTATAGCCCAGGGTCTGTAAATGCCAAGCCTGTGTCCTGTATTGTACAATTAAGATATATATTCATCTCCTTTCAAATATTTTTTCATAAAATGTTAAGATTATCTAACAAATGGTTTAGTATTACTGTACATGTATATGGTTCTTTTAAGTTCCTGTATGTTGTACATCAAAACCCCTTGCATTGCCTTCTTAAGTAAACCTACAATACATTTGAATGCATTAAACACAAATAACTACATACACATTGTAACATTCTTTTAATGGACCCTTTAACAAAGCAATTTTATTCCATTAACATGTTTAATTACTAATCCTTTTAACAAAATTTCCAAATGTCAATATGTCTGTTGTGTTAATGGTTTTCACTCCTGCGGCGTAAGATGGATAACACAGCTAGCTAATATCAAATAAAAAATTCCTCTCTAAGCTGCTTGCCATTGCTATGGCATCCATGAGATCTCCTTGAGTGAAGTATCTTGTTGCTGATGTAAACTCCTTTGTTCTCCGTGACAGCCGGAGGGAATTTGAAGTCCCCCTCTGTTGAGGCTAAATATTTAGCATCTTTGAAACCTGCGGCAAAGAGTTTATGTTCACAAAGTGGAATATTCTGTGGATCCCTGGACAGTCTGTAAACAGAGAATGTCTGATGTCTCACATTGTGAAAGCTGTGTCCCGTGTCTACGTTTGTCTCAGTCTCATCTGATCGTAGAATGGGTCTACAGCCCCTGTTGACTATGTGGTCCGTTTCTTTTTGATCGAAAGCTGTGCAAGATACTTGAAAAGGTTTTAAGTCTTTCACTTTTGTAAGCCCAGTTTTCTTCTCTTCCTGTGTGCCTTTGGTTGGTTTAGCCAATGATAATGATTGAGCAGTGAAAGCATTTGATTGGGACAGAAAAGCAAGTGTTCCATCACCTGGTGCCACCCAGCTGTTATCAGCGACCTATTTACAAAAAATTATGTGAAATACAGTTCTACAATTAACACATTACTTATTGTATATATAACCATGAACTGAAATCGAATTGCCTTATTCCCAGGGGTCAATCCTAGGGAAAAAAAAGTGTGGGAACTCCCACCCAAGATTCACTCCCCCACCAAAAAAAAAAAATGATACGCTCATATGCATAATTACTAAACCGCATGTTTTTTCGATCCACTGTACCTTAGTAATCTTTTATGTTACTGGCCACTTTTGTATATGGATTCATCGGGTATTGTGCGGGTATTTTGTTACTTCTTCGATAACGCAATTTCTCCTGAGCGCTTTTGTCATTGTTCCCAGGAGCAAGAAAGTTCTTTCTAAATCCCGCGATAACTCGCTGCAGAACTCCGCAATGTCTCCTGGGAACAATGACAAAAGCTCCCAGGAGACATTGCGGCATCGAGGAAGTGACGGAATACCCGCACACTACCTGATTAATCCATATACAGGAAACGGCCAGTAACATAAAGGATTACTAAGGTTCGCCTGCCCCTGACAGTGACTCGAGCTGGGCATCGCAGCTTAGTGAAGGATTGGCTCGGCTGCTCTAGTCCTGCAAAGGGAACTGCGTTCCTGCTGTGAAACGAGTGAAGGGACTCCGTTCCCACGCGTTCCCGCAGGACTTGAGCCCTGCTCATTCCCCATTAACATGTACAGCACTTTTCACTTCATATCAACTTTTTTTTATTTTTTAGTAGCTACTGAATAAGGGTGATAACATTTAAAAAAGTAAATAACCAGGCTGCCTATGTGGATCTCCTTCTGAAAAATGGTACTTGCTTGTTTGTCATGCTGATCTTTTGGCCTCAGTATGGGAAGTATATGCTGTCTAGGGATTCTGGCTTCATTTTCTGCATTTGTGTTCTGAGTCAGTGATTTTCCATATATTAAAAGCTAGAGAATTAGAATAACAGCCAGGCAACAAGCTTCTTTAACCTCCTTGCTGTAAGCATATGTGTGCCAGCAAATGCCAAAAAGGGTCAGCTTTAATGCCCACATGTCGTACATATGCACCTATGGGTCAATTATATAACTTTATTAAAGTATATTTGATTAAAAAAAAAATAGAACATGAAAAATTGCAAAAAAAACTCTGACATGAGAAGGTAAAATTACAACATTGTCAAAACCAGACAAGAAAGCAGCTGCAGACATTAACCACACACTCATCCAATCCAATAGCTGAATCAAAACGACACTAGTGCAAGTGGCTGAAGATGGCGTATAATGTTGTTTTTACCAGTTGGCCAGTCTATGACTTTAAAGGTAGTGCAGGGCCAGACGTGATGTGGCATATATAAGGGATGGATATGTAACAAGGCCAGTATGCTGGCCTGAATTTATAGGAGGAGCCCGGGGGTATTTAACCAGCCCACTCACCTGTGGTCATTGTTGGTTTCCTTTGAGCGATACCACACATCACTGGGCTGTCTCTTCCTAGCTCTCCTCACGTTTGTGAATCCTGGCATTTTGATCGCAGGTGCATTTCGATTTCTTCGTTCGTGCTCTTCGTCGGCGGTTCCCGCTCACTGTCGCAGGTACTTTCCGAATCTTTCGCATCATGTGCGATCTTGCTATTTGTTTTGCTACCTGTCCCGCATTCTTTCTTAAAAAAAAAAAAAAAAGTCCGCTTTTGATTTGTGGTCTGCCAAACGTATGTTTTAATTTATAATTCCAAACCTCTGAGTTGCAGTCGGTCTTTATCCGATATCACTCGCTGTGTAGATTTCACTGTCCATGGGTTTGCCATCTCTTCCATTTAGAAGCATGTGTTGTTTGTAGAGGTTTCTGTGCCTGATTGAGGTGATAAATAGGCCCACCTGTTACCTTCTCTGCACTGGGTTAACCTGGGGGGAGGGGTGATTGGTTGGTGTTCAGTTTCAGAGTAAGGGGTGACATACACTCTACAACCAATTCATATCAGATTAATTTAATCCTACTGATTCGGGTCACATACATTGCATGCTTTTTACCGTTGCCATTCGTTTTCCCCCATGCCATGTGTTTTAGTTCCTGCAGTGGAACTTCCAAATCGTTTGCACACGTTTCTCTCTTTGTTTACCAACCAAAGTAATTTTTTGTGTGTCATCCACGGGGCAATACCATGCTCTTCAGATGTCTTGCACACCCACCATGCTTTTCGTAGATCGAGTCTTTTTTTTTTTTTTTTTCTTCAAACTGTTGCAGGTAGGATTTGTAAAAATTCTTTGTTTCACACACTGTTTTGTCAGATAACCAGTGCCATCAAAACCCCACTGTGGAACTTGCGAGTTACTCGTCAAGTCTCCATACGTAGCCTTATTTGAGCCTCGTGCAAGACCACGGTCTTATTGTGCAATTCATGAGCACATGCCACGTAGTAGGCCCATGTCACTTAGAATGCACTTTTTTTTTTCTTTCTTTCCATCTCATTTACTGAGCCCTGGTTCACATTGATGCTACTTTGAAATCACACTACTTCACTTGAAATAGCAAGTAGCAAGGTCAGTGCAATTGCAGGTGCTACGTGAGAGACATCTGTGCGGCTTCATGCTCAGATGATTATTGAAGTCGCACTGGATAACAGCGTAAGTAATGCAGGAACTACTTTTGCAAATCGGTGCGGTGCCGCAAAATCTGTCACATCGATTGGAACAGTGCCATTGCCTCCAATAGGCTGCGACTTGTCATGTGAGCGATTTGATCTCTCAAATCGCATTACAGGTCACTCCAATGTGAACCTAGGCTGACAGTAATTTAATTTGTCACATTTTGTTTTCCCTTCTCTCCAATTCAAATCCAGTCACGTATGCGATACACTGATTTGTGTCAACTCGTGCTAGTCATTCTGGCTCATGCATCTCACGCTCCACAGTCAGGTCCGTTATCCGTCGCAAATTGCAGCACACCTGTTAGCGCCACTGTTATGGCAAACATTTCAGTCGTTCGATTCTCTTACCCTTCAATCTGATTCGAATCCAAGTCGCATCCGATGCACCTATTTGTCCCGGCGTGCCCCAGTTGTTTGCTGGCCTCATTTCAGTACATGCTCTAGTGTCCGCTCATTGTTATTTGCACCCGCGGTGCACCGACTCGCGCCTCTGTCATGGGAAATTTCTGTCACTCATTTCACTGTCACGCATCTGATTTGAACCCACACACATTTTCATGTGCAGGTTTATCTCAAGTGTGCCCTAGTTGTCGTTGGCCTCATTTCAGTGCATGCTCCAGAGTTGCTCGCTGTCAGTCGCATCTGCTGCGCAGCGATTCGTGCCTCTGTCATGGGAATTTCTGTCACCCAATTTCACTGAAAAGCATTCAAATTGAAACCACGCACATTCTCACGTGCTCCAATCGCATCCTCGTGCACCAATTTGTCTTGGCGTGCCCCAGTTGCTTTTCGGCCTCATTTCAGTACATGCGCCAGAGTCTGGTTCATTCTCAGTCGCAACCACAGCCCGACCAATCCGCACCTCTGTCATAGCAATAATTTAATTAAACTGTCACACACCACACTCTGATTTGAATCTAGTCGCATCCGCGATGCACCGATTTGTCCCCAGTTTGGCCTAATTTCAGTACATGCTCCAGAGTCCGGTTGTTGTCAGTCGCACATGCGGCACACTGATTCATGCTTCTGTCATGGAAATACATTTCACTGTCATGTATCATGTTCCGATTCTAATCCGGTCGCATCCTCATGCACCGATTCGTCTCAGCATATCCCAAAAAAAAACCCCAAGCACTCGCCAACAGCCGATCTGAATCTAGTTGCAACGTGGGCCCTATGATTCGGATCCTCAGTAACCACAAACCCCGTCAACCACTTACACCATCAGCCGATACGAGTCTAGTCATATCATCGGTGCAATGACTCGGATCCGGCACACAAGCCCCCCGTCACCTTACATCCACAGCTGATCCGAATCCAATCGCATCATCGGCGCAACGATTCGGATCCTCGGCAATACAAACTCCACCAACCGACCCGAGTACAGTCGCAGCACCGGCCCAAGGTTTCAGATCCTTCACAAACAACCCCACCGATGCTCACACCTCAAACTATTCGCATCGGCGATACAGTGGTACTCACGATTCAGATCCCGGGCCTTATGTTTGTTGTCAAGCATAAACATTTGCATCTCACTCCATCTGTATTTACAGTGTTGCGCACAGTCATTCCTACATACTCCAAATTTCCGCTAAACGTTGTTTTCACCTTTCCAATAAAGCTGCTTAATTGCAATTGTGGCTCAAATCGATCATTCATCTCCAGTAGCAACTCGACTGCTCACCTATTTTCTGTCGCGCTCTCACTACGCCTATTGTTCCTTCAAGCTGACCCGCATCAGGTCAGTGCTCCAAGGCTTCACCCGCACAAGGGGTGTACTAAGAAGCAGCTTCAATCTCTCCCGGGGATGCTCAATTTGTACTTAGGATCATTCCCCAGGGACGATCTTTTGTATCATGCCTAATGGTCTTTCTCTCCCAGACACAGGACTCCGATCAGATCCTTAACTTAGACACCGCGGCATTAGCGGACCTGTCTATATGGGAGGAGTTCCTTACTATTTGAAACAGTATCAACGTTATACCAGCAACATCGCCCCCATCACCGCAGATAGTGGCAGATGCCGCAGCTTCCACAGGCTTCGCTGCAATTTTTGGCCACTATTGGTTTGCAGGACCATGGCCTCCAGAGACACTCTTAATCCCAGGGTTTACCCGGACTTCCTCCGCGTTCGAACAATTCCCGATCGTAGGAGCCGCTCACCTCGTGGGGTCATATCTGGACAGGATAAACCGTGGCCTTCACCACTGACAACCAGGCCACGGTCGACATTATTAGTAAAGGCAAGTCTACATTATGTCCTTCTTATGCAGGCCCATACAACTATCCCCACAGCACCAGTCAATGTCCACTATCTTGGCTAGTCCCCCATTTGGCTTTCTCCCCAGCCTGGTCATTCAAGCAACCATCTACTCGACCTAATACAGGTTCTTGCGACCTAGCAAGTTCACCCGCAACTACTCCATCAGCCAATTTCTGCATAGACCTCACTTGGCCCACTTCATTCTCCACCTGGCACTATCCAAAACCCAGTGATCAGGCGCTGGGGTAGACATCCAACTCTAAAGCAAACAATGTCCGGTGTGCACTAACCATACTCGATCGCCTTCTGTCACTCCTACCTGAACAGTCAAACTCTTTTGCCCTAATACCTTTACCGTTCAAACCCTTGAGTGCCTGCCAGTTCGTCAAACACGTCAGAATTCATTGGGGCACAACCAACCATAGGAAGTTGATCCAGGGTTCACCCGATCGCCTCTCGGGGGGGTCAGGAAGGAATTTTCTCCCCTTCTGTAGCAATTGGCCTAGGCTCGGCTGGGGTTTTCGCCTTCCTCTGGATCAACGGGGGGCGGTTAGGTCAATTTGGGTCCTGTCACCTTCACACTTGCTCACTCACTCTTCCACGCTACCTACACCTCAACCCCAGTCAGTGCTGCAGTCGCTCTTATCGTATTGGAGCGGCCTCGGCCATATCCCAGTGTGGGATCCCAGATCATGACAATTAAGAGACTTGACGGGTGGAAGTCTGCCTGCTTCGCCTAGCACATCCCCCAATCCTCAGGTGGAAATGGCACAGGTGTTCACCAAACTTGCTTAATGAATAAAGCTAAAACCAATAAAACTACACCCCCTACCTGAATGTTTTTGCCCCCTTATCTTGGCATACCGTCCATCAGATCAGGGCACACCTTAGGTCTCTTTCATGTGGTAAGACTTATGTTAAGTCTATCTATCTTGTTCATATCCGTATCGGACATAGGGCTTTGACCATAAGTAACAAGGCCAGTATGCTGGCCTGAATTTATGGGAGGAGCCCGGGGGTATTTAACCAGCCCACTCACCTGTGGTCATTGTTGGTTTCCTTTGAGCGATACCCACCCTCCCATCCCCTTTTAGGGCATTTCTCAAATTCATTTCTCTCCACAAAATATTCATCTCTAATCTTGGGTATGCCCCCTTATCTTGGCATACCGTCCATCAGATCAGGGGACACTTCAGGTCTCTTTCATGTGGTAAGACTTATGTTAAGTCTATCTATCTTGTTCATATCCGTATCGGATATAGGGCTTCGACCATAAATGAATAAATGCGCTGAAACAGAGTCAATCAGTGGTGAATTTGCATGGTGCAGCCATAGGTACAGGTAAAAGCTGAATGGGGTCCCATACTTCTCTTTTAAGCGTTACACAGCCAGGTTAGCTGTTTGGCTACCATTCAGTACATCTGTGCGCAGACCCTATTCAGCCTTTACCTGTTCTATGCAAATGCACCACTGATTTACCCTGTTTCAGTCGATTCAGCCATCCATCCCTTATATACTCCACATCTCATCTGGCCCTTTTACTATAAAAAGTATTGATGCCTCATTTTAAGTGGCCCTATCACTAACAGGAGGAAATGAAAGTAAAACCAGCCTGTAAAAGAGGATGATGTATATTTACCTTTGAGGCAGGCCATGTGTGAAGTTTCAGTGGTGCTGATCTCTGGCTCCTGCTTTCCTATACTTGTATACACAAGTGTTGAATACCCACTTCCCTACTCTACACTGTGGTTCCTTCTACCAGCCCCTACTTCACTACACAGCATCCCCTACATCAGTAGTGGATGTACAAGCCAGCGGGAGGAAGCTATAGTTAAATGGCACATCAGAAAGTGTCATTAACACCTACAGTAGGTGACTGGGATATTGTGTCAATCTCGCTCCCTTTCTCGGCGAGATTGACCACCTACGAGCCCCATCGCGGGAGCCAGCGCCGAGCTGGCTTGCCGCGATGGAGACAAAGCCGTCATAGAAGCGACGGGAATCCGACGCGGATTCCCGCCAATTCTACACGTGGGCGGAGTTTGTTATGAATCCTGAACGAGAAATCCCCGCCGGATTTTTAAAGAAAAATCCGGCATGGGTTCCCCCCTCAGGAGCATAACGGGCCCTTAGGTCGGTTATGGGTTGTAAGGAGACCCCCTACGCCGAAAAAACGGCGTGGGGGTCCCCCCACAATCCATAACAGACCCGTATCCAAAGCACGCCGGCCGGTCAGGAAGGGAGTGGGGGCGAGCGAGCGCCCCCCCCCCCCTCCTGAGCCGTACCGGGCAGCATGCCCTCAACATGGGGGGGTCAGGTGCTCTGGGGCAGGGGGCGCACTGCGGCCCCCCACCCCAGAGCACCCTGTCCCCATGTTGATGAGGACAGGGCCCCTTCCCGACAACCCTGGCCGTTGGTTGTCGGGGTATGCGGGCGGGAGGCTTATCGGAATCTGGAAGCCCCCTTTAATAAGGGGGCCCCCAGATACCGGCCCCCCACCCTAAGTGAATGAGTATGGGGTACATTGTACCCCTACCCATTCACCTGCAAATACAAAGTGTAAACACAAATAAAACACACAGGGTATTGAAATATTTTATTAGTTGGCCGCCGGGGGGGGGGGGTGTGTATGATCGCTTTTATAAAAGCGCCCCCCTCCGGCGGGCTTCTGTGGGGGGTGGGTGCCGCCGTCTGGTTCTCTTCCGCCGCCGGGGGGCGCTTTGATAAAAGCGCCCACCACCCGGCGGGCTTCTTTCAACGTCTTCGGCGGCGGGGGGGTCTTCTCCCACTCTCCGGGGGTCTTCTCCCGCTCTCCGGGGGTCTTCTTCTTCTTCAGGACTCGCCGCCGCTATCTTCGTGTGTTAGCTCAATTACTAGCGGCGGCGGCCCCCTCTTCTGCGACGTCGGCGTCTTCTTCTTCTGCTGTCCAGATGTTGACGCGACGCTTCCTTCCGCTGTTATGCCGGGCGCGCGGCTCGCAGCGAAATATATAGGCCTGTCTTGTGACGTCGCAGTCCCATCATGCTCCGGTAGGTATCACGTGGGTAGGTAGCACGTGGTACCTACCGGAGCATGATGGGACTGCGACGTCACAAGACAGGCCTATATATTTCGCTGCGAGCCGCGCGCCCGGCATAACAGCGGAAGGAAGCGTCGCGTCAACATCTGGACAGCAGAAGAAGAAGAAGAAGACGCCGACGTCGCAGAAGAGGGGGCCGCCGCCGCTAGTAATTGAGCTAACACACGAAGATAGCGGCGGCGAGTCCTGAAGAAGAAGAAGACCCCCGGAGAGCGGGAGAAGACCCCCGGAGAGCGGGAGAAGACCCCCGGAGAGCGGGAGAAGACCCCCGGAGAGCGGGAGAAGACCCCCCGCCGCCGAAGACGTCGAAAGAAGCCCGCCGGGTGGTGGGCGCTTTTATCAAAGCGCCCCCCGGCGGCGGAAGAGAACCAGACGGCGGCACCCACCCCCCACAGAAGCCCGCCGGAGGGGGGCGCTTTTATAAAAGCGATCATACACCCCCCCCCCCCGGCGGCCAACTAATAAAATATTTCAATACCCTGTGTGTTTTATTTGTGTTTACACTTTGTATTTGCAGGTGAATGGGTAGGGGTACAATGTACCCCATACTCATTCACTTAGGGTGGGGGGCCGGTATCTGGGGGCCCCCTTATTAAAGGGGGGCTTCCAGATTCCGATAAGCCTCCCGCCCGCATACCCCGACAACCAACGGCCAGGGTTGTCGGGAAGGGGCCCTGTCCTCATCAACATGGGGACAGGGTGCTCTGGGGTGGGGGGCCGCAGTGCGCCCCCTGCCCCAGAGCACCTGACCCCCCCATGTTGAGGGCATGCTGCCCGGTACGGCTCAGGAGGGGGGGGGGGGGCGCTCGCTCGCCCCCACTCCCTTCCTGACCGGCCGGCCGGCGTGCTTTGGATACGGGTCTGTTATGGATTGTGGGGGGACCCCCACGCCGTTTTTTCGGCGTAGGGGGTCTCCTTACAACCCATAACCGACCTAAGGGCCCGTTATGCTCCTGAGGGGGAAACCCATGCCGGATTTTTCTTTAAAAATCCGGCGGGGATTTCTCGTTCAGGATTCATAACAAACTCCGCCCACGTGTAGAATTGGCGGGAATCCGCGTCGGATCCCCGTCGCTTCTATGACGCGCTCACTGGAATGTGCTTTTACTATTCCAGCGAGTGCGAGATATCGGCAGCCTGTAGCCGAGATTCAGCGCGATGCTGGCGTGCTGAAAACACATTCTCGGCGGCAGGCACTGTAGACACAACATTTCTCACCAAACAAGATACTACAGGATATATATTTACCTTCATCAGACTGGCCAAAACATTGTCCACTATGTCCACAAAGCCACCCACAAAAAGAAGCTTCTTTGAGGATCATGGGAAATGCATTTCATTCTAAATGGGCTGCCTATCGTAATGCAAGATACCTGGCATGCATTAAAACATTATGTTTTCACCATTACAGCACTGATAAATGTGGCTTAGTAAGCCACATTTCATCCAATTACATAACAAAACAATCTGTTCTTTAAAGCATGTAGGCTGTCCAGTACATTTTTTAAATGCAAACCCATAACCATCTGGCTACTCCCCTGCTATCTAGAACCAAAGGAGGAAGAAAGATTCATCAATAGTCCACAGGGTTCAATATCGAGTTGGTCCACCCTTTGCAGCTATAACAGCTTCAACTCTTTTGGGAAGGTTGTCCACAAGGTTTAGTAGTATGTCTATGGGAATGTGTGACCATTCTTCCAGAAGCACATTTGTGAGGTCAGACATTAATGTTGGACAAGATGGCATGGATCGCAGTCTCTGCTCCATTCATCCGAAAGGTGTTATATTGGGTTGAGATCAGGACTCTCTGCAGGCCAGTTACCGTAAGTTCCTTCACCCCAAACTCGCTTGCTTTATGTACCTTGCTTTGTGCACTGCCCCAAATCATTTGGTGGAGGGGGGTTAAGATGTGGGGTTGTTTTTCATGGGTTCCAGTAAAGGGAACTCTTAAGGGGTCAGCATACCATGAAATTTTGAACTGTTTGATGCTCCCAACTTTGTGGGAAAAGTTTAGGGATGGCCCCTTCCTGTTCCAACATAACTGCGCACCAGTGCACAAAGCAAGGTCCATAAAGACATGGATCAGCAAGTTTGGTTTGGAGGTACTTGACTGACCTCAACTCAATACAACACCTTTGGGATGAATTACAGCAGGGACTGCGAGCCAGGCTTTCTCGCCCAACAACAGAGCCTGAACTCACAAATGCACACTCCCAAACTTTGTGGATAGCCTTTCCAGAAGACTTTAAGCTATTATAGCTGAAAGGGGTAGGCCAACTCAATATTTAACCCTATGGACTAAGACTGGGATGCAATTAAAGTTCATGTGTGCGTGTAAAGGAAGGTGTTCCAATACTTTTGACAATATAGTATATGTCTGTAGGCAAACCAACAAACACTGGCCTGTGTTGTTCCCATGAATCCTGGCTTGTCATAACTTCAGAAGGAGGCTGGCCACATTTTCGCTCTGGCTCTACTTTGATTTATCCAGGCAGTGAGTTGTTGGGCTGAGGGGGAAGGGGAGTACACAGCATAAATGGAATGTATGTGTGTGTGTGATATATATATATATATATATATATATGATTTATAAAGCAGGTGGAGAGTTAATTACCAAGAGTAAGATTCTGTTGCCATCATGATCTTGGGTTTGCCATCGCGTGTCACTAATTGGCACACACGGGTAGGGCAACAAAGGAACGAGTTGTCCTATTTCTTGTATAGTAAATTGCAGAGCACAGGCATCTTTTACTTGCACAGGTACCCCTGGGGGCAACTGCTTTAGTGAGAGTTGTATGGATATGTGCTTGGTAGAACGTAAAACAAAAAAGCAGAATCCAAACTTCTGGCTGGTTGCCTCCACACCCAGAATTGTTTCATAAAGCCTCACTGCATCCTCATAGTTATCGCAACTACAGTACAGGGTAACTCTCAGGATCTCAACGCCATAGTGTACCCGGCGTATTCCCCAAACTGGCGTATGCACATCCAGACAGTAAAAATCACAATTTTGACTGAATAAACAGGATTTTCCAAGGTTAAGCTCTGTATTGACGTGATCCCATGGCGGTAGCTGGAAGAAGCTTTGCAGTAGAGAGATCCTTTCTTCATTAAGATCTTCACGGAGGAAAAGTGTCACAGAGATCCCAGGAAATTCAACCCTTCTCTTCTTATACTCATATCTTGGCACTGGAGCACCTTGTTTCGAAACCAAGAAGAAAGGAGTATCTACATAAAGGTCTTGCAATAGTCGGTCAATTGCTTGGTGGAATATTGCAAAATCACCTTTACTGACAAGCAAGTGAATGTTAACAGGCAGGGCAGCTTGTTGGGCATCCATCTAAAAAAAAAAAAACACAACTGTATAAAACTGATTATCATACCATTCAAGATACAATAACATTGGACCTGTTCATTTAAAAAAAAAAAAAAAAAAGATGGTAAGGTACTGCTATTCCTTTAAAAAACTTTGCTGGCAAGCAGATTTTTTATTGCAGAAGAAACTCTGAGGGTTGGTTTACAAAAGGCAAGGGTATTTTTTTCCCTGAACTTAGAGAATGAGGCGAAGTGCTGTTGACTGCCATTATACAGTCGCATGCAAAAAAAAAACAGAGCCTATTCGGCTTTAGCAAATCAACTCCTGTATGTCTTCTCCAAAACAATGTCTTAGCTGCCTGCAAGCAATGTTTTTGTGAATGTACACAAGTCGTGCATGCACAGCTCTATGTACCCTTCTGGCATCAGTGCTTTATGCCGTACACAATACACCCCAAGGCAGCATTGTGAGCAAGAAAATACCAGTATGTCTTGGCAGTGACTCAAGCCTGTGTTATTCTATGCAGATCAGTGCAGCGCAACGGACAGGGTGTGAACAAGCTCTAATGTCCCATACACACTATCAGTTTTCCTGACGGTTTTCTCATCAGGTTTACCAAAACCATGTAGTACAAGGGCCTGCCTGATTGCATACAAATTGAAACTCTTGAGGTTTGACCTCATATTAGATGGTTTTGGTAAATCTGAAGAGAAAATCGTCAGGAAAACTGATAATGTGTATGGGGCTTAATAGGTATCCAGGGGCATTTATTGCAAGCAGTGGGCCTGTGTAGAGAATCATATGTTTGACCCTTCTGAGTAAGAAAAATAAAGTGCGGCACATGCAGTGTGCCACAGCAATAAAGGGGTACGGTTTTTATTGTGCTGAATATTGGTTGTGGCTAAAAGGAAAGCAGGGTCCAGTAGTAAGCGACGCAGAGATCAAATATCAGTAGGTAGTGAGGCAGAGGTTAGTTAGGGATCAAAAGTAAGTGATGCAGAGTTCAGAAATCAGTAGGAAAAGATGAAGAGGT
Source organism: Rana kukunoris (assembly GCA_029574335.1). NCBI lineage: Eukaryota > Metazoa > Chordata > Amphibia > Anura > Ranidae > Rana > Rana kukunoris. Next base: position 144,190,927 of record CM056052.1, read on the forward strand.
CAGGAATTAGTAGTAGGTGATGCAGAATTTAGAGATCAGAAGGAAGTGATGCAGAGGTTAGGGAGCAAAAGTAAGTGAAGCAAAATTCGGAGATCAGCAGGAAGTGACAGAGATCAGAAATAAGTGAAGCAGAATTCAGTGATCAGTAGTAAGTGACGCAAAAGTCATGAATCAGAAGTGATTCAGAGGTCAGAAATCACTAGTAAGTAAGGCAGAGTTCAAAGATCAGTAGGAAATGAGGCAGAGTTCAGAGATCAGTAGGAAGTGACAGAGGTCGTGGTTAGGAGGAAGTGGCACAGTTGTCAGATAACAGTAGGAAGTAATGCAGATCTTGGAGAACAGTAGGTAGTGATGCAGACCTCAGAGATTAGTAGTAAGGGAGAAGAGATCAGTGATCAGTAGTAAGGGAAGCAAAGATCAGTGATCAGTAGTAAGGAAATCAGAGATCAGTGTTCAGTAAGTAGTAAGGAAAGCAGAGATCAGTGATCAGTAGTAAGGAAAGCAGAGATCAGTGATCAGTAGTAAGGAAAGCAGAGATCAGTGATCAGTAGTAAGGAAAGCAGAGATCAGTGATCAGTAGTAAGGGAAGCAGAGAGCAGTGATCAGTAGTAAGAGAAGCAGTGATCAGTAGTAAAGAAAGCAGTGATCAGTAGTAGGGGAAGCAGTGATCAGTAGTAAGGGAAGCAGAGATCAGTGATCAGTAAGTAAAGCAGAGATCAGCAATTAGTAGTAAGGAAAGCAGAGATCCGTGATCAGTAGGTAGTAAGGAAAGCAGAGATCAGTGATCAGTAGTAAGGAAAGCAGAGATCAGTAGTAAGGGAAGAAGAGCTCAGTGATCAGTAGTAAGAGAAGCAATGATCAGTAGCAAGGGAAGCAGAGATCAGTGATCAGTAGTAAGGAAAGCAGAGATCAGTGATCAGTAGTAAGGGAAGCAGAGCTCAGTGATCAGTAGTAAGAGAAGCAATGATCAGTAGCAAGGGATGCAGAGATCAGTAGGTAGTAATGCAGAGGTCAGAGATTAGTAATAAGTGATGTTATGCAGCCAGCAGCTGTGGGTTCAGCTCCACCATTAACAGGCAGGGAGTTGGAGTCGGTTCACACTGGGGCAACACGACTTTCACAAGCAACTTCAACACGACTTGAGCATGAACCACAGGGCCATCTGGGGCGATTTACAACACGACATTAAGTCCTTTTCAGGTCAGGAGACATTCCAGTGGCCAATAAAACAACAATCAGCTCTGGGAGAGGGAGGGGGAGGGAGGGGTTTGCCTGAGAAATGTATGTTATCTTGCTGGAAAGTAGCTTCAATTAAAACAGTGATCAGACTTGGAAGTGACTTCCATTGAAATCAATGGGTACAAATCGCCTAGAAGTCTGATTGAAGTAGTACAGGAACCTCTTCTGAAGTCGGAGCGACATGAGTAGTGTGTATTAACACCGCTCCCATTCACTTACATTGCTTTTCTGGACAGCACGACTTGGTACGACTTGAGACGACTTCAAGTCGGATCCCAAGTCGCCCCAGTGTGAACCGACTCTTAAAGTAGATGTAAACCCAAATATATATATTTTTTTTTTTTTATGTCACAATTTAGATTATAGGATTTCCTATCATCTGTGCCCAGTCTTGCCCCACAGAGTTAACCCAGAAATCCTCTTATTCAGTGAAAAAAACGGACTTACAGAGAAAAACCTTGGTCTGTTTCGCCCCCTTGCTGTGAGTGATAGGTATTTTTTAATTCCCACCTCCACTCCTTTCCTGAAGTCATGTGTTTACTTTTCTGAATTTTGACTGGATGTTAGTGATCATAGCAGAATTTAGTGTAAGGAACACACTGGAGAAAATGCATGCTGACAAGAGGAGTGTAAAGGTGGGCGGGGAGTCTACTAACATCACAACTCCACCCACCGTACTCCAGACAACAGATCCACCCACAGAATCTGCAGTTTTTCAGTTCTTATAACAGGCAGAGGGGAGACATTTGACAGGTAAGGATACATGCAGGAGGCATGTATATCCTTATAGGTCAGCACTATGGCAGTAGTTTAGAACGGATGAGAGTGGGTTTACATCCTCCTGCCAGCTTCCTTGCCCAGATAAGAAAGACAAGTAACCAGCGGCTCCCCATGTTGTGCAATGCGTGAAGCTCTCCCTTGGGATCTGTGTGCACTGCATACATTGCACCCATGGTTGATACCTTACTGTTAACATTATTTTAGCCACATTGATCTATTACACATTCTGTATATCTAAAATTGTATTAAAGGACTATACACTGCATTCAAGGTGAACACACCACTAAATAACTGAACGGTAATGCACCATACCATACTTTGACTTAGAAATTAATATTGGTTAATGTATACATTTTGTTAAAGACACAATTACGTGTGGTATGATTACATCATGCCATGTTGTCCATGTCCTGATTAAGTCTGGAAAAGTTCTCGTTCTGCACAGATTCGACATGATCAGGAAAGGCGCTGCTTCCTTTCATTGTACTTTTGCTCCCTGTAAATATTTACAGACTGAACTGTCGGATTCTGTTCAAACCTATATGGCTTGGTCTAAGAAGCTGAAAAAGGGCAATAGTATCTATTAACCCATAGGGCATAGGTCCATAACCCGTAGGTCATAACTACAGTCTTAAAACTTCAACTTGATTACTTTAGGTGATGAGACAGAATTGTGATTTTATTAGATTATGAAATAAGCCCCAGAGGTTAAGACATTTTAATCCAAATAGTCATGCTAGAGAGTGACAAAAAAGTGAGTGATAGATATGCGCTGTTCTACCCTATCACTTTTCTTCTTGATACCATACGTGGCACTCATTTACCTGAACATAAATGGCACCGCCCAGATTTATAACTTTGCACAGTGCAAACAATAATGTAGCTCCCAGCTCATTTACCAGCAAGTAGAAAAATATATAAATAAATACAAAAAGGTCTAACAATTTACATTAAAAACAGGAGTTTTAGGGCCTCTGCCAGGACCTATTGTATAGTGATGTCCTAAGTCTTTAAAAGTCTCCATATTGCAGCATATATAGCAATGGATAAATCAAAGGAGGGTATGCCTAGAGGCAGACATTCCTCAAAGTGGAGATCAACCCAAATTTTTTTTTAAATGCCAGCAGCTACAAATACTGCAGCTGCTGACTTTAAAAAATGGACACTTACCTGTCCAGCGCACCTGTGATGTTGGCAGCCAAGGCCGAGCAATCGCTCGTCTCTCGGTTCCCCCCGCCGCCATCCTCGGGGAGGGAATCACTGGTCACACTAGACCAGAGTGTTTCCCAGGAGACAGCAGGGGGGGGGGGACATGACTAGGGAGTCTATGCCAGGAAGTTGGTGCGAATACCTGCCAAATGTGACACCGGAGGGGGGGGTTAAGTGGAAGTTCCAAGGTATGCAGTATGTCCCTGCATCAGTTCCAGCAAGCTAAACATAAATGGAAACTACCCCTAACCTTTACAGTAAGGTGCATATAGGGAGGATTTTGCAAAGATCCAACAAAACAAAATGTATTTCCCAGCACTATTACCAACTAGCCAGCACAAAACAAGAACGTACACTGTCTAACAATTTATTTTAAAAAAAAAGTTGGTTTTAGTTTCACATCATTTTTAAATGTATGTTAAAGCTGCACTGCCTAGTCAAAGCCCTTCTGTATTCCCCCCAACACTAGCACTGGAACAGCTGGTTGTCAGTGGGGGTTCAGCAGCAAGCCCAGGAGAGACTGTGTGTTGGAGTATATATAGCCATGCATAGATAAAGGGGAGGTATGCCTGGAAGCTTCCTTTGTTGGGTAGCTGGTAAGTGTGCTGGGAAATACATTTTGTTTTGTTAGCTCATCAAATGTCCTCCATGAGAACACAATGGATGGATTGCATGAGGGGACCTGCGGTGTGGTGTCAACTTCTATTTAATCTTGTGGATACCCATATGTAATTGCAAATAAGAACCATGTAAGTGATAAAGCACCCGAATGGGTCATATGTACTATAGATAATGATCAGCTGTAAAATGTATACTGATGTACAAACTATCTATTGATTACCTTGCATTTCTTATAGATATGAAACTTGCTGTTATAACCCGGATGAAGGAGAATACTTTTTCTGAAACGCGTCGGACTACAGGCAATCATGTCCTCTATTGCAATCTCCTATATATACTGTATCCACGTTTATGTGTAACATTATGCGTTTTTTCAATAAATACTTTTTGTAATTTTTATACTTTGTGTGGTAGTGCTCTTAAAGTCCCACCCTAGGGGTTTCCTACTTTTTGGTACTTTTCTTGGGATGTGGGCGGCACACCTATATTAGTTTTATTTATGAGATTCCTCTTTTCTATCCATAAGAACTGTGTGCATTGCCTCACATCAACCAATCATACTACATTTTTATGGGCAATTCTTTGATAAATGAGCCTCACTCACTGTGCAGCTGCCAGCTTAAATTGATTGTAAAGACTCAACTTTTTTTTATAAAATAAAGATGTTATACTGACTTGCTCTGAGCAATTGTAATTGTATTGCACAGAGCAGCCCTCCAACCTCCTATTCTGGGTTGACCCACCGGCAAACTTGGCTCCTTCTCTTCTGTGGCTGCCTCTATAGCAAAGCGCTAAATACCTGGCACCAATTGAAAAAAGGGTCTCTGCAGCATCTTTTTCCTATCTGACTGCAATGTAGGTAATGAAGGGGAGGGCAGGGAGCAAAATGGAAGGATGAGGTAAGTGAAGGAGGTGTACGAGGGTAAAGGAAGTTATTTAAGAGAAAAAAAAAATTGTACCTTTACAACCCCTTTCACATTTCTTTCAGGGGTGCGGTTTGTTAATTATATATTCATAAAATCTACATTGCTTTTATATCATTATAGGCCTTCCATACACTTATAAAATGATGGTATTAATAGTAGTTATAGTAATATCTTTTAAAATCACTTACCTTTCTTGATTTAATATAGCAAATACTGCATGTCTATGCATCTTTCTTTTCCCTCCATGATTTTATTATTTCCTTTGTTCTCTGTAGTGTGCTATCAGTTGTTGATTATCTCTGGATGCTTAATAAGCAAAGTAATTTCATCTGGCCTGGAAAAAAAGACATGTATCCACTTAAGCAATACATTTTTTGAGTGTTATCAATGTCGCTTCTAAATCCCTGTTTCTCTGTTTTGAATTGTGTTAGGACAGTTATGAATAATAAGGTTTTGGGTTTATATACAACATCTTTTTCTTGGAATACACCACAGGACAACTACATATTTATTACAATGGGATTTTAATATGCTGCCACCTGCAGGTGATTGGGCAGCATCAGAAGGAAGACAGGAAGTCCCCACCCAGACATAACCCCTTCCTGCTAGGTTAAGGTGACCAGATTTTTAAAATGAAATCCGGGGACATATTTTTTCTTTACTAGTAATGGCGGCAATCAGCGACTTTCTGCCCGTCGCCTCACAGCCTCTCAAGTCTTACTCTTCGGGCCCCGACTACTACTGGATGGGGAGCAGAGGAAGATCACTCCGCCTGGGAAGACAAAGGCAGGTGACTGGCCAGGATTTGAGCCAACGCAGAAGAACATGCGAGTGAAACTGAATGGGCATGCGCCTGAAACTGAACAAATATTCCCTCCGCTCCGACCAGCATGATCATCAGAAAGGGGCACAGATTCTGGGAAAAATACATCCCCCTATGCTAGTAGGCACGGCGGTGCAGAGGTGTGTAATTCTAATTTTTTTATTTTGATTCTGCCCCTGCCCCTTACTAAATCCAATCTGGGGACAAAACCAGGGACAGACTTGGTCCGGGGACGGTGTCCTCAATCAAGGGACTGTCCCCTGAAACTGGGGATGTCTGGTCACCCTATGCTAGGTATATATTCAGTTTTGTGGCAAGAAATGAAAACCGTACGAAGGGGAGAGGGATCCCTGTGTCCTGTGATGTACCCCAAGAAAAGGATTTTACTGGTAAATGTAAAATTACGATTTTCTTTATCATACAGCTGCTGAATGAGTCCATTAGGACATATACCAACAAACTAAGGCAAAACAAAAATCCTCCAGATACCTGTAAATATCAGTTTCCCTGTGCAGGGGGTCTTATCTCTCAAAATCGTGAGGCTTTGACAATTCTACAGCCACAATACCTTCTTGTAAGACTCCGCCCACCAGAGCAAAAGAGGCTTTAAAGTGGACATGATATTTGAGCTGGGCACATATATCTGCAGTGTTTTGTTATCTCTCTTCAAAAGTCCTATAGCTTTCTCCTGACCCATAGCTTTCTCCTGACCCATTCCTCTGTTATCAGCCTGATAACTCCTGACAAATTCTCAGACACATCAGATAAAATCAGCCTGACATTTGTGTCGGGGGAGGTTGCTATTAATAGATTAGCAGGTCCTGTTACAAAACACCTCCGAGAGGAGTGAGGTTGTGTGCCTTTCCTCCAATCAGCTGTTTTAGCTATCTTGGCTGTAAGCCCAAAATTTCCTACCATGATCTGAACTTTCTAAACAGTATATAAAGCTGAAGACAGCAGATATGGATGTAAAAATATTATATAGGGAGATTAGTTTAATCTCAGTGTATCATCTGAGGCTGTTCACTTCACTGGGTATATGCAAGGGTTTACATCCACGTTAAAGAAGGCCTCAAGATGTTTGTCCTAAGCAGGGCTTAGAGGGCTTTTTCTCAGAGAATAGGTGCAGGAACTCCTCCTTTCAAGTCCCTTCTTGTCTCTGCCCCCTAACCACCTCCAAGCACCCCCCTTGATTCCTCCCTCTATCCACCTCCCAGTATGATTTTGCGGTACTAATTTGTATGGAATTTGTTGTCCCGATACCGATACTAGTATCGGTATCGGGACCGATACTGAGCATTTGCGCGAGTACTCGCGCAAATGCTCCCGATGCCTAATCCGGATACTTTTTTTTCTGAGTGGGGGCAGAGAGCAGGTGGAGAGGGGGCGGGAAGCGATCAGAGAGGAGACCGAGAGGAGACTGAGGGGGCAGGGAGGAAGGTGGAGTGGAGGCGGAGAAGAAGTCGGAGAGAGGGCGGAGAGCAGAGCAGTCCTCAGGTCTGTATAACATGACTCTGGAGGAGAGCTGCTGCCGCTGCCGCCGCCGCCGTCTAGCTGTTCGGCACTCAAGCCAGGGAACATAACATATCAGATCACCTGTCCCAGGATTGGACGGGTGATCGGTCTATCAAAGGGGGAGGGCCATGACGACGCGCAGTGGGGAACACGCAGTTATTCAAATGAAAGCTGTTATGTTCCCTGGCCTGAGCGCCGAACAGCTAGACGGCGGGGGAGACCAACACATGCCTGTATTGGGGGGGACATGCCTGCATATGGGGGGGGACATGCTGCATATGGGGGGGAGGGACATGGCTGCATATGGGGGGGGAGACATGCCTGCATATGGGGGGGGAGACATGCCTGCATATGGGGGGGAGACATGCCTGCATATGGGACATGGGGGGGGAGACATGCCTGCATATGGGAGGGGGGAGACATGCCTGCATATGGGAGGGGGGAGACATGCCTGCATATGGGAGGGGGGAGACATGCCTGCATATGGGAGGGGGGAGACATGCCTGCATATGGGAGGGGGGACATGACATGCCTGCATATGGGAGGGGGGAGACATGCCTGCATATGGGAGGGGGGAGACATGCCTGCATATGGGAGGGGGGAGACATGCCTGCATATGGGAGGGGGGAGACATGCCTGCATATGCATGGCATGGGAGGGGGGAGACATGCCTGCATATGGGAGGGGGGAGACATGGCTGCACATTGGGGGGGAGAGACATGCCTGCACATGGGGGGAGACATGACATGGCTGCATATGGGGGGGAGACATGGCTGCATATGGGAGGGAGAGACATGGCTGCATTGGGGGGGATGGCTGCATGGGGGATGGCTGGGGGGGCATGGCTGCATATGGGGGGGAGACATGGCTGCACATGGCTGCATTGGGGGGGGCATGGCTGCATATGGGGGGGAGACCTGGCTGCATTTGGGGAGACATGGCTGCATTTAAAAAAAAGTATCGGTATTCGGTATCGGCGAGTACAAAAAAGTATCGTACTTGTACTCGGTCCTAAAAAAAGTGGTATCGGGACAACCCTACCTGCAACAATAGACCCCCCCACAACAAGCAACTATAAATCCACCCCAGCATTAGCAGACCCCCACCGGCAATAATAGATTCTTCAGCCAACAGACCCTCAACAATAGACCACTTCCTCCCAGCAGGAATTAAACCCCCCTAACCCAGCAACAATAGATCCTCTAGCAGCCAACAATAGACCCCTCCCTCAACAGTAGAACCCTCCCAGCAACAATTTACTATCCTCCTAAGTATCAACCGACCCTCCAGCAGCCAACAACAATAGACCACTCTCTCAAAACTAGATTCCTCCCAGCAGCTATTGAAACCCCCACAGCAACAATAATTCCTTTCAGTAGCCAGCATCAATAGACCCTCAAGAAAACCTAAACACCCTTTGCCATTAATACGTTCAGTGCTGGAGGTGCTGGAACTGCATCCCCCCCGCGTTCCCGCTGAAAAAAAGCCCTGGTAGTAAGCATCCTTAAACATGAGAACCTCATCAACCAAAACTGCAAGAGTCTGGTTGAGCTAGTATACAGCTGAATCCACTGCAGGCATACTCCATTCCTTAGTGAACCCATTCTCCACGGTATATTGTTGATTGAATCGTTTTGTTGGAACAAACATCTTTTCAGGGTGTTCACATACGAGTCCAGTTCACATATAGCACATCTTTTAAATGAGGATGTACAAGGAAAGGATTAAAGATGCTGCAGCAGATGCCACAATCCAAATCCTGTGATCTTTGAGGTAGAGGACTCACAGTACAGTAGATTTAATTAATACCCTTAAAAGTTTTTTGGGTCTAGGATAAAACCCTGGTATTCATCAGAAACCCTTTGCACACAGTTATATACATCTTAGCTATTTGGATTTGAGCAAGACATCTCCATTTCTATTAAATAGTGCAGCACAATGACTAGACATGAGTCTGTTGCTCCCCTCCAGCTGTGTCTGTCTCATATCGGCACTGTATGTCCACTAAAATACGCTGTATTTTTCAGTGCAGAGTATGGACTGGCCAGGTAGGGATTACTTTGACTCAGGTGGCCAGCTTGAACATGAACTGCAATGTATGTGAACCAACAATCCCTGTTTTTTTTTTTTCTTTTAAAGGAAAAATTGCTGGAATTAAAAGGGTAAGTTCACCTTTTACAGAAACATCTGTAGGGTGAACTTACACAGGGCCTCCTCATTTCCCCCAGTCCCACTGACCTGGATTGTGACAATCTCCCGTTCTGAGCCCCAGTATATCCGTGTCAGAAGTCTTAGTCGGGAGGCTTAGAAATCCCTGCAGCTGAATCCCCAAATTTTACCCCATCAGGAGGGATGTTTCGAAGCATTCTAAGTGGTCGGCGCCATCACATGGGTGGCGCCAACCAATCAAAAGCCGCATAGCTCGTCTTGTTAGCTGGGAAGACTATGCGTGGATCCTGAGGGGATTTCCAAGCCTAGACTCCTGGCGCTGATATACCAGGGCACAGAACGGGGGATTGCCATGATCCAGGTCAGTGAGACAAGGGGGTGAGGAGGGGGCCCTGGGTGAGTTCATATTGCAGATTTTTTTCTGTAAAGGTGAACTTGCCCTTTAATTAGTTAGAATTAACTTAAAGTGTAACTCCACTTTTGTTGAGAAAAAAAACATCCCCCCTGGGTGATCTATATACATTGCAAGGATTATAACAACCTTTGTGGCAGTTCCTACCTTTTGTTATTCTGAAGAAATCCATGTTAGCTTGTCTGTGACTCTGATTGGGTCTAATGGGAGTGGTTTCATAATTATCAGTTAGCTGTGGCAGCTGCAGAGCACTAATGAGGAAAGCTGCTGGGCCTGCATCCCTTCAGACATGTTCCTATTGGAAAAATCTCGCCCAAAATGGCATTTTTGTTGCAGGGGATGCCTGAAATCTGACTTGCATCTTGGGCAGACTTCTGGGAAAATTGGTGAGCCAATCACACAAGCAGGAAAGTGGAGTTACCCTTTGAAGCAGAGCTTAACCCAAAATGATATGTTGTTTGCACCCTTCCCACCTCCATTGCCACATTTGGCACTTATTGTGAGGTACCCGGTTTTGAGGGTTCTGCGAAACCCTATTTGAAAAACCCTGGTCTATGTAATATTCTTTGAATACTTGCCCTGTAAGGCTAGGCTTACACCTGTGTGTTTGCGTGGGCATAAGAGCCCATTTATTTGAATAGGCTGCTGTGCCTCGCATGAGGCCTGCACTATTCTTGATACCGCAACCCAAACAGGATCCAAGGTTCCCAATACGGTTGCAGCTTCCAGTGCGGGCAAAGTGCTATTAGAGTTGCCCGCAGGTCCACCATTTCTCTGCGTGGATGGTTGCGGCTGCTTGTATGTGTGCAGGACCAACCACACAGATGTGAACCTAACCTACCAAAGTACCTTTTGGCAAAATGTAAGTGTCAAATCAGAAGAATATAACATTTGTGATATCATGTTTCTCGCTACAAACCAATACAAATAGAAGCTTATCTCCCCAGCAAAAAGCCCAGAAAAATAGTTATGTATAAGTACAGGAAATTATTAGGTGACTGCATCAGTTCATTTATATTTATATAATATATACCGTATTTATCTGCGTATAACACGCATAGGCATATAACAGGCACCCTAAAGCCCCATACACATGGTCAGACTTTTGGCCAACCAACTTCAAAATCTGCAACTTTTCAAATTTGTCCGATCGTGTGTATGTTACATCGGATCAACTTTTTCTGGTTTCATCCGACAAAAAGTTGGGTCTGCGAACAGACCAACTTTTCGGCGACAAAAGTCCGATGGTGCCTTGTGTGACCGTGTGTACAGCAATCCAACCAACTTTTGTACAAAGTGCAAATACGCATGCTCAGAACCAATGTTAAAATCAACCAACAATAGCAGAAGTTAACCAAAGGGTGGCGGTAAAGAGCAGAAAAACCATGTGATGATGGGAAAGTTTTAGAAGAGTTTGCAGAAAAGTCTGACTGTGTGTATGCTATGGATGTGACCGGACTAATCAATTAGGACAAAAATCCAAGGGAAATTTTGTTGGATGTCCTACTGTGTGTATGAGCCTTAAGAGGGAAGTTTCAGGAAAAAGACTTTCCACGGCCCACTGCGTATAACACGCAGGCACACTTTACCCTCTATTTTCAGGGTAAAAAAGTGAGTGTTATATGCCAATAAATACAAGAGAGTGAGTGAAAATGAGAGTGAGGGTGAGAATGAGAGAGACCATTGGATTTATTTGGAGTTATGAAGATGGATAACTATCAAAGATAATTTGTGTCATTCGGTGACTTGCAAAGACTTTTGGCTGTGGATTAAAAGAAGACTCTATAGCTTTCTTGCCATATGTTAACAAATACAGCAGAGTGTGTTCACTGCTTGTCAGGTACATTTTCTATAGGCTCTGAACTACATTTGCAGATATTTTTATAAAATAGTAAATTATATATGATATAAGCAGAGAAAAATGGAGGAAATAACAAACATTGCCAGTTTGCTTTGTGTGATTTTGTCTCCTTTGGTTACCTTTTGCTGTTATTTGTACCCCAATAACAATTTCTAAGTAGCATAGTATGACATATTCAAAGCACATTGGTACACTTCAGTTGTTAAACCTATAGGTTTCAGGGTGACTTAATAGCCACAGGTTTTTAAATCTTAGTAAGATTTAGATTCAGTTTACATGCCTGTCCTCAGCATTAGGGATAATTATGATCTCTCATGATATAAGAATGCAGCACAAATCATCACTGACCTGCTGTGGGTTATCGTGTTCTTGCTGATCAACTATGCAAACCTTCTGTCTTCTCAGACTGGAACAGGAACAGTCCCAACCTTTCCTCTTGTGTGCTTATTCTGGGATAAAGACCACCCTTCTGCATCATAAAGCCAGCCTTAACGTCTATTGTCACAGTAATTTATGACACAAACCATCACAGCCTTCTCACCCCTTGCTGTGCTACACTATAAAAGGACATTTAATAGCACTTTAAGAACAAAAGTAATAATCAGCAACTGCATTACAAAAAAAACGTACATATTTCTGCAACTGGCAGGAAAATACATTGTTTGTCACACACATTCTTTCACATTTGCCAAGAATTTTTTCAATAAAATGTGTACTTTTTTTAATATACAAAAAAAACAATTGTTTTTCAGTCAGTAATTATATTAAAGCTGAACTTGCAGTAAAACAACTAATTTTAATATGTTATTATTTCAGGCACTTATATAGTGCCGTCAATTTACGCAGCGCTTTACATATACATTGTACATTCACATCAGTTCCTATCCTCAAGGAGCTTACAACCTAAGGTCCCTAAAACACATTCGTACATATACTAGGGCCACTTTTAGTCAGGTTTCCGATTAACCAACCAGCATGTCTTTAGAGTCCTTAATATACACAAATACTGTATATAAACTCACTTGGTGAACACTAAATACCTTTTCAAAATCAAATAAATTACCCTGTAAAAGTAATGGCATCTTTATTATTATTATTATACAGGATTTATATAGCAGTTTAAACAATAAAAAGGGAGACAATACAGTTATAATAAAATAAAATAGAGGATTAAGAGGGCCCTGCTCAGAAGAGCTTACAATCTAATGGGGTATCCTGTGCGGAGAGCAGAGATTTTGGAAGGACTCAGCAGGCCCCACCCACTACAGGTTGCCTGTGTCCTGCCAAGAATTATGCACCTTTTGTTTGTAGGATTAACCCAATATAGAGGATGAAGATGAATTACTAAAGCTGGAGATTACAAAATCTGGCACAGGTCTGCATAGAAACCAGCTTTCAGTTTTTTTTTATTCTTTGTGAAAGCTTGAGGCCGAGTTCACACTGGTACGACAAACGCTCCGACATTAGGAGCTAATGTCGCATGAAGTATGAAAAATCAATGTTTCCCTATAAGAGCCGTCTTAACTGGTCCGACACAAGTCGGTCCGACTTTGAAAAAAGTTCCTGCACTACTTTGGTCCATCTTTGATCCTACTTCAGCCCATTGAATATCATTGAAGTCAGATAAAAGTAGGATCCTTGTCCTAACCATCCGACTTGTGGCATCCGACATTGTGATTACAGCAGCAGTAAAAGGAATTTATTTTACTGGGAATGTTTTGATTGGTCAAAAGGACAAGTCAGACTATCACAAAGTTGGATCAAATTAGTATCCTGTTCATGAAAGTCAGATGGATGTCGGACCAATGTAGGAATGATGTCGCAGAGCAAAGTAGGATGAAAGTTGTATGATTGTTGTGTCGTAGGAGTGTGAATCTGGCCTAAGGCTTGGTTCACACAGGTACGACAAACGCTCTGACATTGGGAGCTCATGTCGCATGACGTGTGAAAATGAATGTTTCCTTATAGGAGCCGTCTTAACTGGTCCGACACAAGTCAGTCTGACTTTGAAAATGCTCCCTGTACTACTTTGGTCCAACTTTGATCCTACATCAGCCCATTGAATATCACTGAAGTCAGATCAAAGTAGGATCCTTGGCCTAACTATCAGACTTTTGACATCAGACATGGCAATTACAGCAGCAATAAAAATGAATTTATGTCACTGGGAATGTTTTGATTGGTCAAAGGACAAGTCAGACTATCACAAAGTTGGATCAAATTAGTATCCTGTTCATGAAAGTCGGATGGATGTCGGACCAATGAAGGACTGATGTCGCAGAGCAAAGTAGGATAAAAGTTGTATGATTGTTGTGTCATAGCAGTGTGAACCCAGCCAAAGGCTGGGTTCACACTAATACGACACGACAGTCGCAATAAAAATCTCAGATCGCCGCCATTACTATTCATCTGACAGGCTCCCTGTCCATACTGTTCCTTTTTACGCAGCATATTTGCAAGCCCTTAAAGACGCGCCGAAGGCATGCAATGTGTCAAGTTTTCTCTATTATGCCTCTACCACCACCCAGCTTCTTTCCAACTACTATCACCCAAGTTCAAACTGACTGCTTGAACAAGGCTGGATTCATCCAGTCACGTTCATCCACGTCTCTCTCTCTCTCTGGAAGAGTCTGAAGAGGGCTGCTTGCCTAGAAAGCAGATGGGTCCTTTCCCCTACCTTCTTTGGTAGCACTGTCTTTATTTGGGGGTTGGCATTTGTTTTTCTGCAGAAGGCAGGCAAAAAACATTGAGCTTGTTCAATGACTATTAACCTCCTGAGTGGTATTCCCGAGTCTGGCTTGGGATGGGAATTCAGCACCAATAGCAGTAACCCAGAGCCAGATCTCAGGATTGCATCGCAGTATCCACAGGCAGAGTTTACTTACCTTGTCCCTGGATCCTGTGATGCCTCCCCGCTGTGTGATCGAGCGGTGTCTCCTCGAGTGCCGCCGAGCTCTGTTCCCTGTGACGTTATGATGCACGGGGCGGAGATCGGCGCCAAATTCAAAAAAGTAAATACACAGTACACATATAGTACACTGTAATCTTACAGATTACAGTACTGTATAAAAATAATTACACACCCCCTTTGTCCCTAGTGGTCTGCCCAGTGTCCTACATGCACTTTTATATTATAAATACTGTTATTTCTGCCTGGAAACTGTAGATTGTCCACAGCAACCAAATGTGTCTGTGACGGTAGTAGAACATATCCCGTCATCCATTCCCTTCTTCTGAATTAAAAGAAAATCACCCAATATTCCACGAGTAGAAATATCCCTGGAATCGCCGAATAATCCACACACGAGCCAAAGCTTAATGCTGGATGTAAACAGGACACACTTTATTGAAAGTACACAGCACACTTTTATACAGAATTTGGAACATCCCGCCCCCAACAACCGCTTTCTTATTGGTCCTTTTTAAAGTCCAGGCAGTTTTCCATCAGGTCCTCCTTAACCATGCAAATGAGGACTTGAAAATGACACAGCGGAGATTGGTCAGAAAGGTTTGAATAGAAAGACTGCCATGTGTATTGAGACAAAAGCCACGGGGGGGGGGGGGGGGCAATCAATCAATGTACACAATAGCCAGCCACAGAACAATGGAACCGTCTGGAGAGTTGAGACAGGGCAGAAGACATTTACACCTGATAATCAAAAGGCTTTATATAGGGTTATCACACAATGGACAATGAGTATATCTTCTGAGTCTATTGACCTGGTTGGGGTTCAGAATAAAATCTCCTGTAATATCTCAAGACATCCTGGAATATGAACTAACCGTAATGTCCCATTTTCTGTAATACATGAATTAGGATTTCACGTAGAAACACTGCAATATTTCATGGTCCATGACAACCCTTTACATCAAAAGTGGTTTTAGACAGAGATAATAAATTAGAATCACTTGCAGAATTGAGCGATAGTGATTTGTGGGGAAATCCGTCAAACAATAAATGTAATGACAGCGACAATTCTGCAACTGAGCAAATTTCAGTGTTTTTGATTTGATTACATTATTGAATAATTTTTATTATAATTATATTATTTGGTATAATTTTTTATAGTTATTATATTATAATTTTGTGTATCAAACTTTATCATACCCTGGATGTCTACTAGACTCCTATTTGGTCAGATTTAAGTGAGTTAATTCTAAGAATTGCAGGGCTACAATGTAAAACACCAAATTTCAATGCAAAACAATTGTACCACTTTCAGCACCTACAATCTGAAACAATCATACCGCCAGGGAGGTTAAGCAGCAGTGCCCCATCCATAAGGAAGCTCAGCACCTCCATAATATTAAGGCAAGTATCCAATCCAGCCATGATATTACACTACTTCCCCATTGAGTGCTTTAAGCCACGCTTTACTTAGATGTGCATGTTTTAAACATTAACGGTGTGAGTTGCTAAATGTTGTACCTTCATTAAATGTAACCCTATTGCTACACTTAGAGGCGCTTCTCTTCTTTTATAGTCTGTAGCGCCTGCTGGATTTGGCTTCTAATCCCATTTGTAGAGGCTGGCATCACATTGCTATAATATTTTTACATAGACTAAAAAAAAAACTGAAGGATTTATGAATAAATGGTTGTGGAACGAATCATCTGAGTTTCCATTATTTCTTATGGGGAAATTTGCTTTGATATACAAGTGCTTTGCATTACAAGCATGTTTCCGGAACAAATTATGCTTGAAATTCAAGGTTTTACTGTATTTTCCGGCGTATTAAGATGACCTTATATACTTAAAAATATTGCCCAAAAATTACGGGTTGTCTCACACGCTGGTATAAAACGCTGTCCCGCTGGATGTGCGCTAGTACTGTATGTAGCTTCGGCTACATACAGTATATCTCTTTGAGTCAATCATGGCAAGTGATGTATTCTATTAATGAATATAAAGCCTGCTCGGATTGGCTTTGAGAGTCAGAGGCATGGGCTGATGATGTTCCAACCTCTGCCAATCACAGTGAGCAATGTATTCTATTAATGAATACAAAGCCTGCTCGGATTGGCAGAGGTTGGAACATCATCAGCCAGCACCACTCTGACTCTCAAAGTCAATCCGAGCAGGCTTTGTATTCATTAGGGTTGTCCCGATACCAATACTAGTATTTGCCCGAGTACTTGTACTGTCGGCCGTGATCAGTGCATGGGAAAATTCCAAGCACTGACCACCGCCGATTTTAAAGCAGCTGAAAGCCGCCGTGTATCCTGTGCATGCCGCCGTGTATCCTGTGCATGCCGCCGTGTATCCTGTGCATGCCGCCGTGTATCCTGTGCATCCCGCCGTGTATCCCGTGTATGCGGCCCTGTATCCCGCCGTGTTTCTCTCCCCTTCCGTGCCTCTCCTCCACCCCCTGGAAATTGTGAGGATGGAGAGCAGGGTAGAAGCCGGTAAATCAGTGATCTGTCTCAAAGGGAAGATGTCAGAGGTCTGTTAAGACCCCTGATATCTCACCAAAGCTCCCCCAACAGGGCTGAAAAAATACATACAAAAATAAAGAATAAAAAAAACAAAAGAATAAAAAAATGATTGTAGAAAATAAAAAAAAATTAAGAAAATAAAAAAAAACACACGGACACGGTCCATCCCCCCCCCCCCCCCTATAAATAAAATTTTTTTTGGAAAAAAATTCAAAGCAAATTGTTAAAGATAAAAAAAAAAAAAAAAAACAACAAAAACATACTGACACATGTGCCGCTGTCACATGATTAAAACAAAAGTATCGGTATTCGGTATCGGCGAGTACTTGAAAGAAAGTATCGGTACTTGTACTCGGTCTTAAAAAAGTGGTATCGGGACAACCCTAGTATTCATTAATAGAATACATCGCACGCCGTGATTGGTTCAGCGTGGAATACTGTATGTATACAGTATGTTACAAAATGCGCTGATCGGAGTTGGACAAAATCATGCCCGTTCTGGCTACCCCTTGGCTCCTCTTCCTTCCACTGCTGGAGCTTTTGTTTGAAGCACCTGACCCTACACATCTGGCTCTACACACATTGGTTCTCCCCTACAGTGTATTTTTCCAGGCACCAGGTGATCAAGTTGACTTATTATTGCTGTTTTAGTATGTTACTGAAGCTACTAGACAGACTAGTAGGAAGTATACGCCGGCAAATACGGTAGCTCAAGCTCAGTGTTTGCTGATGACAAAAAAATATGCAGGGCAACAACACAGCAGGATATAGAAACTTTACAAGAGGACCTGAATAAATTAATGGAGTTGGATACTACATGGAAAATTAAGTTTAATACTAAAAAGTGTAAGGTAATGCACTTGGGGGGTAAAAATATAAACACCAGTTACTCTTTAATGGGAGAATCCCTAGTAGCTTCCAGGATGGAGAATGAGCTAGGGGTCCTAGTAGAAGACAGACTGAGCAATAGAATGCAGTGTCAAGCTGCAGCTACAGTACTAAAGCCAGCAGATTATTAGCATGCATTAAAAAGGGAATTGACTTCAGAGAAAAGATGATTATTGTACCACTTAAGGCCACTTTCAGTGGTCCTACTGCATTAGTGGTAAAGTGCTGCTAGTTTTAGTGGTGCTTTAACATTGTTTTAGTGGCAATTTTAACCCCCGCTTGCGGTCACAAACGGGTTAAAAGCGCCCACAAAGCACTTTGCAGATTGAGTTCAATGGCAAGGGTGTTTTGGGAGCGGTGTATTTACAGCTCCTAAACCGCCCCACAGATGCTGTTTGCAGGACTTTTTTTGCATCCTGCAAGTGGACCACTCCAGTGTGAAAGCACTTCAAGCGCTTAATTTATTGTCTTTGGAGAAGAGACGGGAGAGGAGACATGATTGCGATATACAAATATTGCAATGGAGATCCCAGCTAAGTATGAAGCTTTTCAATCCCAGGGAGTGCAAGGGGACACACAATAAGACTGGAAGAGAAGCAGTAGGGGTGTTTTTCACTGTCAGGGTGGTAAGGAGGTTGAAAATCTTTTCCACGATCGGGGGTGTCGGCAGGAAGTATGGCTAGTTTTAAAAGACTTGTACATGCATCTTAGCAAAAACAATATATGGGGATATGGGAAATTATTTTCCTACACAGGCTGAACTGGATGGACTGTTGTCTTTATTCAACCTTACCTACTTATGCAAGCAGTATTTTTCGTACAAAATTCAGATCATGTGTATGGGCTTTAAGAGCGTGCTGTGTTGACAATCTTGGACACATCTCCAAAATCAAACTCTTTGTTACAGGCCATCATAACTGCACTAGAAACCTTCCTCCACTAATGACAGTTACATCACTGCTCAGCCCCAGGATCACTGGCCTCAATTCTACAACAATCACTAACACCTACAAGCTTTTTGGGGTCTGATGGCCTAAATCTTATACACCTAAAATGGCTAATTAAATTTCAAGACATTCTGAAAAGCATATAGTTCAATATTAACTTAATTGTAGTTAGGTAAAGAAAATTCCCCAAAATTTCATGTGACTGACTTATTTCCAAAATGTACACAATTAGGCATAAGAGAGGAGTCGATCCTATTGTCTGATGATGCTCAGTTACACAAAGCTCAATTTCTGTTCTTGCAGAAGTGTAACAGATCTCTGTTGCATGAGCTTCAGAAAGTATTGTTTATACTGTACCTTTATGGAGCCTGCATCACACAAAAGCAGCTATCTAAAAGGCTTTTCTTCTCTTTGTGCACTCCTGGGGACAGAGGAAGTAGTAAGATAGGATACATCCAGGGGACACAAAAGTGATATCTAGGGCATGACGTCACACTGCTTGGCAACACGGCTGCTAGCTGTTGGCTTGTGCCATGTATCACTTGGGTGACCGTAAAAGATGCAAGAACAGGCAAACACTACTGACTTAGCAGTGAAACATTATAATAATTTAAAAATCAAAACAGGTCTAAATGTCTTAAAGTAGCAAAATAAATGAATATTTTAATTGTAAAATAAACTTCTGTGATCATGATTATGGTGCAAAAAAATATTGAGCTAATTTATATCGCCTGGTGTGATCTGAAATTTGGCTTTATGTTACGTTGCCACATGCAGGGTAATTTTTATTATTTTTAAGATTAACCACTTAAGCCCCAGACCAAAGACCAGGCCACTTTTTGCGATTCGGCATTGCGTCGCTTTAACTGACAATTGCGCGTCGTGCGACATGGCTTCCAAACAAAATTGACGTCCTTTTTTTCCACCACAAAAAGAGCTTTCTTTTGGTGGTATTTGATCACCTCTGCGGTTTTTATTTTTCGGTCTATAAACAAAAATACAGCGACAATTTCGGAAACATTTTTTTTTTACTTTTTGCTATAATAAATATCCACGAAAAAAAAATATAAAAACATTTTTTCCCCTCAGTTTAGGCCGATATGTATTCTTCTATATATTTTTGGTAAAAAAAAATAGGATTTTTTATGACAGCTTACCTGTAAAATCCTTTTCTTGGAGTACATCACGGGACACAGAGCGGCAATCCATTACTATGTGGGATGTCCGAAAGCAATGCTTACTGAGGGGAGGGAGACACAAAAAACACAGACCGCCATCAGATGTGAGGATCTATAATGCTGCCAGATGCATACTGCGCCAAAAAGCTGCATCCTTTTGCCCTCCTATGTACATCTGACAAGAATCAGTGAACCTAAGCACAGACGCCAAGTTGCAGCCCTGAAAATCTGCGTCATAAAGGCTCGGTAAAGCATCGCGCATAAAGCGCTTACTATCCTGGTACGGAGCACCCCCCCCCCCCCCAAGAAACAGGGGGAGTCCCACTCTCCGAACCACAAGCCTGAATAATACCCTGATGAATCAATCTTGAAAACAGTTGATTTTAGACGCTGCCTGCCCCTTCCTGGGGCCTCCTGGTAGCGCAATAACATCAGCTTTCTGTATCCGAGCAGCCGCTTCAGATAGGCCTTGACCCTTCTACTCCAAAGGAGAGAGTGTAACAATTTTAATAGCTGAACTGAACACTGCCTGCCCACATCTAGGGTCTTCTGGCAGCACAATAAAAACTTCAGATTTCTATATCTGAACCTTCAGATAGATATTTAACTGCTCTCATCTCTACTGAGAGAAAGCAATAACCTTTCCTTCCGAAAACAAGGTTTTGAAAAAGGGGGAGGTAAGAATATCTAGATTCAAATGAACACTAGATCCTTCTAGTAAATAAGGCTGGGTGAGGATTAACATCACCCTACTAGTAAGAATAAGTATGGTTTTATACCAAGAGGTTGCCAATACTGAAACTCTCTTGGAGGCTACCACAACCAAGAACACCAATTCCCTTGTTAAAGGCTGAAGGGAAATATGGTGCATCGGCGCACAGAGCCGACCCTGTAAGCCGAAAAAACTAGAGCCAATCCTCCAAGCACAAGGGCGACTAAACTGGTGGACTTATGCGCGTCACCCCTTGTATAATGGCTCGGAACAAAGAGTGTGAAGCAAGCGACCTTTGGAGGCAAGGCCGAGATCGGATCCTTGATGTAACTTAAGGCTGGCTCCGTCTCCTTTCCAAATGCAGGAAGGCAGGAATTTTATCTTTGACAAACTTCCAAGGATGCCACCATCTGTTTCATACCAGGAACATGGGCTCTCCCGATCCTGGGATATCTGGTCCTGGAGGCCAGCCTTCCTGTATGAATCAAGGAAGTGCCGTTGATTCTAAAACCCTGATCCTGAAGAATGTGGGCTAAAATAGCCAGACCATTAATTCACCTGTTGCACGACAGGATGTAATACCCCCTTCGAAGTAGGCCTGGACAAGATGTAAGGGACCGTGGGTCCTCTACTACCACCCCTACTGTCCCTGCACAGAAAAGGTCGTCAGGGCTATGCCGGAGTAATCAGGCCAGCTTCCGCCATCCTCTAATGTTGCATGGAAGCCACAAACACCGCGGCACTGGGGGGAGAGACATAACCAGTGACCACTGGTCCCACCAGATTACTAACACATCTGCCCCGCATGCGGGTGGATCCCTTGTCCTTGACCTCAAGCTGTTCAATTTCTTGTTGAGCCTGGACGCCAATACATCTTATGAACAGGGTACTATTTCTGTGGCCCTTGGTCAGGAAAACAGGCGGGTGTAGAGGTCCTTCTCTGGAGACACTTGTTGACGGCTACAGCGAATCGCCTGCCAATTCTGCATTTCATGAAATGACGAATGTCAATAGGCAAGGCACAAGCTCCTCCTTGGTAAATTAAGTAAATCACTTAATATGGTATAGTCTGATTGAACTCTGACCGAACCAACCAGCCCCTGAACGTTCAGGCCCCTAAGCCAGATGCTCCATCGGTAGCTCTAGCTGACAGATAAGGCTCCCTTGGAGCTCGACTACTTCCCCTGGGCCAAGGTCTTTCCTGACCTGGCAAACCCTTTAGTTAAGAACCACCAAGAGGAATTCCAGCCTATCTCTGGGACCGGTTCTTTGGATAATGCTAGGTCAAGATCCACTCCTTCTAGGCCAACACAATACTGTTTATAACAGTCCTGAATAAAAGTATAGGGAACTGTCTTGAATGAAGCAGCATCTTCTCTAGTGCCTTAAGCAGAAAGGCCAAAAGTAAGGAACTGTTCCTTGCCGTAACCACCTAGACCAGCTTTCTTATAGCGATGGTCTTGTCTTAGGCCAAAAGTACTCTCCTGGTGCAAAACATACCCAGCTTCTTGTCAATGAAGAATGTATCTTTAGACTGGAATCCTAACCCAGGAGATCCAGATACCTGACCATGCTGGACACCCTTAGGTCCAGCCATGCTGCTGACTGATCCATCAGCAGGAGTCTGCTTCCGTATGCCATTACTGCTATACCCTGGGCCTACAGATCTGCTAGAGGCGGGCCCAACACCCTGACAACCCAGACACGGAGGCTAACCCAAAAGGGCAAGACCACCAACTGGAGATAGTGCTGTTCCCCTGCACAACGCAGACAACCTCTGCAGTCCCAAGTAAATAAACACATATGCAACTGGCTCCCCACATGTGGCAAGTGTTAAAGCCATATGCCTCAATGGAGGCGTGTGTACATGGCAGTGTTTGTTCATGGAAGCATGAAATCATATAAATATGTCTCACGCCAAACATGCATATAGCATGTGTGCTCTGGAACGAGCATCCTTGCAAGCAAGCATGTGCTATAAACGTGTTATGCAACAATGTGCAACATGAACCCATGCAGACACGTATCTCTATGCAAACACAAGGCATCCTGTATTGCTTAATTAAGCCACCATGTGCAACTTTAAAGTAACCATGCATGCGATTCAGCATCTTCCATGATCAACATCTTATGCATTTTAAGCACTACTGTGCGGACAAGAACCCTTGTGTGACCAAGCACCCCTGTGCGTTCCAACATCCTTATGCACCCAAGCATCTTAATGCGACTTTAGGCATCTCTGTGAAACAAGCCTCTCTATGTGACCAAGTATCCCTGGGTAATCCAGGACTCTGTTGATCCAACAACCATGTGTGATCCAGCTTCTTTTTGCATTCAAGCATCTTTAAGCGATCCCTTTAGGCCTTGAGTAATCCAGGACTTGGGTGATCGGGTAATCCTGTGTGATTCAGCATTTTTATGCCTTCAGGCCTCTTTATGCGATTCTAGGCATTTCTGTGGGAACAAGCCTCTTTGCGTGACCAAATATCCTTGGGGAATCAAGGACTTGGGTGATCATGTAATCCTGTGTGATTCAACATTTTTATGCATACAAGCATCCTTTATGCGATTCAGCATTTTTATGCATACAAGCATCTTTATGCGACTTTAGGTACTTTTGTGGAAACAAGCCTATTTGTGTGACCAAACATCCTTGGGTAATCCAGGACGCTGATGATCAGGTAACCATGTGTGATCCAGCATCTTTTTTGCATCCAAGCAACTTTATGCAATTTTAGGCCTTTCTGTGGAAACAAACCTCTTCTGTGTAACCAAACATCCTTGGGGGAAACAAGGACTTGGGTTATCAGGTAATCATGTGTGATTCAGCATTTTTATGCATACAAGCATCTTTATGCGACTTTAGGTACCTTTGAAAACAAGCCTATTTGTGTGACCAAACATCCTTGGGTAATCCAGGACGTTGATGATCAGTTAACCATGTGTGATCCAGCATCTTTTTTGCATCCAAGCAACTTTATGCGATTTTAGGCCTTTCTGTGGAAACAAACCTCTTCTGTGTAACCAAACATCTTTGGGGGAAACAAGGACTTGGGTGATCAGGTAATCATGTGTGATTCAGCATTTTTATGCCTACAAACGTCTTTATGCGATTCAGCATTACAAGCATCTTTTATGCGACCTCTTTTGTGGAAACATGCAGCACCATATAGACAGAAGCATGTATGTTTATGCGATCCACAATAGAATCTGCTCTGTTACTTGTTTTTATCCCACATGCATCCCAAACTCATGTATGTTATGCAACATGCGGACTGGTAAAGAGGAAATTATCCTCTGCAGATGTGTGTTTCGTCAATTAAGAGACATGTGTGCCCGCAACTGTACATCCCTCCGATGCATTTGG
Organism: Rana kukunoris; assembly: GCA_029574335.1. Classification (NCBI taxonomy): domain Eukaryota; kingdom Metazoa; phylum Chordata; class Amphibia; order Anura; family Ranidae; genus Rana; species Rana kukunoris. The sequence continues at coordinate 144,215,010 of CM056052.1, forward strand.
TTAGCCTGAAGCCGACACCAGGCTGAGGATTATATGGAGGTCTTACTAGCCACCTATAGGAAAACCTCTCTTTACACTCTAAGGAGAAGATAGAGGTGTAATCGGAACCTGTAGGGCTTTTGATAGCTTCTCCTTGTTAGGCTGCAGCTCCTGTCTCCTGTCCTCTGACAGTGAAACTTTTATCCCCAAGCTTTCTAATCCCTTTGTTTCAGGATTAAAGCAGGAAAAGGGGGACACCCCCTTTTTTTTTTTTTTTTTCTTGCAAAACACAAAACACATGCAGAGTGATTGCAATGTTGGGGGAAGGCTGCATTGCCTGACAGGTCTGATGGCTCAATATATGAGCTGTTTAAGTCTCTTCAGAGGAGAATAAGGGTCCACCAGGTTCAGGTGGCGATCCCTCTTTAAATTCCTACCCCTGACCTTATTCAATGGGGAGACAAAGTCCTAAGCTAAAGCAGAGGCACTTAACCCAGGTGCATCAAATAGCTGAATTTAGTCTGACACAATGCCTGCTAATCTGCACAGCTAGATGCGAGTAGGCGTCTTAGATGAATCTGTATCCAACTCACACAAGGTGCTTACGTTTGTGTCCCCCTAGCTTTACAGAGCTCTGACGTCCGGGCCCTTTGAAGAGCCTTCTCTGCGACTGCACTGAGCCGATGAGCACGTGCAACATGGTAGAGCCTGAAGCGGAGGAAGTGGGACATAATAGATCAGCTAACACTTAAGCTTCCGTTTTCTGGAAAGCATGGCAAGCAAAAACATCAGGCATGTCTTCTACTGCCCATAGTAGTGGAAACACAGATAAGACTTGCAACTACTCATGGAAGACAATCCTTTGTATAGGATGAAGGGCATTTTTTTTTTATTTATGTACCGGCCCCTTCAAGGGGAGATATATAGGTACTGCAGCCATCCTGTCTAACAGACATGGTGGGCCAGGCTGCATGCCGGCTAGGGGAGGTATATGGGTGCCCTGAGCCATCCTGTCTCAGAAGACATAGTGGTTTACATTGCCCATGCATAGAAGCATAATATAGGCGAGACCCAAGTCCCCCACGGAGGACCTACTGTCGAACCAAGTCCCGTAGGCCCTCCTCTTACCTTCTCCACGCTGCAGGGTATTGCCAAGCAAGAGGCCCAATCTTCCCCCTTCACCGTGGGTATTGTCCTAGACCTTCAGGTACCGGGGGTCCATGGCAGGAACACCAACTCCCCTGGACCTATATAGCATCCTGGCAGCAGAAAAAACATTTGGTCCTTAGAAGGCACAAAGTTCTGGAACCCAGGATCCAGCCCTCCGCAGAGAGGCATTATAGGCTAAACCTCGTTCTTCGTACCGAGGCCCGGGTACCGTCCACTTTGGCTATGAAGCACCTTGGACGGATCCGGATTTATGGAGGTTTTTTACATCCAGCATGGATCCCTCCAGTGGAGCTCCTAAGAGCACATGTTCACTCGTGACCAACACCTTAGACACTGATGAAAAAACTGAGGAGCTCCCAGTATTGGAGGGGTTATATAGGGAGGGAACTTCCTGTGTAGTTAATTACACCAGTGTCCACACCTGAAGGTAGACTCTATAACCCACATAGTAATGGATTGCCGCTCTGTGTCCCGTGATGTACGATAAAGAAAATGCAATAAGCGTTTGATTGGTTTGCACAAAAGTTATAGCATCTACAAAATAGGGGATAGTTTTATGGCATTTCTATTTTATTTTTATTTATTTTTTACTAGCAATTGCGATCAGCGATTTTTTTTATCATGACTGCGACATTATGGCAGACATATCAGCCAATTTTGGGACCATGGTCATTTTTACAGTGATCAGTGCTATAAAAATGCACTGGTTACTGTAAAAAGTACACTGTCAGTGAAGGGGTTAACCTGTAAAGGGCGCTGAAGGGGTTAAGCGTGTCCTAGAGCGAGGGGGGTGTCGCTCGCTTTTCTCCATCCCCTTTTCTGACCAGCCAGGGTGTGTACTCAGATAAGGGTCTGGTATGGACTTTGGGGGGTTCCCCTTAAAATCCATACCAGATTGAAGAGCCTGGTATGATCTTAGAGGGGGAACCCATGCCGTTTTTTTTTTTATTCTTTAGGGTGAAGTTCACCCTCAAGATTATCAGAGCACAAGTCGCATGCCAATGTTGGATCAGTCAAGACAGCGATCAGACTTCAGTGATATTCAATGGGTTGAAGTAGGATCAAAGTAATACAGGGAGCATTTTGAAAGTCGGACTGACTTGTGTAGGCCCAGTTAAGACTCCCCCCATAGGGAAACATTGATTTTCACATGTTATGCGACATGAGCTCCCACTGTCAGAGCATTTGTTGTACCAGTGTGAACCCTGGCTTAAAGGGATTGCTCCTAATCTCAGCTTGTTACCTGTATAAAAGACACCTGTCCACAAAAGCAAATCAGAATCTAATCTCTCCACCATGACCAAGACCAAAGAGCTATCCAAGGATGTGAGGGACAAGATTGTAGACCTACACAAGGCTGAAATGGGCTACAAGACCATCGCCAAGCAGCTTGGTGAGAGGGTGACAACAGTTGGTGCGATTATTTGCAAATGGAAGAGACAAAATAACTGTTAATATCCCTCTGCCTGGGGCTCCATGCAAGATCTCACCTCGTGGAGTTTCAATGATCATGAGAATGAGAAATCTGGAAAATAGGGAACACTACCTCATGAAGGACTGAAATCCTGAAATTACTTTTGTGGCGGTTCCTTTTATGCTCCTGCTCCACTCCTTGGGTCCCAGTACCTCAGCTCCCGTGACAGACGTCTTGAGCGGTACTTTTGTTGCCATCTCACCGACTCATATTTAGCTCATAAGAAAAACACTTCTCCCTTTGGTTAGTATTTTTGTACAGCACCCTGGCTAGATTGTTTTATACAATATTGTCTATATTTATGTTTTTTCAGATATTCAATGCACTTGCCCCTGAAGCGTTGATTAAATCCACAAAACACTTAAAAATGCATCACAGGTGATATAATTTGCTGCTTAGTGATCGCAGTATTCTAGCCTTCATCTCCCCACGGTAATACATTAAACCTGGCCTGTTACTGGGCCCTGAGGACAGGGCTGATGACCACTGGTTTAGATGAGCCGATTCATCTCCCACCGCCCTATTTATGAAGAGGCTTGTTCTTTCTGCTTTGTGGGCTTCTCCACTGCAGTCCAAAGCTTAGCTCCTGGACTGACCCTCCATTCTTTTGGCTGCCCAAGGTCTCTCCTGTACCTACTCAGCACCCCCACACCTGTACACACTCAGCTGCATGTCTAAAAGCATATGGAAGCATGTAATGCTTTGCTATGTCAGAATGCACACTAGGAATTGATGTATTCAAATTCTTAATAGATATAGGGTAAAAAATACAGTACCTAAATGTAAAATGACAAAAGTAATGGACAGTGCAAATAAACTATACCAAACAATGTGTAACCCATAATACAGCATCATAAAATAAATAATGAAACATAATATAGTGCCAAACATACTTAAATGGTCACTAAAGGATTTTTTTTTTTTAGCTAAATAGCTTCCTTTACCTTACTGCAGTCCTGGTTTCATGCCCTCATTGTTCGTTTTTGCTCTGATGTTGCTGTAATTCCCCTCTGTTCTGGACACTTCCTGGTTGTCCGTTTCCTGAGAACCACAGTACTGGGAGCTTCTAGGTTCATTCTCCAAACTATCACTGCTCTATGGCTCTGTATAGCACAGATACAGGATATCATGCAAAAACGAAACTAAAAAACTACAGGTACATTATGGGGACTTCTAGTTGGCCATCTCATTGACTGCTAGCTGTACCTCTTCTAGAGTTATCGGGGCCTCCATTCGCTCTTTCTCCATCCCCGTGAGAGTTGGTAATTCTAGGTCCTCAAAAAAGCATTCCAGGGACGGGTTGTTAAAGAGTGGTAAAGCAGAGGCGGCAGAGAGAGGGAGAGACTGAGAGATTGGAGTTGCTGAGCGGTTTGTGGTCTAGTCATGTCTACCAGGAGGCACATCGGGGACCCAGAGATTTTAAACAAAATAATTCCTCAGAATCCAAAGTACCAGCATGTCACGACAAGGCCTAATACAGGTAGCAGCATGACCAAGTATTTGGAACAGATTGAAGAAATAAAGAGAAATTACAGATATAAAAAAGATGAACTTTTCAAGAGGATCAAGGTTACTACTTTCGCCCAGCTGGTGCGTAATCTACCAGTTTATTTATTTTTTCCTTTGAAAATCAAATGGAGATAAAACCACGAAAAAAATAAATAAAAAAAATTCCAATTCCTCCGCTCCCGCTGCACCTTGCAATCTATATAAATTTTCATAATATTCTCTAAATGTGTCTGTAATCACTGACACCTGTGTGGATATATCTCCATTACTAGTTTTAATCGCGGGTACAGCGGAGGGAGAGGAATTCGTTTTTACTAAGTGGGCCAACATTCTCCCGACACTTTCCCCCTCCCCGAATGCCACTTGCTTTTGAAACATTCTCTTATTTTCTGATTTTCTTATTTCAATTTTGTATTATTGTTGCTTATTCAGCCATGTTCTTTGTTTCTCCAATGTTGGGTTTTCAATACATTCTTTGCCATTGGATTTTTAGATTTTAAAACAAGACGTTTTGGAACAAAACTATTTTATTCTATTAATTATGAAGTATGGTCCAAGCCATTTTGTTTTCCAAAACCGATAAGTATCTGAATTCTACTTTTGCAGAAAGATCTTCACAGAGGTTCCAGGAACAGCAACAGTCTTTTTCGTACATGTGGGTTATAATAAAGCAGTGTTTACCTTCAACATCCCTTTGCCACTTACACAGCGGATTACATTATTCTTTGTGTGCAAGGTCTTGCAAAAGTCAGCAACACCTGAAACGTAGAAATTAGGAACAATCTATACATTATAAGAATTATGGTATGGAGGGTGTGCCAAAAAGTTTTGACCACTGCCTTTATGCATCACCACTGTATTTTAGGAATGTTCAGAACAATTCAGAGATTGTGTCAAATAAATTGAATCATATAAAAGTGTCAAATTACAATAATTATAGCTATAGTCAAACCAATTCATTAAGGTCTTTGAAAATTACATACAATGACGACAGCTGCTTGGTCCCCATTACTGCGGGAAATAGAAAAGCCAAATCATTGTTGCCAAACTAAAAGGCAAAAAAGGAAGCAACGACTGAATGGCCGATGTAGGATCAGATTTCATATATTGTGAATTCTGCACACAGATTTACCAAGCACGTTTTGCACATTTAAACAGTGAAGATTCAGCTAGCAGTCATAGTTATCTTTAAAACGGGAATAAAGTTACAAAGACATTGCAGATTTTTTGTTTTTTGTTTACCATAAGGTGATCTGCTTTGTACCATCTGCTTGAAATCACTGCATTTTTTTTTTTTAAAGTCGCTTTGTGCCCACAGCAGCTGCATCTCCACACAGAGCCATAGGCACATTCCTGCATTCACCTATTGTACTTGTATGATATTTTGCACCCATAGAAGTGAAGAAAAGGCATCAATTCCCCTTGCACAGTCCTCAAGTTCTCAATCTATATTCCTATATATGCAATCAGGGTTTATACCTCATTCATGAAAGCTTTGGCTCTTAAATGACCCTATACGGTTTTATATTTCTGAACAATTCCATTTGAACTCAGTAGAGTGCACAATCCTCTTACAATAGTCCAGTGCCCTTGGAAGTTATTCAAGATATTCAAAGAAATTTAAGGCCAGTACTTGCAATTACCTATTCATGGAACAGATGCATACACATATACACTAAGCATCAGACGACAATTTCTACCATGCTGAAAGGTCATATGGCCCCCCCACTCCTTTAATCACAAGCGATACTTAATAAATGCATACAATTCATTTTTTATGTTCTGTTAACGATCCCCAAGTTGTAACTACAGTCATTTTAATCTTCGTGTATGTCAACACCTCATGACAAAAGTGATCATAAGAACATTTCTATGTACCTTGCTACATACCAGGGTTGATTTACTACAATTTGAGGGTGCAAAATATGGCGCAGCTCTGCATAGAAACTAATCAGCTTCCAGGTTTTCTTTTTTTAAAGCTTAAATTGGATGTAAAACCACTCATCCTTTCTAAACTACTGCCATAGTGGTCATCTATGAGGATATACGTGTCTCCTACATGTATCCTTACCTGTCAAATGTCTCCCCTCTGCCTGTTATGAGACCCAAACAACGGCAGATTCTGTGGGTGGGTCAGTTATCGGGAGCTCATGAGTGGAGTTGTGATGTCAGACTCCCCAGCCCATCTCTACACCCCTTGTCAGCATGCATTTTCTCCTGTGTATTTCTTACACTGAATCATCAACATCCAGTCAAAACCAAGAAAGGTCACTACATGACTTTAGCATGTCCAATCATGCTGAGGTGTGGAGCAGCCAATCCTGGGAGAGCTAGGAGGGTATCTGAAGTACACGTCTCTTAGGCTTGTGCAATGTAAATTACCTGTCACTCATAGCAAGGGGGAGAAACTGACTCCTATTTCTCTTACTGAAAAAAAGAGAACATGATTGATCAAAGCTGGATTAACTCTTCATGGCAAGACTGGGAACAGATGACATGAAATCCGATACTGTACAAGGTGCAAGCCTTAATTAAAAAAATATTTTGGGTTTACACATACACTAGCCAAACAAGATGAAGTTGGAAGCTGGCTGGCTACCATGCACAGCTACACAAGATTTTGCACTCTCCAGTTTGTGTTTTCAAAATCTGGGAAGTGAGGAAATGAATTGTCAGCCATTACAAACTGCAAATGTGTGTGTGCCACTCTAAAAATGGGAGACCAAATAATAATAATAATAAAAAATGTATATTATATATATTACATATACACACATATACATATATATATATATAATATATATATATATATATATATAATACACACACACACACACACACACACTACAGACCAAAAGTTTGGACACACCTCATTCCAAGAGTTTTATTTTCATGACTATGAAAATTGTAGAGTCACACTGAAGGCATCAAAACTATGAATGAACACATGTGGAATTATATACATAACAAAAAAGTGTGAAACAACTGAAAATATATGTCATATTCTAGGTTCTTCAAAGTAGCCACCTTTTGCAGCAGACACATCTCTAGAACAACTGTTAAGAGGAGACTGTGTGAATCAGGCCTTCATGGTAGAATATCTGCTAGGAAACCTCTGCTAAAGAAAGGCAACAAGCAGAAGAGACTTGTTTGGCTAAAGAACACAAGAAATGGACATTAGACCAGTGGAAATCTGTGCTTTGGTCTGGTGAGTCCAAACTTGAGATCTTTGGTTCCAACCACCGTGTCTTCGTGCGACGCAGAAAAGGTGAACGGATGGACTGTACATGCCTGGTTCCCACCGTGAAGCATGGAGGAGGAGGTGTGATGGTGTGGGGGTGCTTTGCTGGTCACACTGTTGGGGATTTATTCACAATTGAAGGCACACTGAAGCAGCATGGTTACCACAGCATCGTGCAGCGGCATGCTATTCCATCCAGTTTGCGTTTAGTTGGATCGTCATTTATTTTTCAACAGGAAAATGACCCCAAACACACCTCCAGGCTGTGTAAGGGCTATTTGACCAAGAAGGAGAGTGATGGGGTGAGCTGGACCGCAGAGTGAAGACAAAAGGGCCAACAAGTGCTAAGCATATCTGGGAACTCCTTCAAGCCTGTAGGAAGACCATTTCAGGTGACTACCTCTTGAAGCTCATCAAGAGAATGCCAAGAGTGTGCAAAGCAGTAATCAAAGCAAAAAGGTGGCTACTTTGAAGAACCTAGAAAATGACATTTTCAGTTGTTTCACACTTTTTTGTTACGTTTATAATTCCACATGTGTTAATTCATAGTTTTGATGCCTTCAGTGTGAATCTACAATTTTCATAGTCATGAAAATAAATAAAACTCTTGCAATAAGAAGGTGTGTCCAAACTTTTGGTCTGTAATATATATATATATATATATATATTATATATATATATATATATATATATATATGTATAATCTATTTTTGATTTGGACAATATTTTAAGACACTCTACACATTTACCAGTTTACTACTGACCGGCATGTTGGTCAGTTAATTTAGGAGTATGTTTGAAGGATACATGTAGGACTGGCATCAAGAACCATGCTCCCCCATGCCCGCATTATCAATTTCCAAAAGAAAGCATCCAGACTTCTCTGGGCTGTAGAAGCAGCATTTGGTTAACCACTTGCCCACCGCACCATAGACATTTTACTGCTACAGCGCGGTGGGGTAACTGGGACGTCCTCCCAAAATCCTGCTCTCGCGCGCCCCTTGGGAATCATCCGTGAGCGCCAGGTCTAGAACGTCATTTGATGACGCCGGTTCCTCCCTCTCCTCTCTGTACCATTCAGTACAGTGTGAGAGGAGAGGGGGGGGGGAGCGGGTGTCAGCAGCAGCACTGAGGGCTGGATCTGTGACAACTGCAGTCACAGATCCAGCCATTCATCCATCCATCCCAGCTCAGCTCAGCTATCCCTGCGCAATACTTTGCAATACCGCAATACCCTGCGCCATACTCTGCAATACCCAAATACTCTGCAATACCCATTTTTTTAAAGCACCCCTGTCCCCGTGTGCTCGCATGCAGAAGCGAACCCATACATAAGTCCCGCCCACATATGAAAACAGTGTTCAAGCTACACGTGAGGTATCTCTGCGACCGTTAGAGCGAGAACAATCATTTTGGCCCAAGACCTCCTCTAACTAAAAACATGTAACCAATACAAGTAATTAAAGCGTCGCCTATGGGGATTTTTAAGTAGCGAAGTTTGGCGCCATTCCATGAGTGTGCGCAATTTTTGAAGTGCGACATGTTGGGTATCCATTTACTCAGCGTAACTTCATCTTTCACATTATGAAAAAAAATTGGGCTAACTTTACTGTTTTGATTTTTTTAAAGCACAAAACTGTTTTATTTAAAACATGCGTTCAAAAAATTTCTGCGAAAGTACCGTGCAAAATAAAAATTTGTAACGGCCGCCATTGTATTCTCTAGGGTCTTTGCTTAAAAAGCATATATAATGTTTTTGGGTTCTATGTAATTTTCTAGCAAATAAATGATGATTTTTACATGTAGGAGAGAAATGTCAGAATTGGTCTGGGTGCTCCCTGCATGTTGGGCCTCTGTATGTGGCCACGCTGTGTAAAAGTCTCACACATGTGGTATCGCCATACTCAGGAGTAATAGCAGAATGTGTTTTGGGGTGTAATTTGTGGTATGCATATGCTGTGTGTGAGAAATAACCTGCTAATATGACAGAAACAAGATTTTTTTTTTATCTTTTACAGAATTTTCAGTCGTTTTTCTTTTATAGCACAAAAAATAAAAAACCCAGAGGTGATCAAATACCACCAAAAGTAAGTTCTATTTGTGTGAAAAAGGACAAAAATTTCAAATGGGTACAATGTTGTAGGATTGAGTAATTGTCATTCAAATTGTGAGAGCACCGAAAGCTGAAAATTGGTCTGGTCAGGAAGGGGGGTTTAAGTGCCCAGTGGTCAAGTGGTTAAACACAGCCACGGGACCGCAGTCAATATATGCCCCCTCTGGCTTCATGGGTTAGAATAGATTTCCTGTCTCCCTGAAAATGGCAAGATACACAGGAAACCACTACAGCCCAGTAGGCTGCATGGTGCAAGCACTAATCTATATATTATGTTAGCTGTGCAATGTGTGTTGCTTTATTTAAAGAG